>JAMLFY010000016.1:19015974-19579974 GCA_030441495.1 Dalbergia oliveri
TTAGTAGTTATTTAAAATCACTTTGGGCCTACCTTAATTATGAGGCCGATTTATATATTGAAAGAATCTTCACGATTAAAATTCTCACTTAAGATAAAAGAAGCAAGTCTTGAGCTTTATAGATTTAGGTGATAACTAGAATCATAAACATGCTATACAACCTCATTTTAATCTTGTCTTTATAAGGTGATAACTTGAAATTATAAACATGATATGCAAGACTTGAAATTTAAACATGATGTGCATGTCCATATTATTATATTCACGAATTGAGGTGATTTGCTTGAAATATAAATATGATTATGCAAGCTTGGAAATATAAACATGATGCAAGAGCTTGAAATAAATAAGAAACTTGAACGTAGTCCGTCCTGGACCAGTGGAGAGAAGAATCTTAATAAAAGAAAATAAGAAAGGAGCGCGGTAGTCACTAGACCGTGAAGAGAGAAAGAATTCTTATTACATCTTATTAAGCTCCAAACTCAAGACTTCTTAAAGAATGAATTCTTTGACTCCAATAATCTTAAGGAAATTGAAAGTGAGCTTTAGAGTTCTTATTATTATGTTTCCAAGAACCTTATTTCTTGAACTCGTCATCAAGCTCAAAAGAATTGGTTTAGAGAAAACTAACGATTTTTCCATAAAACTTTTGATAACAAAAACTAAACCTTGGGCTTTAGAGGTTCATTAAGTGATAGATTCATAAACACCATCATGATTCCTCATCATCAAGCCATGGTTACTAACAAGCCATAGAAACCAAAACTTTAAGCAAAGAATCAAGAGAAAGAACATGAAATAAACTCCTACCAAGTTATTTCTTGTTTCCAAAACATTAAGCTTGAGCTTATAAGAAGTGAGAACAATAAAAATCTGATGCTAATGAGGGTGATAGATTCAATCAAGAGAGGTTTGGGTGGAGGAAAGATTTTTCTTGTGTTTTTGCGTTTGGCAATGGAAAGGTTATGTGTTTAGGAGTTGATTTATGGTTGGATTGTATATGCTTGAGGTTTAGAGCTTGGTTAGAGGTTGGGAATGGAGTCTTAAGTATGAATGAGGAAGAAGAAGAAAGCTGGAAATATTGAGAGAATTAGAGAACTTTGAGCAAACTTTGAGTGAGAAAACTATCAAGAAAGAAAGTGCTAAGGCTAAGAGAGTTTGTGTATGCATTTTGGCCATGGAAGAGCACCTATTTATAGCCATTTGGGGGCTATATGGACGTGCTAATCAGGCTGGAAAAATGGAGTTTTATTTCAATTTTTAATTATAGGAAACATTAAAGAAAGAAAGCATAATTAGTGGTAATAATTTTATTTATGTCTAATGGATGAAAAACTCCAAAATTTGGTACTAATGGGGGACAAAGGTGGCTGATTACCCTATAGTGGAATTGAGTGGGATTTCTTTTGATTAAATATGGCCTTAATTGGTGGAAAAGAATACTTAAAGAAATGGTATTTTGGTTGGATATGTTTGCAAGTGTATGGTTGTTGAAAAACATAAAAACATGGCTGATTATGGATCATGAAGTGGTGCCATTTCTGATCATTAGGATCAAATTGGCTTTTATTTTTAGTGGGAAATCATGTATTAGATGTTTAATTACTTAGGTAAAAGGTTAGGAATCAATAGGTTAGTGAAAAAGGGTAAAATGTTAGGTGTGTAGGTTAATTCAAGACAAGGTAAAGTAAATAATCATACATTAGTGAATGAAGTTAATTTCAAGTAGATAAAAATCAATTTGTAACATAAATTCAAAACTTAAGATAAGAAAATATAGTTTTCCTGGATTTTACCTAACTGAAACCCTAACGTAAACTTGATATAATACATTCTTGTAATTGAGGAAAAGAAAATATAATTTTTCCTTAAGTAAATATTTTAATTACCTCAAGTAATTATTTTTAACCTTAGGTAATTAATTTTTAACTCTAGGTTAATGATTGAAATCAACTCGAATTAAATTGGAGTTAAAATTGCCTTAATTACTTAAGTAAAACTCATTAAGCATTCACTAAGGGCAAAAAGGTAATTTCATGTAAAAACTTCCTGTAATTATTGGACATCCTCTAATTATACTTCAAATGGTCTTTATGAACTTTTGGGTGAAAGGGATTCAAAAGTTATATCATTTCATGTAAAGTTCCGTAGGGTAAAATGGTAATTTTTCACAAAAACCTCAGGGACCGACTTAACTGTTAAACATTTACTTAAAACATCATTTAAAACCTTTTGGTGAAGTTCAGCTAACGGCACGTAAATCAG
This sequence comes from Dalbergia oliveri, assembly GCA_030441495.1. Classification (NCBI taxonomy): domain Eukaryota; kingdom Viridiplantae; phylum Streptophyta; class Magnoliopsida; order Fabales; family Fabaceae; genus Dalbergia; species Dalbergia oliveri. The sequence continues at coordinate 19,018,240 of JAMLFY010000016.1, forward strand.
TGTTAATTAACCACGGGGCGTTTTGGTAATTTTGCATCAGAACTCAAAATGAGATTCTTCTCTATTAACACACATAATACATATAATCCCTATCATCATCAAAACGTCCCCTTGAGATGGCCAGGACAATACTCATCTTCCTGGGTAAAATGACCTCAAGGGCATTTTGGTTATTTTATACGTATAGAAAAAATTGGGTTTGCGACTCCACGAATCGCTATTCAAATTTCTCGTAACATCTTCTCTAATGTTATATTCCTTTATTGAGGATTATTCACCTCGTATTTCATGTAAGAATTATCTGGGGTAATTCGGTAATTTTTAGGACGCAGTAAAAATTGAAGCGTTATAGTTCCTGAAATGATGAATTTGTGACCAAATTAGTGACGATTCAAGCCATCAAGGGGATGAAAAGGGTGGAAAAATTCAATCACTAAATCGGTCACTAAATAAAATTAGTGACCAATTAGACCGATATTTATTCATACAGAAACCCTTATTTGTATAAAAATCAGTCTCTAATCGGTCACCAACGTCCTTCCTTCTCTGGCAGTGGAGGCGCCCACCCTCCATGCCGGTCGTTGTGCATGCTCTCCTCATTCTCCATCTCACGAATGGCATTGCAGCCCCACTCGTCAACCAGTCCTCCTTCGCGGCCATCTTCGCTCGTCGCCCAGCCTCCTTCGCTTGTTGCCCAGCCCTCCCTTCTTCGCGATGCAGCCCCTCTGATTTTTTTTCTTTCCTCGCGGCTCCGCACAACCTTCTCCATGGTTGAAGCCACCACGAAGCCACCCACCCAAAGGTACATCCTAAGGTTGTTGGAGCCATTACAGATATCCTAAGGTACATCTACGTTTCCTCAAGAACTTCATAATTGTGATGTTTGAGGGCTTTTGTATATGATTTGGTCTCCCTATCCAATTTTGTGGCATGTGTACCATTTAATCTTCAATATCCAAATCCCTACATTGAACTCAAACGTACATTTTAATTGGCATTTTAATGGTTTCCTTGGTTGGGCATTCATTATTTCTATACCTAGGGAAAATGGGAATACTACACTTGTTATTGATTTTTACTGCAAGTTTGAGTTCATTCCTTTCATACATTTATTGAAATGATAATTTTGATAGATCACGTAACACACATTAAGAACATATGATAACACATTAGTACATATCTCAATGTCTAATCCATATCTGGTGTTAATTAAGACATTGGCCTTACGTTTTGTGTGGTGTTATAATAGTTGGTGCCAAGGGTCTAATTTATCTACCTTCCAGTAGCATCTTTGAGTGGAAAGGAAGATGTGGATAAGATAATTTTCATCAACTAATTTCATGGTCCAAATAATTAATGAAACCCTATCTAGTATTATTGTATGGAACTTGTCCTGTGTATTACACATTTCTTTGAAATTATACTTTTAGATATACTCTTTCTATAAGAGCTTTCCCTATGAGCTCCAATTGTCACTTTTAGCTGTCCATTTTCAGTTTGGGGCCAAACAAACAACAATTGTGAGAACATAAAGTCCTTCAATGCCTTGTCTAATATGCATATAGGTTGAATAAGAATCAGCATTTTTTTCTCCATTTTTTGCTAGAGTTATTTACCACCTTTTTAGTACCTAATATAACTCTGCATATGTCATGCTTAAGTTCTTATTGTTTCCGAAGGCAACTGATCTGAGAAAGATGCCATAAACTCCAAGGACAAAGATCATGCCATAGCCTAAAAATATGGTATACTTTCATGTATAAATAGCAGGGTTATGTTTTTAAAAGTGCATATTAATGTGCACCCTTGTTTTTCATTGTGTTTGTATTTATTACTATTGTAGACTAGCTCCTTTTGAATCTCTTTGGTAGTGGTAGTGCATTCTTACATATTGTTAACTTTGAAATTTGATCATATCCTTCATTTGTGGCTTGAACTTGTAAGTTGAAAAGCACATGAGAAAGGGGGATTGAATCATGCTTGGGCTTTTTCTTTCCTTTTTGGTTTTGGAAAACTTAAATAGGTACTATCAAGTGTTAACTTAAAGTGCAAGTGGAAATAACATTAGTATACATTAGAAAGTAACTTTCTAAGCTATAACAAATATATGAAAAGCACATTAAAAGAAAGGTTTTAGAAAACACAATATGATAGGCATGAAGCAGTAAATAAAGGAGAGTTACGGAAGGAGAAGATACTATCAGGATTTTATACTGGTTCGACTAACCTGCCTATATCTAGTTCTCAACAACTATTGAGTTCCACTAAAACCCTTTCTCAACCCTAAGAAAGTTAAATAGTCTTTCAATAGCCTTTTCGACCTCTCGAGACCAAAGCTTACTTCCTGTCATTCCCAAGTAGTCTTTGCTTAGCCTCTTCAAGCTAACTCAGCATGACCAGTAACTCACTCTACTATCACCTTCAAGTAGTCTTTGCTTAGCCTTTTCAAACTAACTCACAGCAATCACTCCTGATCGGGTTACAAATGTTGTGTTTAGGTTGGATCACTCAAACTATTAACAGTCAAGTTTTCTCAAAATAAACAAGTATTAAACGAAAACTTGAATGACTTCTTTCTATCTATTCTTTCTAGGAAGAACGTATGATCTACTAAGATAGTAGAAAGAAGATTTTTTACAAAGTTGAAACTGATTACAAGCTATAATAATTTCACAGAATATGAGAAGAAATTTCTTTAGCGTTTCAACATAGTATTTCAGCCAAAAGTCCTTTCATTATAAGCACATCATCTTCTTTTATACTTGATCTACATTTATGACCGTTGCTATTGATCTGTTTTCCTTGTAACACGTGTTGATCTTCTTTTTGTGTCTGGGAAGGAAGTCTAGAAGAGTAGCTCTGTGTCAAAGTTACTTTTCAAGTTCCAGAAGTCGTTGTCTAATAGAGGTTTCTGAGTCCACCTTCAGAAACTACTTTTTACTTTCTAAACGAGGTTTCTAAACTTATTCTTCTAGAAGCTGAGGCATTGACCAAGTTGCAGAAGAGATATCACATCAGTCCTTGACTAGGTTTGATTTTAATTTGAATTTCAAATTTTTGCTCCCATTTTGTAAAGTGCACCATTTACAATAAACGTGCTTTTTGAAGTGCTATATCAGTTTGGATAATCCTTGGATCTTCCTTACTTCAATCAGAGCTTGTTGTAAAAGAAATTATCACGATCATGATGATTGAAGATGGTATCCATGCTTTTCTTAATAACTGGATTGAAATCTTCACTTGAAACTCGCTTTTTGAAGTCGTGGCATACTTTTTGAAGACTTGAAGCTTGGTTTCTTGTTGTTGAGATTTTTCTTTCATGCGTTGAGCATAGAAATGTTTATTTCACGATTTATTTTCACTTTCTTTGAGTTCCAAATCTCTTTAAATGAGATTAAACATATTTGCGCATGTCATTGTGAAAATATTCTCATTTAAGAACAAGTATGCTAACGTGAAACATCCTGTTCGGTGCTTCAAGAAACTCAAGTAATGGATTAGTCATTCTTCAAAATATTTTCACGAAATTGGTTTTGTTATCACTCAAAACATTTAGCATTAAGGCTTTTTGATGGGTTCTAGAGCTAATAATCTCTCCCTTTTTATGATGATAAACTATTTATTAGAAAATCTTTTGACGAGATTTGGAAAGAAATATATGACAAGATGTAAAGCAAGATAAACCTATATTCTTTCAAAATACATTTGATAGGATTTTAGGGAAGTCTCATTCTTAAGGTGTGATATTGATGACATCGAGACATTTCGCACCTTAAGTGACTAAAATCATAGCTGTTTTATTTTAAAGAAGGTTTCTAAAGTTAATCAGGACACTTTCTGAGAAGATAGAGAAAATTTTGAAAAGATGGAGCATTTGAGCTTTCTGATAAAAATAGCTTGATTTTAACTCATTTGACTTTCTGAACTCATACGAAATTGAATAAAGAGAGTAATACTTGTGGTATTTACTCTTGATCTTGAATCCATAACCACATCTTTATCCAAATAAATTTTTGAAACCGATGCAATCAAAGTGCATAAAAAATGCAACATATAAACTTTGCACTCAAGGGAATTTTCTAAAGAACACATGCATCCATGGAAGCAAATATCATAATATTAGATAACGTAGTTGAATACATGATTCTAGATACATCAACTGAAAAACTAAAATAGAGTCATACCCATATAAAATGGGCAGAGCTTACGATACATAGAAAAGGAAAACACATAAACATAAAGGAAAACACAAACATAAAGTACAAGAAAGCCCAAAAGATCAAACCCAGCTATAGCTACCCCTCCCTCTAAACCTCCTGGTGAAGCTGGTCCTCAAGCGATGGGAAAGGTGTCCACGAACTGCTCAAGCTCCTCGGTCGTGGCCTAACGAAGTGGGGGCGTAGGCATGCGGAATGGGGGAACAACGTGACCTCCTCGGCGTGGGCACCTCTCTGGGCGTCGAGCTAGCCTCCGCTGTGTCACTGTGTCCTCACCGCCCCTCCCCATATCCATGGGGGTCGTAGGGAGGATCCCTCCGAGTAGATGTGGGTGGGCGAGTCCTCCACTAGGTCGGTCTCGGAATGCCTTGAGCGAGGAACATACTCGGGGTAGTCGTGCACCTGAAACCGAAGGGCGGGCACGACGACTCGTCGCCGGGTTGAGCCTTCACAAAGATCAGGTCGTCGCCATACGGTGAAGTAGGAGTGAAGCGAAAGCTGGAAATGGATGCGCGAACGGGCATCCTATGTACACAAAAATACGGATAGCACAACGACCCTCAAAATGATACGATTGATGATCGGGTCAAAGTGCACTTCCTAGATCGGCGTGTCAATGAAGACCACGAACGTCGCCATTGAAATCTGAAGACATAACAGGAAGAAAGAAATAGAGGGGGGTAAGAATCTTACCAAAGAATCTAAGGAGGAATCCCTTACCCTAATATCGTCGTTTACGTCCCCAGGAACCTTGAGTTTATTATGAAAAAATTTAACATGCAAGGTCTATTATGAGGTTTTATAAAAGTAATTATCCAAGGTCCGTGTTTTCTTTTATCATGAATCTTAATACATGAATGCAACATAGCAAAACATGAATGCATGACAATACCTTATACAAGTAAACCAATAAAACATAACATCAACAATTCATCATCATATAAGTGGCATGTAACTTCTCATGAAAACCTTTCTCTTTTGCAAGTATGGAACTTCACATCCTTTTCTCTTTTCTCAAACTTGTGACATAAAGGTATCAAACCTAGAATCATTGCCACCCTAAACTAGGCTATGAGCTCATACCTCAACTACTCATCACTAGTTCTTACTTATCCTCTTGATAAGCATAACATAATCACAAAAATCCCGACTCCCGGAGTACGGGTAGGGGGCCTAAGGATCATCCATCATGAGACTTTTTCCTTCTTCTAAACGCATCAACTAGTTAAGACTAGTGACTTTGTCTGCTTTGGCAAACTAACTGACAATGCTCTCACGGTTTTACCTTCTCCTCATCGTAGTAGGAGAAGTACGTCTCGGTCTACGAAACGCATCAACTGGTTAAGCCAGTGACTTTGTTCGCTTCGGTATGGCTCAGCGTCCATACCCCCCATGGGTTTACTTTCTCCTCACCATAGCAGCAGAAATGTGTCTCGGCATGTCACTTTTAAAATCTTACTTTCAAAAACTTCTTTAAGTCTCTCACATTTGATGGAAATTCGTCAGCACAACGGCTGTACATAGTTTCCTCAAATTTGAGTCATGCCACATAACTTATTTAACACATGCTTCCTCGTTCAATATCTCAACTAAGCAAACCTTTAAAACCATATAAACATGTTCACCTATTTCATCATTATCTCATATCCTTCTACATCTCAATCATAACATACTACATTATCATAACAATCACAAATAAGTTTGCATATTCTGATACACATACCGTTAATACTCTCACATACTCTCATTTTCTTTCCTATCTTATAGTATCTTATGCTTTGACCTTTACGGGTCTTAAAACTCATGTTCTAGTTATCTTATCACCCATAACAGATCTTCGACGCACCTAAGAGATCATTACTTGTAATTCTCTCTAATTTTTATGCTCACTAACACCTCCAAATAGCATTGCATAGATTGGGGTATGATGGTTATTATTCGATTACGGGGTTCTAGATTCTACGTCTTTGACCCTTTCTAAGTTCCCTTCGCCTAAGGCTCTATATTTGATTCCTAAACCAATTATCAGGAATTCCTTCACATATCCACTAATTGTAAACCATTTTCCCTAAGTTTAATTATGATGAAATAGAATTTATAATTCTTGTGCTTAGGTGTTCTAGAATCCTCATTTTAAGTCCTTTTTAGTTACTTGTTCTTTCCTAACATTCCTAAATCTATCCTTGCCCCTAACATTCCTAAATTGATCCTAAAATTTCCATCTGGGGATACTAGGCAAGTCTTTTGAGCTCTAGGAGTTTAAGTGATGACATAAACATAAGCATGCTATGCACTTTGTTTATTTCTCCACTATAAAATAAAGTGAGAGCATAAAATAAATGAGATACAACCTCCTTATTATCTTTAAAGATTAAGTGATAACTTGAAATATAAACATGAAGTGCAAGCTTGAAAATTTAAACATGAAAATGCAAGTTCATTTATTTATTCTTGAGAGCTTAATGATGGCATCAAAAGTAAACATGATATGCTAGACATAAACTTAAACATGAATGCAAACTTATTTTATCTTAGTTAGAGCTCATGCAAGACTTTAGAGGATAAACTATCAACCCCATTCAATCTTAACCAAATGGAAATGAGTTTTAGTGGCTCTTGACACCATGGTCCTAAGGACCTCATTTGTCAAGACTCATCATCAAACTCAAGGAAAAACCAACAAAGACAATCAAAACCTTCTTATTTTCATCATTCTTACAAAACCAAAGATGAAGCCAACCTTGAGCTCTAGAGGTCTACACATGATGGTCTTTACAACCAACACAAAGATATCTCATCATCAAGCTATCATGGAACATCATCAAGGCCTTAATGGCCAAAAATGAAAAGAAAGGAAAAAGGAAGACCGATGTAACACCCAGGAAATTATTTAAAAATTAATTTGAGCTTTGTTATTCATAATTTCAAAAATCTAACAGTATAGCAATGATGAGGGCGGCCCAATGGACATATAAAAAAAAATTTCTAGCCCGGGGTGAATAGTAACCTTACGGGCCCATCTGTCCGTGGGAAGCCAAACCTTAGATTCGAGCCCGAGGTGCCCGAAATTAGGAAAACATGGGAATAAGATTAGAAATAGGTGGGAATGATAATTTTATATTTAGAATTAATTTTCGGATAATATCGGTTTAATTGGGTACGACGTTTACCTGTTCGGTAAATTTTAATGTGCGATTTCCAACATGAAAGATATTTTAATCATTATAAATGGATAATGTATATCCATTCAAGCTAAGTGTAAGGCTAAGATTTAATCTTGTAAAGCAATATTAAATCCTAGCCATCCATCTCATTATATCTTTTTAAAAAGAAAAAATTGCATACTTTGACTACAATTACACCAAGATAGATATAAGCCACCAACCTCATCACCCCACCATCATCATTTTCGTGCATCAAGCCCCCAAGACAGCCCTCCATTGTTGTCTTCTCTCAAAGATTTAATCTTGCTTCAAAACCCCCAAAACCTTAGCTCAAAGTCACTAAAACACCAAGATCCTTTCACAAAACTTGTCCTACTTCTCATGATCTATCAATCCAACCGATTAAAATCTCAAGTCTCCATCAATCTTCACCTTGATACCTTGATTCCTCACTGATTTCATAAAGGTTTGGGTGTGATTTGGGAGCTTTGGAGTGGAAGGGATCAAGTTTGGATCATCTTGGAGCCAAGGAGCCACTAGGTTACTAAAAGTAGGGTTTTCTTGCCTTTTCTTTTTCAAATTTACTCTGGTGTGATCTGATTGAGCTAGGTCCAAAATTTCTTGTCGTATTAGTTGATATTATGTTGATATTGATGTATGAATTTTGGTGGAGTGTTTGGATGATGTTAAAAATCATTTTTGTCAAAGGGAAATTTGGCCTATGCTCCTGGATTTTCGGTTTTTACATAAGCAGCTATTGATCTCAAATTTTTTGGTATATTTGTGGGTATTTTCATGATCTAGAAAAAATATATGTTGAATCCAACATCCTAGGCTAGTTCCAAAAATCTTCTTAAGCCTTTTCTCAGGCTTCTACTACCTGGAAAAAATCAGGAACGAAGTGAACTATGTGCTGCCTGAAATGTTGAAATAGAAGCTGCGAATTTTGATAATTTTTTTAACATAGAAAATGATTCATTTTTCCTTTGAAATTTCTACACAGTGTTGATAACATCTTTGAGTTCAACTATGATTTTTATTTTGAATTTATTCAATCATTTCTAGAGTTAAAAATTATGAGATTTTGGTTTAAGCTGAGTTTAAGGGGTTCCTGAGCACTGAAATTGTCTAATTTCTCTAACATAGTTAGAGAACTCTTTTTGCTCTGAAATTTTTATGGAGCTTTGTGGACATATTGAAGTATCTCAGGGAATTTTCATAGCCTTTAAATTGATTGTTAGTTTTGTGAAATAAATCGTGGTCGTAAGTCCAGAATTTTGCCAAATGCTGTGTTTGTCCTGGAAATGAATTAAACTCTTGATTTAGAAGTCAAATGATCTTTGGTTCAAGTATGATGTACATGAATGCATGCTAGTGACATTAAAGATTGGTTTGTGAGAAATGAATGACAAATTCTTGTGATTGATTGTATATATGAGCTTTAAGCTTGCGTTGGTAAAAGGAATCATGATAAATGAATGATATATATATTGGAAACATTATGACATTCAGAAACTATGCTAACGCATATGGTAATGTGAGCTTGAGGATGATGTATGTACTAAGTAAAGAATGAAGTCCCCTTTAGTCTATAAAGGGCACGGGAAAGGTCCCTGAATGTGTAAAGGGCATGTGAGAGGTCCCTTTAGTCCAAAAAGGGCAAGAAAAGGTCCCCTTCGATGTACCAAGGGCACGCAAAGTTGAAAAATGAATTATTATGATATTGAGTAGTATGACATATGCATGCTGAGTGAGTGAGTATTAAAATAAACCCACTTCGAAAAAATGACTTTTGAACTTAAAAATAAACCTTTGATGTATGTTGCATGCTCACAATTTTATTAATAAACCGAAGTGGTTGGGATGATAACGATGACATGAGTTTCATTATATGTTTTGGGGATGCCCTCCGAAAATTTTAGAATTCTCACCCCTATGTGTTTGTTTCGTGTCATCTCCAGGTTACTCCCAGAATAGTGAAGCCCTTCAAAGAAGACGGAATTGGAATTTATGTAGCTTAGTAGTGGAGACTCATATCTGTTGTACTTAGATATGTATATGTGTCTATAAATGTAGTAAAGAACATATATGTGCTAAAGCTCATAGAAGAGCTCCCTTTTGTACTTGACTTATACTAAATAAATACTTTGTTTCCTTGCTATGTATTTTGATAGAACCCGAGTTAGTTACTACATAATTCGACCGATTCTTGCTATAGATATTTAAGAAAGGTCCGCTAATTAACAAGTAACAGCTCTTGAGTATGATGTCATGGCTTAAGCATGGAATTGTACTTGGGAGGATGTTACAACCGAAAATGAGAAAGGTTTAGAAAGATCATTCAACCATCATCTTAAAGTAAGAACAAATCTTAACAAAGCAAGAGAACAACTTTAAAGACAACTCCCTACCAAAAGTTTGCTTGAAGAAATGAAGGAAAGCTTGGTCCCTTTGAGGTGAAAAGGAAAGGAAATCTTCGTAGAGTTTGAGGAGGAGATTTCGACCAAGAGGAAAAGACAGCAAGAGAAGTTGTGTTTAGGAGAATGAAGGAGGAAAAAGGCCTCTTTGATCTTTGAGGAAGAGAGCTCAAAGTTTGCAATGTGTGTAAAGGATTCAAAGAACTTTCAAGCTTGCATATTTATAAAGGAATGAAAACTCATGGATGGCCTTAGGGGAGGAGGAGTGGCCGGTGGTCTTTAGACGAAAAGGAAGGAAGAAAATATCTCTTGATTGGTATGGTTGTGAGTATGGGCAAGGTATGGTGAGGTATGGCTCCAAGTATGGTCCAAGGTATGGTTTGAGGTATGGTTCTTTGAATGAAACAAAATCAACATGTGACACAAATAGAAGGATATGTATTCGGCCAGCATGTGCAGCCAAGGGGAGGAGAAATTGTTCATCTAATTGTGGTTTAATGATATGTTTAGGTGTATCTTTGATTAAGGTTTAGGAGTTTGTAAGAAGGTGTTTAGGTGAGGTAATGGTCAATTAAGGTTGTCAAGACTTGATTTAGGGGGCAATCTTGCTAGATTAAAGAATTAAAACTCTTTTCAAGTCAAATTAAATCATAGACACAATTCCTTGATATAAAGAATTGGAGAGAATTTACTATTCAAGATTCCATGACTAGGGATCTTGAATCTAAGAATGAAATTAGAGTTTAACCAAGCAATCTTAGGTTCTAATTCACCTTAATAAATCATTTTGACTCTAGATTAATTATCAAAATTAATTAATCTTCGATTAGAGCCTAATATTACTTAGGTTTAGTAAATTGTATCATTAGGCTCACTGTATAGTTCTAGGGCAAAACGGTAATTTTGCACTAAAACTACTCGGGACCTCCTGGGCTCGACTAACTATCATGATCCACTCATAAACATCATTCCAAACTCCCTGGAAAAATTCTGGGCTCAAACGGCAGCTTAACCCATGTAAAATGCTACATGGGTATTTTGGTCATTTTGAGTCAAAAGTTCGAAAACGAGATTTTCACCTCGGATAACAAACACTATAATCATAATCCCCTTTAATAGCTGAGTTGACCCATTCGAGGACTGGGTTGGCTACCCTCAAATTCCAGGTGAAAATGACCTCAGGGCATTTTGGTCATTTGTACTCAGAAGAAAAATCGGGGCATTACACCTATTTCTAGCTTTGATACCAATATGTAACACCCTAACTTTTAACCTTATATGCTTGAGTCACTTTTCGGTTAATTATTAGTTGTTACGCCCTTGCTTCAGAACTTGATTTATCTCTATTTAAAATACGAGTAATAAAATAGGATTAAATCTTTCTTTCTTTCTTTTTTTTTGAACTTAAAGCTTAAAATGCGAGCCGCGTGCACATAGATACCGATTAATACACGTATGACATAGCAATCGTATACACGTAATCATAGCATTTATAGGTAGACCATAGTATAATCAGCACAACTCATGTAACATGTCAGAATCATAACATAATAGCGATGTCCTATAAACATAAGGACACCTCAAGATACTAAACACAACAGTCAACATCGAACATACACTAGCCCAAAGCTAGACATGTCTATAACAAAACTAGACTAATCTTCACGCTTCTCCTTACCTCTAATCCAGGAAATAACGTGATTCCTATACTTGCGCCTCAAGGAAGATCACGAACAATTCGCATTATACACGTCTGGAGACGACACAGAAGAAAGAAAAGGGATGAGAAACTTATTCAAGATTCTCAGTAGGGCTTCTCGACTTTAACACAAGTGTCATCATCGTCGTCCCAGCCACTTTGATTTTTCATTATGAAAGAAGTGTGCATACATGATGTTCAATTTTAAGTTTCTCAAAATCCTTTTATCCAAAGTGGGTGTCTTTTAGCATGGGTCTTAATGGCATGAATGCAATAGATATCTCATATATGCATGACAATACCTTGAGAGCATACATAACACATTTCACATAATTAGAATGCACCAATAGAACAATGATGTGACATATGCATATGCATCTTTTACTTTATCGTAATTGAACTCTTCGAGTTCCTTTCTTAATTTCCACCCTCATACTCATCATCAAAAGCCAACCATCACACCGTCCCAATTTTTAACATGGTCACCAAAACTCCTCCTCATCGATCGCCTAGGAATTGATGTAACGCCCCGATTTTTCGAGTACAAATGACCAAAATGCCCCTAAGGTCATTTTTACCGAAATTCGAGGACAGCCTGGCAGTCCTCGAATGGGTCAACTCAATGTTTGAAGGGGTTATAGCTGTAATGTTTGATATCCGAGGTGAAAATCTCGTTTTCCAAACTTTCGACTCAAAATAACCAAAATACCCTTGTAGCGTTTTACACGGGTAAAGGTGCCGTTTGAGCCCAGAACTTTTTCAAGAAGTTTGAAATGATGTTTATAAGTGGTTTATGATGGTTAGTTAAGCCAGGAGGTCTCAGCAGTTTTAGTGCAAAATTACCATTTTGCCCCCAGAATAGTGTAGTGAGCCTAATGATGTAATTAACCAAACCTTAGCAATATTAGGCTCTAATCGAAGATTAATTAATTTCAATAATTAATCTAGAGTCAAAATAATTTATTAAGGTTAATTAGAACCTAAGATTGTTTAGTTAAACCCTAATCTCATTCTTTGATTCAAGATTCCTAGTCATGAAATATTGAATAGTAAATTCTCTCTCCAATTTCTTAAATCAAGGAATTGTGTCTATGATTTAATTTGACTAGAAAATGGTTTTTAATTTATTAATCTAGGAAGATCACCCCTAAATCAAGTCTTGACAACCTTAATTGACCATTACCTTACCTAAACAATTTCTTACAAACTCCTAATCAAAACCTTAATCAAAGAAACACCTAAACACATCAATAAACCACAATTAGATGAACAAAATCTCTCCTCCCCCTTGGCTGAAATGCTGGCCAAATTCATACCCATCCAATTGTGTCACATGTTGATTTTGTTTCACTCAAAGACCATACCTCAAGCCATACCTTGGACCATACTTGGCCATACTTCCAACCATGACTTTGAATGATAAATTTTTGAAAATATTTCCTTCCCCAAAGGCCATGAAGACCGTCGGCCTTTCCTCCCTTGGCAACCCCATGGTTGCATTTTTTCTATAAATACCAAGCCTTAGAGAACTTGGTTACACTTTCCAAGTTCAAGCTTTCTTGCAATTTCCTCACTTTTCTCTCAAATTCTCTTCATCTTGTTCTTCTTCCTCCACCACCAAAGAAACCTTTCCACCACCATAAACCACCACAAACAACCTTGAACCACCACTTCCCCACCTCAAACCACCTCTCAAACACTTAACCTTTCCATTTTCAAGCTTACACTTTCAAGGAAAATTCATCTTCCTTGTGCCTCCACCTTGGCCGAATCATCATCACCATCAAAGAGAAGATTTTGTCCTCTCACTCCATCAAAAACTCAAGCTTTCTTTCATCTAAACCAAGACTTCATTTGGTAGGGGTTTATTTTCCAAGTTTTGCTTACTTTCTTCAAGAAAAGTTCTAGTTTTCTCTTGGTTTTCAAAGCTCTTCTTTTTCCTCTTTTCATTTTGGCCTTAGAGCCTTGTGATGAGAAAAACTTTGGCTTGATGATGAGGTTTCAAGATAATGGTCTTGTGATGCCATGTGAGAAACCTCTAAAGCTTGAAAACTTGGTCTTGGACCATATATGCTTTTGGTTTCCTTTCTTTTCCTTGCTCAAAGATTTCGGTTTCCATCTCTTTATCCCTTGATGCTTTCAGTTTTATTCCTTTGTTTGTACAAAGTTTGATAAAAATGTTAAGTAGCTCACTAAAGGTTTTGTTTAAGAAAATTAATCATATGTTTTCAAAGAGCTCTAAGCTTACCCTTGCCAACCTTAAAGTTGGTCGCCGTTCTAGAGTTTACTCTAGATTGAAGCCCATGAGCAATAAAATGAAGAATATGAGTAGTTCTTTTTATGTTTGTCTTGATAAGTGTTGATGTTTATCTCTTAGTCCATTTTCTTGAGCTTGATGATGATGTTCAAACCATAAGACTTCTTTGAAGACTTGGTGCCAAGAACTCTAAAGCTCACTTTATATTGTTAAGATACATGTAGGGTTAAGGCTATTGATGTTCCTCTAAAGTCTTGTATGAGCTCTAGTTAAGATAAAATAAGTTTGCATTCATGTTTAAGTTTATACCTTGCATATCATGTTTACTTTTGATGCCATCACTAAGTTCTCAAGAATAAATAAATGAACTTGTATTTCATGTTTAAATTTCCAAGCTTGCACTTCATGTTTATATTTCAAGTTATCACTTAATCTTTAAAGATAATAAAGAGGTTGCATCTCATATTTATTTTATGCTCTCACTTTACTTTATAATGAAGAGTAAAATAAAGTGCATAACATGTTTATGTTATGTTATCACCTAAATACTCTAGAGCTCAAAGACTTGCCCAAGTATCACAAGTAAAGTTTTGGAAAATGGAAGCTTTCCATGAGTGCCATTTTGGCCTTGTGATGATGATGATGGACTTGATAAGAGTTCATCTAATCATAAGTGACAATAGCCTATGTCTTGAAATTTTTCTAAGCTTAGGTGAACTTAGAGAGTATTATGAACATGGTCTTATGTTTTAAATTTATTTCTTGAACAAAATGATTTAGCTACTAACCTCACCTATAATTACATGATTTTAATGAGATAAATTAGTTTCCAAAAGAGTTTTGAGTTCCTAAAATCATTCCAAGAGAAAACTAGCAACTTATATGCACTTAAAACATGAAATTATGTGATTATGTGTGATATGCATTTCGATTTTTGCCTTGTTCCTTTGGCCACTGTATTAATTCTATTTTATGGAGTTAAAATGTGTAAAATTATGTTTGAGTGAAGTAAGGACCGATTTAGGGAAGTTAGGAAAGAATAAGTAACTAGAAAGGACTTAAAATGAGAATTCTAGAACACTTAGACACAAGAAATGTAAATTCTTTTCAGCATAATTGAACTTAAGGAAAATAGTTTATAATTAGTGTATATGTGTAGGAATCCCTAATAATTGGTTTAGGAATTGAATATAGAGCCTTAGGCAAAGATAGAACTTAGAAAAGGTCAAAGACGTAGAATCTAGAACCCCATAATTGAATTATACTATCCTGCTTAATTTATACAATGCTGTTTGGAAGAGTTAGTGAGCATAAATATTAGAGAAATCACCAGTAGTCATCCCCAGGTGTATCAGAGATCTATAATGGGCATTAGGATAACTAGAACACAAGTTTAAGACCCGTAAAGGCAAAAGCATAAGATATTATAAGATAGGAGACATAACGCAAGTAAGTGATCAAGTGAACATATATTTATGTTATGTTAAGAGCATGTGATAGTATTCATGTTATGTGTATGAGAATATGTGAAATTATGATGTGATTGTTATGATAATGCGTTATGCTGTGATTAAGATGTATAAGGATATAAGATGATGATGAAGTGGAAGGATATGTTTATATGACTTCAAAAGATTTGCTTGACTGAGATATTGCATGAGAAAATTTGTGTTCGATGAGTTATGTGGCATGGCTCAAATTTGAGGAAATTCGTTGTACAACCATTATGCTCAAATTTCTGTCAAATTTGAGAGACTTAAGAAAGTTTTTGAAAGTGAGATTTTAAAGGTGACATGCCGAGACGCATTTCTCCTACTACGTGAGGAGAAAGTAAACCGTGGGGGGTATGGTCGTGGAGCCATACCAAAGCAGACAATGTCACTAGTCTTAACCAGTTGATTTGTTTCGTAAACTGAGGCATGCTTCTATGGTGAGGAGAAGGTAAAACTGAAGGCATCGACATTATCCTGCCAAAGCGGACAAAGTCATTGGTCTTAACCAGTTGATGCATTTCGAGGAAGGAAAAAGTCCCATGATGGGTGATCCTTAGCCCCCTATTCGTACTCCTGGGAGTTGGATTATTATGATTTTGTTTATGTTACGCTTATCAAGAGGATAAGTAAGAACTAGTGATGACTTGTTGAGGTATGAGCTCATAGCCTAGTTTTTAGGGTGGCAATGATACCAGGTTTGATACCTTTATGTCATAAGTTTGAGAAAGAGAAAGGCTGTTCATGAGAAATTATATGCCACTTATTTGATGATAAATTACTAATGACATGTTTTATTGGTTTGTTTGCTTAAGGTATTGCCATGCATTCAAATTTCACTATGCTACATACATGCATTAAGATTCATCCTAAAAGACACGGGCCTTGGATAATTACTTTTATAAAACCTCATAATAGACCTTTGCATGTTAAATATTTTCATAATAAACCCAAGTTTCCTAGGACGTAAACGATGACAGTAGGATAGGGGATTCCTCCTGTGATTCTTTAGTAAGATTCTCACCCTCTTTTTCTCTTCTCATTACGTCTTTAGATCTCGACGACGTCGTTCGTGGCCTTCATTGATACGTCGATTTAGGAGGTGCACTATGACCCGGATCATCAGTCATATCATTTCGAGGGTTTATGTGTGTAACACCCTAATAATTAACCTGACATGCCTAGGACGTATTCTAGTTGATTATTAGACATTACTTCTTGCTTCAGTTCTTTAACCATATTTTGAAAATACTTATTGAATTTATGAGCCAAATTTTTCTTTTTCGAAACATAACAAAATCATGAGCCGCGCATACCGTAAACAATAAATAAGATAAAACGGAAAATAACATAAAGAAAACACATCTTATCTCATCGGCTCCATCATATGAACATCCAAAAGCATACCATACATAGATAGATAATATTCTCACCCAAAGGTGAGTTAAGTTCATACATCACCATCATAATACATCAAAAGGGAAAATACATAAGGAAACATATGCACCTACAAAGAATAACCTCAAAAGCCAAAGAAGGCTATCTTAAAACTAGGGTGCGTAAACACACTCAGATCCACCGAGAACACTCTATGATGCTGACCCTGAAAATGAGGAACAAACCCGATCCAACTGGCAAATTCCATCAGGAGGGGCACACGAGATGCTCCATGGTCGGGCGCATGGATGGCTGCCTTGCCAACCTTGGCTGGACAACAGTCTCCTCACTCCCCGCTCTCATGCGTGGGGGAGTAGTGGCAGAGCTCTCTGAGTACATATGAGTAGGTGGATCTTCTGACGGTCCGTCTCAGAATGCCTCGATTGGGGGACATAGTTGGGGTAGTCACGAACGGCAGATGCGGAGGGATATGTACGTAGGATCCTCTCATCATGTGTACGTGCGCGCTCAAAGACCATGTCGTCACCGAACGGGGATGTCGAAGAAAAATGATAACTAGAAATGAGGTATGCGAACGGACGTCCTAAGAAGACAAAAACTCGAATCGCGCATCGTCTTTCAAAGTGGTAAGAGCGGTGCTCGGGTCGTAGTGTATCTCCCATGTGGGGGTATCAATGAAGGGACGAACGTCTCCATCGGTATCTGAAGACAATGATGGAAGGAAGGAAAGGGAGTGAGAATCTTGCTAAAGAATTCTCAGTAGGGCAACTCCTACTATAGTGTCATCATCAAAGTCTCTAGGAACCTCGGGGTCACTAGGAAATAGTGATCATGCTAAGTTTTATTTATTAAGTTTGGAAATATATTTTCCGAGGTCCATCCATTTTAATCATGCGTCTTACAATGCATTAGCATGTCATGTCCTAATAAATTCCATCTATTGTATACCTCATCATCACATCATAAATGCTATGCATATAAAAGCATCATATCTCTCATCATCACATTATGAGTGCTATGCATAGAACATGGTGCACATATTTCATCACTTTAGTGCCTTAGGTGACTTAAGATCTCATCATCATCATTATTTTCCTTGGGGGCCACCCTATACTCCACCCTTTGGGAGTAATCTAGGTTATGAGCTCATACCTTGCTAGTCGTCACCAGCACATACTTATCCCTTTTGATAAGTAAAAATTCCGTCTCTACCCTTTTGAGAGAACGGTCTAGGGGCAAGAATCACCTTTTCACCGCCTATAGTTTGACAGGTCCAAAGGATCATTTCCTCATATATTTTAAGTCACCTTTAAGTCTTTGCATGTTATATCATGATGCAATTCACAATTCATAATCATCATGGCATTTTCTTGTTTATAGTCTTATTCTGGAATAATATATATACCAACTGTAATCATGCATCTGGAGATTCCAGGAAAGAGAGGTGGGTCACAAGTGGACACGCTTAAATACCAAGTCTTTCCTAGCCAGAACCTTTCCAAATTACATTTTTAAGTAATATACTTTCTTCCAACAAGGGTAAATTTTTAAATAACAAAGAATATTTCATTATTTCATGCATAAGCATTCTCATTGTTTGCAACAGCAACTATAACATGCAAGCCATGAAATCATTCAATAAAGATCAAGTACTCAATAAGCATTACTCATCACATAAACTTGTCATTCCAAAGCATTAAAAGACATCATCTTAAATCCTCACCGAAAGGTTCCTTTAAACAACCGAAACTCTAAAATCGGTAACCTCAATTACCAACTTACTTTCTCATGCATCTAAGGGATTCATTATCATTGTTCTCTTAATTATAAGTCTCTAGAACATTATTAAACCTCATGGGGCAGCATAGGCAGTATGTTATGTTGGGGTCATTACTGGGTGTTAGAAGTTGCGTTTTAATCCTTTTCGTTACCGGCTTCCCCTATGATGCTAACATTAATTACTAAACCAATTATGAATCATTCTCATTCATCTAATCATAATAAAACCTGATTCTTACAACCTCTAAGGGTTCTGGACAGGATGTATAATTCTTGCTCTCTAGAGTTCTAGAAATCTTACTTTTACGGTTTACTAGTTGCTAGATTCATAATTAGTGTTCGGGATCAATCCTACACGAAATGTTGCCAAGTTTTTCATGATCAATCAAACCTAAACTGAATTATATCATACTAAAACAGTTTTGGCATTAGCTAAACTTAAGGGGATCAAAGATTAGCTAAATTCTAGCTTTACGGTTTATCTACGAAGCTAGTTTCATCTCTAACTCGCATAGAATCATTCCCTCATCAATAAATATAAATACCTCAACTTCAAACATATCAAATCATCATCATACAGTGGTAATATACTCAGATCAATAGCCGAATCATGAACCTCACATAATTGCTTAAAGTTGCATTTCAATTACACACATGTTGCTAGTTGCCCGAAGAATCAAGGTAAAACCGCAAAACTCTTTTGAAATGCTTTTCCTTTGTTAAACTTGGAATGATCTTTGAGGTTAAATCAGTAGCTATTTGAAACCATTCTTAAAAACATTTTAAATTCATAGAGTCACCCTCAAAGCGTTCTTGAGTCTTTCTTTGCTTAAGGAAATCTTAAGGCATGACTTGTTGGTCCTTGTGACTAGATGAGGCTTAGACAAACCTATCATCATCACATGGCCGAAATATGCATTTTTAGAATGCTACCATTATCCAACTTTGCTTGTGATACTTGGGCAAGTCTTTGAGCTCTAGGGTTCTTAGGTGATAACATAATAATAAACATGCCATGCACTTAGTTTAACATCTTTGTTATAAAATAAAGTGAGAGCATGAAATAAATATGAGATGCAACCTTTTTGTTATCTTCAAAGATTAAGTGACAACTTGTAATATAGACATGAAATGCAAGCTTGGAAATTTAAACATGAGAATGCAAGTTCATTTTTATTTTCTTTACTAGAGCTCCTTCAAGACTTTAAAGGAATATAGATTCAACCCAACACATATCTTAGCAAAACAAAGTGAGCTTTAGAGTTCTTTGTGCCAAGGTTTCAAAGAGAACCTTATGGCTTGAACTTCATCATCAAACTCAAGGAAATGGATTAGGAGATGAACACCAACACTTTTTGAAACCAATCATAAAGAAAACTGCCTTAATATATACTTTTAAAGGAAATGAAACCGAAATCATTGAGGGGAAGAACATAAGAACGGAAATCTTGAGCAAGGAGGACATAAGGAAACCGAAACTTGTTTGGTTCAACATCAAGCCTTTGAGCTTTAGAGGTTTCACTCGTGATGGATTTACAACCAACGCTTAAAATCCTCATCATCAAGCCATCATTCCATCATTATCTAGGCCATAAGGCCGAATACACAAAGAGAAAGGAAAAAGGAAGAACCGAAATGAAAAGCTTGAAAACAAGTGAAACCTTCAAGTTTTAGAGGTCTAACATGTGATGGCTTTGCAACCAACACTCAAGAACCTCATCATCAAACCTTGATCTCACCATTATGTAGGCCATAAGGCCGAAATGCTTAAAGAAAAGGAAGAAGAAAACCGAAATGAAAAGTGCAATAGAAAGGTTCATCCATTCAACATTTTGAGCTAAGAATACAACTCATCAAAGCATAGAAATGAGTTTAGAAACAACACCCTACCTAGTTTGGTTTGAAGAAGAGGAAGAGAGCTTGGTTTCTTTGAATGAAATGAGAGAAAATCTTCTTGAAACTTTGAGGTAGAGTTTCGGCCAAGGAGGAGGAAATGAGAAGTTCTTTAAGCTTAGGAAAACTTCAAGTGTGTAAGTGTGTGTGAAGGGTTTCTAAGCATGCTTATTTATAGAGGAAATGAGACTCATGGATGGGCAAGAGGAGGAGGATTGGCTACGGTTTTCAAGGGGAGACAAGGAAGGAAAAATCATTTTCTTGGTTGGTGGGTTCAAGGTAAGTGTAGGAATTTGTGGAAGTATGTTTTGTTGTGTTTTCTATGTATGGAGCCTTGTGTAAAAATTTGAATAAATGGGATAATGGGGGACAAAGAAGCATTCAGCCACCATATTTTAAGGAGGTGGGATTGTGTCATCCAATGTGTTGTATAGGTGTAGGTAGGGGTATCTTTGCAATTAGGAAATTTGCAAGTAAGGGCTTAAGTGAAATAATAGGCGATTTGGGTGTTTTTAAGCAATTTTAGGTTCTAACCAATCTTAATAAATTATTTTGACTCTAGATTAGTAATTAAAATTTACTAATCTTTAATTAGAGCCTAACATTACTTAGGTTTTGTTAAACGAGTCGAAAAGCTCAAAATGCACAATGTCGGGGCAAAATGGTAATTTTTCTTAAAAAGGCCCGGGGCCACCTGGCTTAATCAATTGTCAGACATAACTTGGAAACATCTTTTTAAAACATCTTAGTGAGGTTTGGGCTAAGTCGGCACGCAATCGGAGTTAAACAGTCGCAAGGGCGTTTTGGTAAATTTGCGTCGGAACTCAAAATTGAGATTCTTCTCTCTATTACCACACATAACACAATCCATCCCCTATTATCATCAAAACATTCCCTTGAGGATGGTTGGGCCGTGATCCTCATTTTCAAATTAAAATAACCTTAGGGGCATTTCGGTCATTTACACACGGGGAAAAATCGGGGCGTTACATTACTCCCCTCCTTAAAAAGAATTTCGCCCTCGAAATTCATTACCTAGAGAGCTCGCGGTATTGCGCTTGCATGTCTATTCCAACTCCCATGTGAGTTCTTCGTTTCCACCTCGTCCCATGCGACTTTGACTAGAGGTACAACCTTATTCTTAATTGCTTAACTCCTCGGTCAACGATTCTCGTGGGTGGTAAGTTAAACGTTAGATCATCTCTTAATTGTACATGTTCTGGTTCTAGTACATGGCTTGGGTCAGATTGATGCTTTCGTAATGAGAGACATGGAAAACATCATGAAGGTTAGAGCAGACTTGGGGGAAGTGCTATACGGTAAGTTAGATCCGACTTTGCTAAGAATTTCAAATGGACTAAGAAATCTAGGGCTCAATTTCTTAACTTTCATTGCTCGGCCTATGCCTGTGGTAGGGGTGATCCTTAGGAACACATGGTCCCTTCTTGAAAATCTAACGGCTTACGCCGCTTATCCGCATAATTTTTCTATCAACTTTGAGCAGTGAGAATCTTATCCCTAATCTTCTTGATTTGTTTTGTTGTTTCCCTCACAATATTAGGTCAGAGTAAACTTTGCTCTTCGGGTTCGTACCATAAGGGGGATTGACATTTCCGTCCATAGAGGGCCTCATATTGCCATACCAATGCTTGCATGATAACTGTTGTTATATGCAAATTCGATTAGCAAGGTACTTGTCCCAACTTCCTCTTTGATCCAAAACACACGCTCTTAACATATCCTCCAAAGTTTGGATAGTTCTTTCTCTGACCGTCCGTTTGTGGGTGGTAAGCCGTGCTTACATAGCTTTGAGCCAAACGCCTTCTGAAAGGCTCCCCAAAATCGTGACGTAAATCGGGATCCCGTTCAGAGATTATTGTCGACGTACTCCATGTAACCTTACTATCTCCTGAATATATAACTGCCAACCTATCCAAGGAATAAGTTACTTTAATAGGTAAAAAGTGAGCTGACTTAGTCAACCGATCCATGATTACCCATATGGCGTCATGATTCACTTGGTCCTCGGTAGTCCATTACAAAGTCCATGGAGATACTATCCCACTTCCATTCAGGGATCAATAGAGGTTGCAACATTCCAGAAGGTTTTTGGTGTTCAATCTTCACCTTTTGACACACCAAACACTTACTCACCCACGTGCACACATCTTTCTTCAATCCGGGCCACCAGAACATCCTCCTTAAATCTTGATACATCTTGGTCGCACCAAGATGGAGGGTGAAATGACTCTTATGGGCTTTCTCCAAGATATTCTTTCGGATGTCACCACTAGTAGGTACACATATACGACCTTCAAATCTCCACAAACTATCATTCCCTTAGGTAAAACCTTTCAGCTTATGGCTCTTCCTGCCTCTAAGTTTTCTTGAAATTCCGTATCTTCCCTTTGGGCTTGAGCAATTCTTTCCTTGAATTCACTCGTCACACTAAGATGGCAAGCTCTTATGCCCTTAGTGGTCAAGGTCATTCCTAGGTTTAGGTCTCTAAACTGTCAATTAACTCAGCCTCCTTAACCATTAAACGGGATACTTGTAAAGATTTTCTACTCAAAGCATCGGCGACAACATTGGCATTTCCCGGATGGTAGTTCAATCCAAAATCATAATCTTTCAAGAACTCCATCCATCTCCTTTGCCTCATGTTTAGCTCTTTCAAATAAAAAGGTACTTCAAACTCTTGTGATTGGAGAACACCTCAAACTTAACTCCATATAGATGGTGTCTCCAAATCTTCAGAGCAAACACGATGGCGGCTAACTCAAGGTCATGGGTAGGGTAGTTTACCTCATGTGGCTTTAGTTGCCTTGACGCGTAGGCCACCACTTGCCTATTTTGCATCAGAACGCAACCAAGACCTTTACCAGAAGCATCACAATATACCTCAAAAGGTTCATTGGGGTCGGGTAACACCAAAACGGGGTCGAGGTTAGCTTATGTTTAGCTCCTGAAAGCTCTTTTCACACTCGGGTCCATGAAAAGGGGTATTTTTCCTAGTCAACTTGGTCAGGGGTAGGGAAATCTGGGAAAATCCTTTGATAAATCTCCGATAATAACTAGCTAAATCCAAAAAGCTTCTTACCTCGGTTCCGTGGTTGGTTTTTCCCAATTCATGACCGCTTCCACCTTACTAGGGTCTCCAGCAATTCCTCCTTTACATACTACATGCCCTAAAAATTTCACCTCATCCAACCAGAATTCACACTTAGAAAGCTTGGCATATAGTTTCTTTTCCTTCAAGATCTCCAACACTATGGTTAGGTGGCGCTCATGCTCCTCGTGGGTCTTGGAGTAGATGAGAATATCATCTATGAAGACAACCACGAACTGATCTAAATAGGGTCTAAAGATCCTATTCATATAGTCCATAAAAACTGCTGAGCATTGGTTAACCCAAAGGACATTATTGCAAACTCAAAATGACCATCGAGTGCGAAAATCGTTTTCGGTATATCCTCATCCTTCACCCTAATCTGGTGGTAGCCTGACCTTAAATCGATCTTGGAAAACACTACTGCACCTTTAAGTTGATCCATCAAGTCATCTATCCTAGGCAAAGGGTATTTGTTCTTCACCGTTACTTTATTTAATTGCCTATAGTCCACACACATCCTCATACTTCCATCTTTCTTCTTCACAAACAACACGGGCTCCCACGGTGATGCACTAGGCCTAACAAATTGTTTCTTCAAGAGATCCTCCAACTGAACTTTCAACTCGGTCAACTCCAAAGGGGACATCCTATATGGGGCTATAGATATGGGACCTGCCCAAAGCTCTATTAAGAATTCTATCTCTCTCTTGGGGGAAACTCTATCTCATCGGGAACACTTCGGGATAATTTCTCACTATCGGTATCTCATCGATGCTCTGCTCAAAGTCTACATCATTAGCGGCTAGAAAAACATAACCTTTACTCTCACCCTTACCATAGTCCATTTCCACAGCATTTATGTATAGTCCTATAGGTTTCCTAGGTTCATAGGGAATAGAAAGAAAATCAATGGTTTTCTCATAACAGGTTCATCAACACACGGTTAGCCTCAAGCCAATCCATGCCAAGTATTACATCTAGTCCTTTCATGGGTAAACAAATGAGATCTAGAGTAAAGGACCTATCTCCAATTGTAAAGCTACAACCTAGGCAACACTTGCAAGTCCTAACAGGCTTTCCCGTAGGGTAGAAACAACAAGGTCAAAAGGGAGTTCAGTTACATGTAAGTTAAGTGTTTCAACACAAGAATGGGATATAAAGGAATGAGAAGCGCAGAATCATATAGTACAATTAAGTCTTTGCCATGTATGTTACACTTACCTTCCACGAGATTTTGTGACGTCGTTGCTTCTTCAGCATTCACGGTAAAAACCCTTCCTTGGTCCTGCGGTTTGGGTTGGGGATTGGTGGGTTCCTCGTGCATTCTAGAAGTGGTGGCCTGGCTTTCCACACCGGTAGCAAACATTTGTTCGGCTCGGCATGGCATGCTTCCATGATTCTTGCCACACTTGGACATCCGTGGATGGTGGGGGTCTTGGAGGTGCTGCTGGAGCCTTTGGTGGTGCCTTCCCTTTGTTATTGTGGTTGCGGTTGTTGTTGTTGTTTGGCTTTCCTTGGTAAAAGTTCCTTTTTGGCCCTTGTGGTCTCTCTGGATTGGAAAGGGGGTCGGCTTGCCTTCTTGACCTTGAGGTGTCAGCTTCTTGGTAATGCTCGATCTTTAATGTCAGCTTTCTCTCCTTCTTCAAGGATGCGGCATTTGTTAACTAAGGTGGAGAAGTCCCTAATTTCCAAATTCGCAACTCCACATTGAGCTCCACCTTTAGCCCTGACTCGTACTGATGCATTTCCAATATTCGTCGGGTTGCCTTGATACATCCTCGAGAACTTGATAAGTTCTTCAAATCTGGCGGTGTCCTGGGCTACATTCATGCTTCCTTGAACGAGTTGCATGAACTTGATATCCTTGGCATTTATGACGGATTCTGGAAAATACTTCTCATAAAAATGGGCCTTGAACAATTCCCAATCAATGACCACGCCGGTTGCCTCTAGGAGTCTTTGGACGGTCCACCAAAAACCGGCATCACCTTCAAGCATATGGGTGGCGAAGGTGACCTTCTGTCTCTGCATGGAATAAGCAAAAATCTTCTCCGTATTCCGTATCCATTCATCAGCAACGTTTGGATTGAGGGTCCCCTTGAAGGTTGGTGGGTTCGCCTTGTGAAACTCCCCAAACGTGCATGTTCGGGGACCTCAAAGCCTTGACCCGCATTAGCTTGGCGGTCTCGATCCATTCGCTCCATCATCATCCTCATTGTCCTTGCTACATCGCGGAGTGCTTCGGCGGTCGTTGTTTTGGTTATCCTGTTCGTGTTCCTAGTCTGTTGTCGACGTGCCATTGGTCCCTATACACACAAAATAGCAACACTGAGGTGATCAGGCTCAATACTCCACGTAAAGTGAGCAAGTTACCATGGCACGTGCAACATACAGGTCATGCATCTCTAATCCTCAAGCTTATCCTAATGATAAAACACTACACATGACATCTCTAACGTATTATGCTTAAGAAGCATAGCCGTCCAATCCTAAGCTAGATGAGAACCGAACCTGATACCAAAATGTAACACCCTAATAATTAACCTGACACGCCTAGGACGTATTCTAGTTGATTATTAGACATTACTTCTTGCTTCAGTTCTTTAACCATATTTTGAAAATACTTATTGAATTTATGAGCCAAATTTTTCTTTTTCGAAACATAACAAAATCGTGAGCCGCGCGTAACGTAAACGATAAATAAGATAAAGCGGAAAATAACATAAAGAAAACACATCTCATCTCATCGGCTCCATCATATGAACATCCAAAAGCATACCATACATAGATAGATAATATTCTCACCCAAAGGTGAGTTAAGTTCATACATCACCGTCATAATACATCAAAAGGGAAAATACATAAGGAAACATATGCACCTACAAAGAATAACCTCAAAAGCCAAAGAAGGCTATCCTAAAACTAGGGTGCGTAAACACACTCAATCCACCGAGAACTCTCTATGGATGCTGACCCTGAAAATGAGGAACAAACCCGATACACGCGAATTCCATCAGGAGGGGGCACACGAGATGCTCCATGGTCGGGCGCATGGTTGGCCGCCTTACCAACCTTGGCTGGACAACAGTCTCCTCACTTCCCGCTCTCATATGTAGGGAGTAGTGGGAGCTCTCTGAGTACATATGAGTAGGTGGATCTTCCGACGGTCGTCTCAGAATGCCTCGAATCGGGGGACATAGTTGGGGTAGTCACGAACGGCAGATGTGGAGGGATATGTACGTAAGATCCTCTCGTCATGTGTACGTGCGCGCTCAAAGACCATGTTGTCACCGAACGGGGATGTCGGAAAAAAATGATAACTAGAAACGAGGTATGCGAATGGACGTCCTAAGAAGACAAAAACTCGAACTCCGCATCGCATTTCAAAGTGGTAAGAATGGTGCTCCGGGTCATAGTGTATCTCCCATGTGGGGGTATCAACGAATAGGAGGAACATCGCCATCAGGATTTTGAAGACAATGACGGAAGGAAGGAAAGGGAGTGAGAATCTTGCTAAAGAATTCTAGTAGGGCAACTCCTATTATAGTGTCATCATCAAAGTCTCTAGGAACCTCGGGTCATTAGGAAATAGTGATCATGCTAAGTTTCATTTATTAAGTTCAAAAATATATTTACCGAGGTCCCATTTTAATCATGCGTCTTACAATGCATTAGCATGTCATGTCCTAATAAATTCCATCTATCGTATACCTCATCATCACATCATAAATGCTATGCATATAAAAACATCATATCTCTCATCATCACATTATGAGTGCTATGCATAGAACATGGTGCACATATTTCATCACTTTAGTGCCTTAGGTGACTTAAGATCTCATCATCATCATTATTTTCCTTGGGGGCCACCCTATACTCCACCCTTTTAGGAGTAATCTAGGTTATGAGCTCATACCTTGCTAGTCGTCACAAGCACATACTTATCCCTTTTGATAAGTAAAAATTCCGTTTCTACCCTTTTGAGAGAACGGACTAGGGGCAAGAATCACCTTTTCACCGCCTATAGTTTGACGGGTCCAAAGGATCATTTCCTCATATATTTTAAGTCACCTTTAAGTCTTTGCATGTTATATCATGATGCAATTCACAATTCATAATCATCATGGCATTTTCTTGTTTATATTCTTATTCTGGAATAATATATATACCAATGTAATCATGCATCTGGAGATTCCAGGAAGAGAGGTAGGTCACAAGTGGACACGCTTAAATACCAAGTCTTTCCTAGCCAGAACCTTTCCAAATTACATTTTTAGTAATATACTTTCTTCCAGCAACAAGGGTAAATTTTTAAATAACAAAGAATATTTCATTATTTCATGCATAAGCATTCTCATTGTTTGCAACAGCAACTATAACATGCAAGCCATGAAATCATTCAATAAAGATCAAGTACTCAATAAGCATTACTCATCACATAAACTTGTCATTCCAAAGCATTAAAAGACATCATCTTAAATCCTCACCGAAAGGTTCCTTTAAACAACCGAAACTCTAAAATCGGGTAACCTCAATTATCAACTTACTTTCTCATGCATCTAAGGGATTCATTATCATTGTTCTCTTAATTATAAGTCTCTAGAACATTATTAAACCTCATGGGGCAGCATAGGCAGTAAGTTATGTTTGGGTCATTAAGGGTGTTAGAAGTTGCGTTTTTAACCCTTTTCTCGTTACCGGCTTCCCCTATGATGCTAACATTAATTACTAAACCAATTATGAATCATTCTCATTCATCTAATCATAATAAAACCTGATTCTTACAACCTCTAAGGGTTCTGGACAGGATGTATAATTCTTGCTCTCTAGAGTTCTAGAAATCTTACTTTTACGATTTACTAGTTGCTAGATTCATAATTAGTGATCGGATCAATCCTACACGAAATGTTGCCAAGTTTTTCATGATCAATCAATCCTAAACTGAATTATATCATACTAAAACAGTTTTGGCATTAGCTAAACTTAAGGGGATCAAAGATTAGCTAAATTCTAGCTTTACGGTTTATCTACGAAGCTAGTTTCATCTCTAACTCGCATAGAATCATTCCCTCATCAATAAATATAAATACCTCAACTTCAAACATATCAAATCATCATCATACAGTGGTAATATACTCAGATCAATAGCCAAATCATGAACCTCACATAATTGCTTAAAGTTGTATTTCAATTACACACATGTTGCTAGTTGCCCGAAGAATCAAGGTAAAAGGCAAAACTCTTTTGAAATGCTTTTCCTTTGTTAAACTTGGAATGATCTTTGAGGTTAAATCAGTAGCTATTTGAAACCATTCTTAAAAACATTTTAAATTCATAGAGTCACCCTCAAAACGTTCTTGAGTTTTTCTTTGCTTAAGGAAATCTTAAGGCATGACTTGTTGGTCCTTGTGACTAGATGAGGCTTAGACAAACCTATCATCATCACATGGCCGAAATATGCATTTTTAGAATGCTACCGTTATCCAACTTTGCTTGTGATACTTGGGCAAGTCTTTGAGCTCTAGGGTTCTTAGGTGATAACATAATAATAAACATGCCATGCACTTAGTTTTACATCTTTGTTACAAAATAAAGTGGGAGCATGAAATAAATATGAGATGCAACCTTTTTGTTATCTTCAAAGATTAAGTGACAACTTGTAATATAGACATGAAATGCAAGCTTGGAAATTTAAACATGAGAATGCAAGTTCATTTTTATTTTCTTTACTAGAGCTCATCATCAAACCTTGATCTCACCATTATGTAGGCCATAAGGCCAAAATGCTTAAAGAAAAGGAAGAAGAAAACCGAAATGAAAAGTGTAATAGAAAGGTTCATCCATTCAACATTTTGAGCTAACAATACAACTCATCAAAGCATAGAAATGAGTTTAGAAACAACACCCTACCTAGTTTGGTTTGAAGAAGAGGAAGAGAGCTTGGTTTCTTTGAATGAAATGAGAGAAAATCTTCTTGAAACTTTGAGGTAGAGTTTAGAGCCAAGGAGGAGGAAATGAGAAGTTCTTTAAGCTTAGGAAAACTTCAAGTGTGTAAGTGTGTGTGAAGGGTTTCTAAGCATGCTTATTTATAGAGGAAATGAGGCTCATGGATGGGCAAGAGGAGGAGGAGTGGCTACGATTTTCAAGGGGAGACAAGGAAGGAAAAATCATTTTCTTGGTTGGTGGGTTCAAGGTAAGTGTAGGAATTTGTGGAAGTATGTTTTGTTGTGTTTTCTATGTATGGAGCTTTGTGTAAAAATTTGAATAAATGGGATAATGGGGGACAAAGAAGCATTCAGCCACCATATTTTAAGGAGGTGGGATTGTGTCATCCAATGTGTTGTATAGGTGTAGGTAGGGGTATCTTTGCAATTAGGGAATTTGCAAGTAAGGGCTTAAGTGAAATAATAGGCGATTTGGGTGTTTTTAAGCAATTTTAGGTTTTAACCAATCTTAATAAATTATTTTGACTCTAGATTAGTAATTAAAATTTACTAATCTTTAATTAGAGCCTAACATTGCTTAGGTTTTGTTAAACGAGTCGGAAAGCTCAAAATGCACAATGTCGGGGCAAAATGGTAATTTTTCTTAAAAAGGTCTGGGCCATCCGGGCTTAATCAATTGTCAGACATAACTTGGAAACATCTTTTTAAAACATCTTAGTGAGGTTCGGGCTAAGTTACACGCAAATTGGAGTTAAAGCCGCAAGGGCGTTTTGGTAAATTCATGCGTCGAACTCAAAATTGAGATTCTTCTGCTTTATTACCACACATAACACAATCCATCCCCTATTATCATCAAAACATTCCCTTTAGATGGTCAGGGCGTGATCCTCATTTTCGATTAAAATGACCTTAGGGGCATTTGTCATTTACACACGGCGGAAAAATCGGGTGTTACAATGTGCTGCCGCATTTTTGTGTACATGAGACGCCCATTCGCATCCAGTTTCTAGTTTTCGCTTCACTCCTACCTCACCGTATGGCAACGACCTGATCTTTGAGAGGACTTGACCTCGCGATGAGCGACTCGTCGTGCCTGCCCTTCGCTTGGCGGTGTGCGACTTCCCGAGTATGTTCCTCGCTCGAGGCGCTCTAAGACGACCCATCGGAGGACTCCCCCACCTACATCTATTCGAAGGATCTGCCTCTACGGTCCCCATGGATATCGGAGAGGGCGAGGACATGGTGACGCAGGAGAGGCTAGCTTGATGCCCAGAGATGTGCCCACGCCGAGGAGGTCACGTCTGTCCCCTTTCCACTTGCACGCACCTGAGGAGCTCGCCCAGTTCATTGGGTACATACCATCAGGATGAGGATCAGCGTTACCAGTAGGTTTTGAGGGAGGGATAGCTATAGCTAGGGTTTGATCTTTTGGGGCTTCCCTGACTTGTTGTTTATGCTTTACTTTCTGTTATGTATCTTCTTGTTCTATGTATCGCAATCTCTGCCCACTTTATATAGGTATGACTTTATTTAGTCTTTATTTCAGTTGGTGTATTTAGAAAACATGTGTTCAACTATGATATCTAATATTATGATATTTGCTTCTATGGATGATTGTGTCCTTTACTTCTTATAAATTGTGTGTTTAAGTTCCTTGCGTTTTAGCGCTCTCGATAGTACACGACGGCTCGCATTTTGTTTTACATATTTCCAAAAAAAAATTTTACCTGTTTTTCCGCTAAGTAATTTTACAAACGAGTTTAAAAAAAGTAATAACTTATAATTAATCTTAATACGTCCTAGGCGTGTTGGGTTAAATATTAGGGTGTTACAATTGAGCTCAATCCTAACTAGCCATCGCTAGATTTCATATGGGGAAAAGAGAGGAATACATATTTTCTTATCATGAGTATGCACTTTCATGTCATGAGAAATGCAACTTTCTTGGATCACCTCTCGTAACCTTTAATGCGGGGAGTCTAGAGGATCATTTCCACATGTGTTTATGTCACTTAGGGATACAAACACGAGCATTATAAACATGGCTAATATCATAAGTTATCATTCATCATTCATGCATAATCACAACATGCCATAAAATACCGTGTCATAAAGCACATAGGCAAGCATCACATTTCTTTGCATAAATCCATAAGCATAATATTCATCCATATCTTAAAACAGTAAACATGCTCCTATCCAGTATGCCAAAAATCAAGGACGGACTAAGCTAATGCATATATGATGCTTAACAGAATATAAGTATATAACACATGCTAAGGATCATTATTTAGATAACGCAATCACCTAAGGTTATCAATCCACTTGATCTTTCTTAGAAAACAATTATTTAAACATTTGGGGTGCTAGTAATCGATTGCATGTCCTGGTAATTGATTACCAGAAGCTTGTTTCACAAAGGGTACGTTGGTAATCGATTACATATGCTGGTAATCGACCAGAACCAAAAACTGATTCTGGGCATAAAGAATGTCATGGTAATCATTACCAGAACCAAAAACTTGTTCTGGGTATGAAGAACACCATGGTAATTGATTACATGAATTGGTAATCGATTACCAAAGCCAAAAACTGGTTCTGGGTATGAAAAACACCTTGGTAATCGATTACATAGGTTGGTAATCGATTACCAGAACCTTGAATTTCGAGAAATCAAGGTTTTAACACATTCTAAGTTACTCTAACACCTCAAGACCATTTTAAAACATCTTTCGAACATTCCTTTGAAAACATTTTCACATTTTTATAAATCAAAACTAACATTGTATCATGACTAAAGATATCCATTAGCCATGGTTAAAATTTCCATCTGGAGGTATAAGGGCAAGTCTTTTGAGCTCTAGGAATTTAAGTGATGACATAAAGATAAACATGCTATGCAAGCCTCATTTTAGATCTTTACCATTATTAGGTGATGTCTTGAAACTTAAATATGCTAGACAAGGAAATATAATCATGAATGTAAGTCCATTTCTTTATTTTAGTGCTCTAGGTCTCTTAGAGTATTTACTCTAAATCACATATCAACTTTAAGGTTGAGATAGGTAGGCTTTGAGATTAGTTATTAAGTGATAACTTGGAAAGTAAATATGCTAGGTAAGGAAATATAAACATGATGCAAGTTCATTTCTTTATCTTGCTAGAGCTCATTTCAAGACTTTAAAAACTCAACTTTCAAACCTCAAATCAATCTTAACCAAAATGGAAGTGAGCTTTAGAGTCTCTTGACACCATGGTTCCAAGAACCTCTTTTGTCTAGACTCATCATCAAGCTCAAAGAAACACCAACAAAGACAACTAACAATAAACCATTTTCCATACTCTTGTGAAACCAAAAATCAAGCCTTGAGCTTTAGAGGTTCAACACATGATGGTTTCACAACCAATATTAAGAAACCTTCATCATCAAGCTATGGCCTTGATCATCAGAGAAAGAAAACATTTCACAAGAACCAACAACATTTCATCTTTACCATTCTTTAAAACCAACAAAAATAAACTAAAACTTGGGCTCTAGAGGTCAAGCAAATGATGGTCTCATAACCAACATCAAGATCTCTCATCATCAAGCTCTTGGCTCTTTACATTATCCAAGATCAAGATTCGAAAATAAAAAAAGGAAAAAGAGAAGTTTCAGCAATAGCAACAACAACAACATCAGCCATAACAACAACAACAATAACAACAACTCTTTTTGTTTTATTTCTCATCAAACCCGAAAAAGAAAAGAAAAGAAGATAGAAGAAGAAAACTCAAACAAATCCCTACCAACATGTTGTCTTTCAAGGAAGAAAGCTTATTTCTTTGCTTGGAATGAGAAGACAAAAATCTTCTCTTGGTGGCTTGTGGTGGTTTATGGTGGTGGAGAGAGTTTTCTTGGTGGTGGTAGAAAGACTTGAAGTTGAGAGAAAACTAGAGAGTTTTTTTGGTCACAAACTCAAACAAAAAAGCTAGTGGTAAAAGTGTGAGATTTCTCTAGACATCGCTATATATATTATGGGTTGAAAAATGAAATGGTGTGGATAAAAATAGGGAGAGCTTCTTTGCAAACATGGGGAGAGAAAAATATCTCTTCTAAGTGTCATTCAAGGGTAAGGCTAGGTATGGGTTGAAGCATGGTCCAAGGTATGGCTTAGAGTATGGTTTTTTTGTGTGTAAATTAATCAACATGTGGTGAATTAGGGGGGAGTGGCTGATTGGTTTAGGAGCATTTGGGGGGAAAGAAAATCTCATTTTAATGTTGGTTTATAAGTGTGTTTAGGAGTTGATTTGGTTAGGCTATGGATTAGGAGTTGTAATTTGTGTTTTAAGTAAGGTAATGGGTAATTAAGGTGGTTCAAGACAAGATTAAAGAGTGGTCTTGCTTATTTAGTTTGAATTAAACATTATTAGTTTGAAATTCAAACTCCAACATGTTTCCTTAATTTAAGGAATTGAAGAGAGAATTTACTATTTGGCTTGACATGACATAAAGTCTTGGATTTAAGAAGGGAAATTGAGTTTTCTTAATCAATCTTAAGCCTCTAATGACCTCAAATAATTATTTAGACTTCAAATTAATAGATAAAATTAATTTATCTTTAATTATGTAGACCTCCATAATCGTTTATTATCCTGGTTTAGCACCAGGCAGGGTAAAACTGTAAATTAACATAAGGACTCCGGACCATCAGACTTAACCTATCATAAAACATCTCTTAAAACCATCATTTAAAACCTTTGGGTGAAGTCGGCTAACCAGCATGCAAAATGTTAATTAGCTGCATGGGTGTTTTGGTCATTATGCGCATTGGAACTCAAAATGAGATTCTTCTGCTCTATTAACACACATAAAACATATAATCCTCTATCATCATCGAAACATCCGTGGAGGATGGCCAAGCTTGGCGGTCCTCATTTCTGGGTCAAATGACCTCAGGGGCATTTTGGTCATTTGTACACGGGAAAATCGAGGTGTTACATTACTCCCCTCCTTAAAAAGAATCTCGCCCTCAAAATTCGTTACATGCATATGATTGCATTGGTTGGATCGGAATGAAGGAAAGGGAAGCAAACTTGATAGGAATATCAGGTAATATGAGGTTGGCTATCACTCGGAGCTTGAAAAGGGGGTAGGATAACTCATCTATGACTATGTGTACATTTTGTAAAAGGGGTGACATGTGCAACTGATTTCAAAAGTTTGAAGAGAGGGTATGCTAGCTCTTATAGGAGAAGAATTCAAAACCAAACACTCAAACTATCCACAAGTAGACAATTAAACGGGAGGAAAAAATATTTAACACTTGCTAGGATGGAAGCTTAAGGAATCATGGTGCATATGACAAGTTTTAGAAGAAACTTGGCCAAGAAATTCATAAGGAGGCTCGAATATAAACAATTCCAAAAAGGCTACCAACCAATGCATGGAAC
The DNA here is from genome assembly GCA_030441495.1 of Dalbergia oliveri. Taxonomy (NCBI): domain Eukaryota; kingdom Viridiplantae; phylum Streptophyta; class Magnoliopsida; order Fabales; family Fabaceae; genus Dalbergia; species Dalbergia oliveri. The sequence continues at coordinate 19,053,044 of JAMLFY010000016.1, forward strand.
AAAAATCAAGAAGCACAAACAAAATAGGGGTAATTATTAACCTCATACACTCTAGTTGCTTTTCTGCTGAGTACATATGACCAAAATGCCTCGATTATGGAGCCTGCACCTCTCCCAGGACAGTGTGGTTTAGGACGAACCAAGCGAAAGTTGGTAGGCACATAACACTCGGGAATGAAGCAGGAAGTGATTGCCTGGAAGACACGGACAAGGAGTGGCTCCCCTTAGCGGAGGGGTACATGAATGAATCGATTACATACTCGAATGAGAGGGATCCTGAGTCTGTATAGGTATGGGTCTATATAGCTAAGGAGGGCTTATATGAATTGATTGGTACTACCTATGCCACAAAGATGCATCTTTCTTTTCGATAGCCCATCACGAAAGAACTCCACAATTAAGCGTTCTTGACTTGGGGTAATTTTGAGATGGGTGACCTCTTAGAAGTTCCCAGGAAGCGTGTGAGTAAGGACAAAGCACACTAAAAAGACCTATGTTGGTTTGTAGGGACCGTCAATTCATAAAGTAGCAGGGATGTTACAAATGGTATCAGAGCCTGCACCTCTCCCAGGTCGGTGTGGTTCAGGGACAAACCAAGTGGAAGCTGGTAGGCATGTAATGCCCGGGACGAGGCAGGAGTGATCGGGTGCGAGAAGGCATGGACAAGGAGCGGCTTCTCCTCCAAGCGAAGGTGTACATGAATGAATCGATTACACACCCGAATGAGAGGATCCTAAGTTGTATAGGTATGGGACTATACAGTTAAGGAGGGCTTATATGAATTGATTGGTACTACCTATGCCACAAAGATGCATCTTTCTTTCAGTAGCCCATTATGAAAGAACTCCACAATTAAGCGTGCTTGACTTGGGGTAATTTTGGGATGGGTGACCTCCTAGGAAGTTTTCCAGGAATCATGTGAGTGAGAACAAAGCATGCTGAAAGACCTGTGTTAGTTTATGGGGACAGTCAATCTATAAAGCGGGACGTTACAAAAAATGCGGTCTGAGATATTCAGGAACCCTTCCCACCCTTGAAAAGAAAGGACCTCCATTAGAACACAAACTTGGTTCATTAGTTCTCTACTTAATCTTTGTCTAGTAGCCACTCTCCTCTAAGAGAAGTTATCGCATAATGCTCCTCAGAAGAGGTTCTTGGTACATAAGGAATGTCCCCATTTGTACAATGCTTCTGTTGAAAAGTTCAGCCATGGTAAAGATTTGGTTTAAGAGGATTGAATGAAAAGGGTGAGTGTTTGAGGAAATGGTGAAGGTTCCAAGAGAAGGAAGGTTTGTGGGAAAGAATATGAAATGGTTTTGAGTGAAGGTGAGAGTGTTTGAGCTTAAAGATGAAGGGGTTATATGTGGCATATAAGAAGTGAGAATTTATTTAAGTGATGGGACATAAAGTTTGAAACATGGAACCACTTTCTAAACTTCATGAACTTTATGAACTATCGAGATAAAACAACTTCCTTATAATTGATCCATCTTAATTCTGAACCCTCGAGACCATATAACCCATTTTCTAAACATTTGATCTTCTTTCTGAGCTTGTAAACTCACTTTCTAATCTTGTATACTGATATTTTGGTCTTGCCAACTGATTCTCTGATCTTGTATATATGACTTCATTTAGGCTTTAGTTCAGAACCATGATAGGGAAGTGTCTAGAAACATTTATGCATGAATACTATTTTAAAACCTTTTAAGGTTTAAAAACTTTCTCAAAACACATAAGAGATCTTCAGCTAATGGTATTGTGAACATATCAGACATTGGTCTTTAGTATTCATAAACATTAACTTAGCATCCCCTTTTCAAACATGATCTATAATAAAATGATGTTTAACATCAATATGATTGGATCTAGAGTCCTGGATAGGATTCTTTACAAGATTTATAGCACTAGTATTATCACACAAGATAGGGATTTTGGAATACCTAAGGTGATAATCATCTAGTTGGTTCCTTATCCATAACATTTAGGTGCAACAGCTTCAACAGCTACATATTCAGCTTCAAAAAGAGCAATGATATTTTGCTTTTTACATGACCAAGTGATGAGACTTTTTCCAAAGAAATAACAACATCCACTGGTGCTTTTTCTTTCTACTCTGTTTCCAACAAAGTTAGCATCACAGTACCTACAATCTCACCAGATGTACCTTTCTTGTACAATAAACCAAGATTAATAGAGTCGGATAAATATCTTAAAATCCTTTTAATAGCATTTAAGTATGATTGCTTTAGGTTGATTGAAATCTAGCACAAATTACCACACTTAATTGAATGTCTGGTCTACTTGTTGTAAGATACATAGGTGAACCAATCATTTCTCTATAATTACCTTTGGATACCTTTTCACCATTCTCATCTACGTCGATGACTTGAGATGGATGCTTGGGGTGCTCATTGGTTTGGCTTGATTCATGTTAAATTTTTTCAAAAGCTCTTTTGTATGCTTTTCTTGATGGATCAAAGTTCGTTCCTTTTGTTGTTTTGTTTGAAGTTAAAGGAAAAACTTGAGTTCACCCATCATGCTGATTCCAATTTTCTTTGCATTAATTTTGAAAACTTTTCACAAAGAGAATAATTAGTGGTGCCAAATATAATGTCATCTACATATATTTGAACTATCAGAAAATGATTATTTTGTTCAAGGGTAAATAGAGTTATGCCAACTTTACCTTTCTTGAACCCATTCTTCAGTAAAAAGGTACTTAGCCTTTCATACTAAGCTTTGGGAACTTGTTTCAGACCATAAAGTGCCTTTGTTAACTTGAAGACATGTTTGGGAAGGTTTTTATTCTCAAAATGGAAGGTTGCTTCACATAAACTTCCTTAAAACGGAATCCATTTAGGAATGTAGACTTAATGTCCATTTGATAAAGAGTGAATCCCTTGAAGGTAGCAAAATCCTTTTAATAGTATCGTACAATAAACCAAGATTAACAGTATTGGATAAATATCTTAAAATCCTTTTAATAGTGTTTAAGTGTGATTGCTTTAGGTTGATTGAAATCTAGCACAAATTCCCATACTTAATTGAATGTTTAGTCTACTTATTGTAAGATACATAAGTGAACTAATCATTTGTCTATAATTACCTTCTGATACCTTTTCACTATTCTCATCTGCTTCGATGACTCGCTTGGGGTGCTCATTGATTTGGTTTGATCCATGTTAAACTTTTTCAAAAGCTCTTTTGTACGCTTTTCTTGATGGATCAAAGTTCCTTCCTTTTGTTGTTTTATTTGAAAAACTTGGATTCACCCATCATGCTGATCTCCAATTTTCTTTGCATTAATTTTGAAAACATTTCACAAAGAGGATGATTAGTGGCACCAAATATAATGTCATCTACATATATTTGAACTATCAAAAAATAATTATTTTGTTCAAGAGTAAATAGAGTTATGTCAATTTTACCTCTCTTGAACCTATTCTTCGCAAAAAGGAACTTAGCCTTTCATACTAAGCTCGAGGAACTTGTTTCAGATAATAAAGTTCCTTTGTTAACTTGCAGACATGGTTGGGAAGGTTTTCACTCTCAAAACCTAGGTGCTTCACATAAACTTCCTCAAAGAAAATCTTTAGGAATGCAGATTAATATCCATTTGGTAAAGAGTGAATCCCTTGAAGGTAGCAAAAACAAGTAGCAATCTTATGGCTTCAAGCCTAGCTCTGGTGCAAAGGTTTCATCGTAGTACCCTAGTTTTAAATAAAAAATGTTAGAATTTTTTTTTCAAACTAAGAAGGGTGCTAGTTATCCTTATTCACTCTTGGATCCTGAATTTTGCTAAGTTTGGATGCTACACCTCCTTGGAGGGTTATATGATAAAGCCATATTCTTAGGATCAAAAGACTCGATAATTGTTCCGTAGAGAAATATAAATTAAAGAGTGATTTTTAATAAATTTTATGAAACCTTTAACCATTCCGTTTTTAGTCCACAAGTTGTAAAATCATAAGAATTTCTGAATTGGAACTAAAACCCAAAATTTCAATTTTGGTTTGTTAGGATTTTTATTTTTCCACTATTTTATTTGAATCCAAATAGGGGTATTTCCTTATTTACATTTATGTTTTAAAGTTAATGGAGAGTAAAATAAATTAGGACATTAAAGTAAGAAAATGATTATTTTAATGTCCTCATTTATTTTACTCTCCATTAACTTAAAACATAAATGTAAATAAGTGAGAGACCATTTGGAGAGCACTGCAATGATCAAGGAATAGTAAGGCATGCAGTGGACGATTTTATACTCTCTAGTGAGCGCTGTAGTGCTCATTGAGTGTTGTAATGGTCAAAAGTCTTATAAAAACCTCCATTTCGGGCTTCAAAACACCAAACACGACCCTCACCCCCAAAACATGAAGAACTCATTTCCTTACCCCTTTCTCACTCAATTTCACTCAATCTAACTCTAATATTTCACTTCCAAGGCTTTAAGGTAAGAGATTTTGATATTTCTAGTCATATTCTTCCATTTTCCCTATGTTCTTGAGGATTGTTTTGTTCCTCCATGTTATCCAAGAGGTGAAGTTCTTCCTTGGTATTAGAGTTAGATCGAGTTATGGTGATTTCTATAAGCTATTCTAGAGTACTATGGCTCCTATGTCAGATATTGATGTTGTTATTGCTCTAAGAAGCTCTGTCAATGTAGATCCTTCATTGTCCACCCCTCCAGGTGAGTGGGTTTGCACTTGTGATCTCTATGTTATCCATTAGAGTTATTTTCATAAATCTATGACTTAAAGTATGATTTTAGAGACTCCTGCACAAGGATTTGAAGTTTCCTGATAGATTATATGTTTTGAATTGCTGATTTTAGAGCATGGAAAATATTTTTGATAAAACTCATGGCACCATGTTTGTTGAATATGGAACACTTTTATGAATGCTAAACTAAAATAGTTTAGGTATATGAAATGATTTATGTATATGAAATAGTTTTATACCTAGATACGTTTGAGAAGAGGATCGAATTATGATTGCAAACTTTGTTATTTTGAAGTATGATATTGAATTTTCTAGTTTATGAAATGCTTGATTATTGGAAATGTGATTTAGATAATCAATCTAAGAGTTTTAGAGCTTCAATCTTCTCGAGATTTAGAACGTTGACGCTACATACTCTGGAGGTATGTAATCACAAATGTCTACAAAGGGTGATCCCTTGGACATGATTCCATAACCTTAGTTATGCTAAGGTCAGACTATTAGAATCGAGTGAATCCAAAGTTCTCAGAGTACCATGAGTTACTATTAATGAGAAATAATCTAGAAATTCAGACATAAAAGGATTTTAGAGCACGAATCTTTGTATGACTCAGAATAGTTGGCGGATCCATATTGTGGACTTGAAATCAACATGTATGATTTCATAGTCACAGTTATGCTAAGGTTAAACTTAGTGTTACAGAGATTTAGAGATCTTAGAGTACTTAGAGACTTAAAAAGTTCCAGATATGCTTGAGTTATGAATAGACTAGTTTAGACGGAGCTATAGAGAAATAGATAGCGAGTTAATGGCTGCATAATTGTTAACCTTGGTACCAAGTTTCCTGTGGGCAATCTTACAGAGCAAAGTAGATAATGGAACCTGCTTATGTAACACCCTAATAATTAACCCAATACACCTAGGCGGATCTGATTAATTACTAGACTTTACTCTTTGCTTCAGTTTCTTAATCATGCTTTGAAAATACTTAGTGAAATTACGAGCCATTTTTTTTTAAAACATAATTGAAAACGTGAGCCGCGCTTAACGTGAATGATAATCGAGATAAAGCAGAAAATGAATAGACATATCATGAAGAAACATATCATATTGGCTCCATCATGTGACATCCATAATTACATATCACATAGATATTTTGCCTACCAACAAAATAAGACTAGGTGTAGGCAATCTAACAAAACATAAATAATATATGGATGGAAGGACATCCATTAATGGCACCTAGTAATAACACTCCAGGGATAGGGATAGATATCTGAAATATATGAGTGAAACTAGTAGGATCAAGTTCAGCTACCAGGTGAAAGCCTCAATGTGATTCACGAACGCTTCCTTCCGTTTTGAAGACGAGATGGAAAGAAAAATAGAGGGAGTGAGAAACTTATAAAAAGAATCTCAGTAGGGTACTCACCTCATGATGCATTGTGTCATCATCATCGTCCCCAGGAACCTCGGGGTTATTATGAAATAATGAGCATGCTAAGATTGATTTATTAAGTTTGAAAATATACTTTACCGAGGTTCGTCGTTTTAATCATGCGTCTTATAATGCATCATAAACTTAGCATGTCATGTATATAATGAACTTTTCCTTTCATATATAATAACATAGTTATGCATAAAATCACATCACATTCCTCATCATCATTTCATAATACTATGCATAGCAGAACATCATATTTCTCATCATCATCTCATAAATACTATGCATAGTAGAACATCATATTCACATAATGCATTTACTTAGTTTCTTAGGTGACTTAAAGTTACTTTCATCATCATTTTCCTGGGCCACCCTATACTCCACCCTTTTGGGAGTAATCTAGGTTATGAGCTCATACCTTACTAGTCGTCACTAGCATATACTTATCCCTTTTGATAAGTTAAAATCCCAACTCTACCCTTTTGAGAGAACGGGCTAGGGGGCAAGAATCACCTTTTCACCATCTATAGTCTGATGGGTCTAAAGGATTATTTTCTCAGGATCACATTTTCACCACCTATAGTCTGATGGGTCCAAAGGATCATTTCCTCATAAGTTTAAGTCACCATTAAGTCTTAGCATGTTATATCATAATCATCAAGATGCATGAACATTCTCATTGTTTGCAATAGCAACTATAACATGCAAGCCATGAAATCATTCAATAATATCAAATTCTCAGTAGGCATTACATCATCATATAAACTCATTCCAAAGCATCAAATCTCTACATAGACTTATCATTTAAAACATCAATGAGGCATCATCATCAATTCTAACCGAAAGTTGTCTCAACAATCGAAACTCTAGAATCGGGCAACCTCAATTATTGAACTAATTAATTATGCATCTAAGGGATTCATTACCATCATTACCATTAATTATAAGCCTTAGGAACATTATTAGACTATACGGGCAGCATAGACAGTAAGTCATTCTTAAGGTTTTACGTGTGCTAGAAGTTGCGTTTTAACCCTTTCTCGTTACCGTCTTTCCCTTCGATGCCAAAATTAATTACTAACCCAATTATGAATCATTCTCCCTTATCTAAACATAATAAAATCTGGTTCTTAAGGCCACTAAAGGTTCTGGACAGATTGTATAAATTTCATTATCTAGAGTTCTAGAAATCTTGCTTTACGTTGTTTTATATAGCTAGTTTCTCTTCTAACTTGCATATAATTGTTCCCTCATCAATAAACATAATAATCATAACTTTAAACATATTAAATCATCATCATACATTGGTAATAAACTCAGATTAGTGGCTGAATCATGAACCTATCATAATCACATTTTAAGTGTACATGGAATACTAGTTTCTTGTAAAATCTTTGCAAGGCCTCAAATTTCTTTTAGAAACTAATTCTTGTTGCTAAACTTGAAAGAATCTTCATGATTAAAATTCTCACTTAAGATAAAAGGAGCAAGTCTTGATCTTAAGAGATTTATGTGATATCTTAGAATCATAAACATGCTATGCAACCTCATTTTAATCTTGTCATTATAAGGTGATAACTTGAAATTATAAACATGATATGCAAATCCATTTCTTTATCTTTAAGATTTAAGGTGATGACTTGAAAATTAAACATGATGCAAGAGCTTGAAATATAAACATGATGCAAGAAACTGCGCGGTAGTCCGCATAGGACCATGGAGGGAGAATCTTAAGAAACTGGAGCGCGGTAATCGCATGGACCGGTGAAGGGAGAAGAGAATTATTATTACATCTTTTTAAGCTTCAATCTCAAGACTTCTTAAAGAATTAATTCTTTAACTCCAATAATCTTATTTCTTTGCTTGTGATACTTGGGCAAGTCTTTGAGCTCTAGGATCTTTAGGTGATGACATAAAAATAAACATGTCATGCATTGATTCTTTTAGCCATTATAAAATAAAGTGGGAGCATAAAATAAATATGAGATGCATCCTCTTTATTATCTTTGAAGATTAAGTGACAACTTGAAACATAAACATGAAATGCAAGCTTGGAAATTTAAACATGAATATGCAAGTTCATTTATTCATTCTTGAGAATTTAGTGATGACATAGAAAGTAAACATGATTATGCAAGGCATAAACTTAAACATGGATGCAAGTTCATTTTATTTCTTTACTAGAGCTCCTCCAAGACTTTAGAGAAATATAAATTCAACCCAATATATCTTAGCAAGACAAAGTGAAAAATACATCTTTCAAGTTCTAAACTCAAGATCATAAAAACATCATAAAAATATTATTCTTTAAAGTTTTGCATCAAGTGGAACTTTCAAGCTTTAGAGACCTAACTTGTGATGGATTCACAACCCACCCTCAAGGTCCTCATCATCAAGCCATCATCTTAGTCCCACCTAGGCCATATGATCGAATTGGTTAAAGAAAAGGAAGAAGAAAACCAAATGGAAAAACTAGAGAAAATCCATGAAATCATCATTTTGAACCAAGAACAACACTTAGCAAAACATAGAAATAAACTTAAAAACAACTCCCTACCTAATTTGATTTGAAAGAAAGGAAGAGAACTTAGTTTCCTTGAGTGAAATGAAGCAAAATATCATTGAAAAGCTGAAGGGAGAATTTGGCCAAGAGAAAGAAAGAAAGAAGGCTTTTGGTGCTCCTAAGACTAGAATTTGTGTAAGTTATGAACTAAGCATCTAAACTATCTTCAAGCATGGCTATTTATAGAGATTTTGCAGCTCATAAATGGACAAAGGAAGGAAAGAAATCTGACCAAAAATTAGAGGAAAAAAAATAAGGAAGAAAATCATTTTGTTTGGTGGCTTAAAACATGGAATCATGTTTCCATGTTTTCATGATTCTTTGTTTTCATTCTTTGGATTTTTGTGTAATAATTTTCTGACTTATTACTCAATAATTTCGTGCATTACAGCCTTGTGGAAGAGGATTTTGTGTGTTCCATGTATTTTTTAGGTGTAGGCAAGGTATTCATGCAATTTAGAGAATTTACGGTTAAGGGTTTAAGTGAATTACTAAGCAATTTGGGTGTTTTAAGCAATTTTAGGTTCTAATCAATCTAAATAAATAATTTTGACTCTAGATTAATAATTAGAATTTAATAAGCTTTAATTTGAGCCTAATATTGCTTAGGTTTTGTTAGACGAATCAAAAATCTCAAAATTTGTAAAACTGCACAAAGAGGGGCAAAACGGTCATTTTACTTAAAAATTGCCCGAGCCACCCGAGCTTAACCAATGGTTAATCATGGCCTAAAAACACCTTTTAACACATTTTAGTGAGGTTCGGGCTAAGTCGGCATGCAAATCGGAGTTAAAACCGCAAGGGCGTTTTGGTCATTTGGCGTCGAAGCTCAAAATTAGGATTCTTCTCCTCTATTAACACACATAACACAAACAATCCCTTATTAACATCAAAACATCCCCTTGAGGATGGGTGGGGCCCACGATCCTCATTTTCTGAGTAAAATAACCTCAGGGCATTTTGGTCATTTTACACGTACAGAAAATTGGGGTTTGCAATACTTGCACGAATTGCTCCTAACTTCTCTTCTAATGTTACATTCCTTTATTAAGGATTGTTTGGTCTCAAATTTTATATAATATTTACCTACGGTAATTCGGTAATTCCTAATGACAGTAAAAATTAGTAAAAATTGGGGCGTTACAGCTTAGGTGTCCCAATTCGGTTATTATGAACCGAGAGAGAAAATATTAGACTATAAATAACAGACATAATCAGAGATTACTATTTCTCTAGAAGTTACTACACTGAACTTATATGATTTTAGGTATGAAAGTAAATTGAGGAACTATTTTTGAATTATGAAATGATAATTTGAATATATGTATATAATATATACGTATACTTGATTATGTATGACTTTCGAGTATTATTGATATTAGTATGATTTCATGCATTACTTCCTTGATGTCCTATGAAGGGGATTATAGGTAGGGATTCACTCCTGAGTTTTGCACAGAACTCACCCTTCTTGTTTCTCCTATTTCAGGATAGACAGCTATTACATATTCTTCCCGTTACCACCCTCTCAGGAGAATTAGTTTCAGGTGAGCTTCACTTGGGTTAAGTGTTTGTAGTTTTGTCTAGAGTGCTCCCAGTATATGCAGGCAAGATCCCAAACTATAGAGCATGTTTATGTTTTTGCATATTATAATACTATTTTGGTTTGTATTGAAAAGTTTAGTACTTATGGATATTTCAAATCAGAGTAGCTTTATACATATATGTTTTGTATTATGATTCACATACTATAGAGTTTGAATTATGAAACTTTAGCATAGACTAGTATGATTTAATAAGCAAGTGATTTGTATGTAGAAAATGAAAATATGTTTTGAATAATTTTATAATCAGTTGTCATATAGAGAAAATCCAGGTCACGAAGCTTACGTGGGAATAGAACTTCTCACGTACCAATCACATGTCTAGGTTGGGTCGTGACAAAGTTAGTATCAGCGCATTAGGTTTCCCTGCATGGTCCTGGAGCAAGTGTCTGTTGTAACGCCTAATATTTAACTCAATACGCCTAGGACGCATTGAGATTAATTATTAGTTATTACTCTTTTAAAATTCCTTTTATCAAAATACTTAGCGAAAAATATGGGCAAATTTTTTCTTTTTGGAAAACCTAAATCAAAACTAGAGCCATGCGCGTACTACCATGAGCAAATCGTAAAACGCAGAGGACATAATCATACAAGTTAAGAGCAATAAAGAACACATTCATCCATGAAAGCAAATATCATAATAACATAGTTGGTTACATAATTCTGGATACATTAACTGAAAAACTAAATAAAGTCATACCCATATAAAATGGAGAGTTACGATACATAGAAAAGGAAAACACATAATCAGAAAGGAAAACATAAATAGCAAATACAGGGAAGCCCCAAAAGATCGAACCCTAGCTATAGCTACCCTTCCCTTTAAATCTACCGGTGACGCTGGTCCTCAAGTGGTAGGGAAAGGTATCCCACGAAGCTCCGAGCTCCTCGGTCGTGGCCCAATGAAGCGGGGTGTGGGCATGCGGAGTGGGGGAACAACGTGGCCTTCTCAGCATGGGCGCCTCTCGGGCGTCGAGCTAGCCTCCGCTGCGTCACTGTGTCCTCACTGCCCCTCGATGTCCATGGGGGCCATAGGGGCAGATATCTCCGAATAGATGTGGGTGGGGAAATCCTCCGATGGGTTGGTTTCGGAACGCCTCGAGCGAGGAACATACTTGGGAAGTCACGCACCGCTGAAGTCAAAGGGTGGCATGACGAGTTTGCTCGTTGTGGGGTCGAGTCTCAAAGATCAGGTCGTCGCCATACGGTGAGGTAGGAGTGAAGCAAAAGTTGGAACTGGCTGACGGGCGTCCCATGTATGCAAAAATGCGGACAGCACAACGACCCTCAAAATGATACGACGATGATCGGGTCAAAGTGTAACACCCTGCTAACTTCTACATTCTCCTCGAGTACTAACATGGTAGTTAGCTGGGTATTACTAATGTTTTGAATATGCACTAGTCGTAACATGAGGAATAAAGAAGTGTACTACATATATAGTCATAGCCAAAATAGATAGATATATATGGACCTCAGGTCTCAGTTAAGTATGTACATTATCGTAAGAGGTAACCAGAACAACCCTAACTAGTCAAAATCTCTATAGTGAACAAGACTAGTTCCTCCTACAAAAACCCAACCTGCACAAGATAACATCCAGATACAACATAGCAAAAGAAGACTAATAATACGTCAGCTGCAGGCTAGTAAGGTCCTAAGACTATCCTATTACTATGTATAATGCATCCGTCTCTGGAGGTCTCTACTCCTCATCCAGGAAGCCATTGGCCATCGGGGCGATGACCTCACCTCCGCCTGGGCATCGGGGGTCTAGAGGGATCTGAGTCGGATGAGGAGGATGACGAAACGGGTGCGTCTCCTGGCTGATATGCGGGTGGAGCGAGGGGGATCTCAAACGCTACAGGATGGGCCATGTGAAGGGGCACACCGTCATAAGGAAAAGCGGGGTCAAAGTCCGGCAAAGACCGAAGTCCTGAAGGAGCGATCAAAGAACATGTAGATCAGAAACTGGAATAACCAACGCGTACATGCAGTCCAATGTCGGATCGTATTGCCACACCCATTGTGGTGAATCAGAGAAAAACAAGGGACGGCATCTATCGAATCTGAACAATATAATACATACAACTAGGGGGTGAGAATATTATAAAATTCTCAGTAGGGTAGTTTCCCCCATATACTACACACAGTAGGGATAAGCAATTCATGCGTATACAATATTCATACAAAATCATACACAGAAATCTTGAAAACCCGAGGCCGGGAACTAAGGAAAATATCACAATTATCGATCAAGTAATAATATGCACAATCAGAAACTCCATTCCTTATTTCTTTCTCAATTCTCTCAACATAGGAAGGCTTATTCTCAGAGAGATATATTCACACTCCACAATTTCACAGAGGACCATAGACTAGGACATGAGCTCATTCCTATTTGAGATCACCGAACTTCATTTTTTCCATTTCGGATCACTCAGGGTCTATGCCTAGCCGATGCGTCTATCGACTCATAACTTTTCTAGGGAAGTCTTTCTTTTTGCCTTCCCTCTCAATTCTTTCTAAGCCTTATTTTTGTTTTCCCCATATGTTTGAAACATACACAGTAAGATATGTACATACTATCTGGCAGAATTGATGTTCCAGGCACAACAATTTGTTACCATACCAAACATCCATTCCAACCTTAAGGAACATTTGACATGACACTTCAATGTGTCTAAAACAACTTGTAAAAATTTCAGGGCAATCAGAGTTATATAACCACTTCAATAAAATAGGCAAATCTGGTGGTCAGAAGCCACAATTTCATAGTCCAGACTTGTGTTCTCAAAATATTTAGCCCTAGAATTCGATGGAATCATGGTACAAGGAAATTCACAGAGGTATTTCAACATGTTATTAGTCTTGTGTAAAAATTTCAGGTGCTATCTCAATCAAGTGCTATGATGAAAAATTCGGGCAAGTTTGTTACTTTAGTCTCAACAATTCAGATAGTAAGTTACAAGTTGGTTCTTAATTTTTTTGAGGTACCAAACCTTAGAATTAACCCCTAAAAAAATTCGTGTGTTTAGTTTAAGAGGTTAACTACAACATATAATTTTCATGGCTCATGAAACCACCACAAAATTTCCAGAAAATTCGTGAAAAGTTTTGATTATAGAATAGAAATCAGTCCAAGCAACCTAGTTCCAATTTCACTTGAGAGAAAACCCATTTTAAAACCATCCAAACACAACACAAAAATTCATATATCAATATCAATATGTTAGTCATCAATATCAGCAAAATTTTCGGAATTAGGGCAAGCTAAAACAGAATTGAAAAATTTCACAAGAAAGGCGCAGAAACCCTACTCTTGAAGGTTCAACAAGTTTCTATCTCTAGCTTGCTTCAAGGTGGGATTTCTTCACAACCAAAACTCCTTACACAACTTCAAACCCTCCTCTGATCAATGATGGATGTGCAAGAAGGATGAGGTTTTTGAAATTTCAATCGGTTATAATTGTAGAGGTGGAAGTGTAGATTAATTTTTCTGATGGAAGATTTGGGTTTTGATGATTCTAAGCTAGGGTTTTTGTGAGATGAAAGCAAGATGGAGCTCTTGGCTATGGAGGCACTTCACCTTCTGATTTTTCCCTTGCAAGGCCGAGTTTGAGGATGGCTTGGTTAAGAAGATTAAGTGACTAGGCTTGTAATAAATGCAAGGCAAGATATTTGTTAAAAAAAATCATGATGAATTTGGTGACTAGGCTATGATGGATGGCTAGGATTTGATGTTGGATTCCAAGATTAAATCTTGGCCTTCCACTTGTCTTGATTTGGGGGATATTATCTAGTTGTAGTGATGGAAGTGTCTTTCGGTGTTAAAAACCGCACACCAAAATCTCACCGAACGGGTAAACACCGTACCCAATCTACCCGATATTACCCGTAAAGCAATTCTAAGCGTAACATTATCATTTCCACGCATGTCTAAACTTATTTTCATGTTTCCTGACTTTGGGGCACTTCTGGGTCCTAAATTCTCTAGTTTCGATGGCCCCGGCGGCTGCCGGCAAAGTACTATTCAAAATTTTTTTTTTGGTACTCGCTCATGGAGCCGTGCTCACCATAACCATATCTGCCAGAATTCTAATATTCCTATTAAGTTTTCCTCAATTAATATCTGAAGAAAACTAGGATGTTATATTACCACCCACCTAAGTAAAAATTTTGCCTTCAAAATTTCGTACCTGGAAACAATTCCGATAGTCTCTCTTCATAGTTGACTCTAACTCCCAAGTGAATTCTTCATTTCCTGGCCCACCCGAAGCTACTTTGACTAGTTGCACTGCTTTATTCCTTAGTTGCCTGATCTCTATCCATGATCTAGCGGAGGCATTTGAAACGTCAAGTCATCCGTAACTGTATAGATTCGGGTTCAATGATATGGGTGGAGTCTGGGTGGTACATTCTAAGTTGAGATACATGGAAGACATCATGGAGATTGGATAAGGACGGGTGTAGGGCTATTTGATAAGCAGTTGACCCAATTCGTCGAAGAATTTGAAAAGGACCTATAAACGTAGGTGACAACTTTTTGACCTTCAAGACTATACCTACACCCGTAGTGGGTGTGACCTTCAGGAACACGTGCTCCCCTCTTTAAACTCTAAAGGCTTTCTTCGGTTATCTGCATAACTCTTTTGACGACTTTGCAGCGAGGATTTTATCCTTAATCTTCTGGATTTGTTCCGTCGTTTGATTAACTAGATCCGGTCCAAAAATCTTGGTTCTCCTGAATCGTACCAACACAATGGGGACTGACATTTCCTTCCATACAAGGCTTCATATGGGGCCATGCCAATACTAGCATGATGGCTATTATTATAAGCAAACTTCACCAATGGAAGCGCTTATCCCAATTCCCTTCCTGCTCAATCACACACGCCCTCAACATATCTTCCAAGGTCTATATGGTGCGTTCGGTCTGTCCATCAATTTGAGGATGATAAGCCGTACTCAAACGTAGCTTGGTTCCAAAGGCTCTTTGGAAAGCTCCCAAAATCTTGAAGTAAAGCGGGATCCCTCTCAGAAACTATTGAAGAAGGGACACCATGTAGTCTCACTATCTCTTGGATGTACAAAGAAACTTGCTTATCCAAAGGATAATTAGTTTTGATGGGTAAGAAATGATCGGATTTGGTTAACCTACCCACTATAACCCATATGGCATCGTGACCTCTGAATCCTCTAAACCCATTACAAAATCCATAGAGATACCTTCCCACTTCCATTCTGGGATCTCTAAGGGTGTAAGGTTCCAGCTGGCTTCTGGTGTTCTATTTTGACTCTTTGACAAGTTAAACACTTGCGAACAAACTCCGCTATATCCCTCTTCATCCCAGGCCACCTAAACATTCCTTTAAGATCCGCATACATTTTACTAGTTCCAGGGTGTATGGTGAATTCGCCTTTGTGCGCCTCCTCTAAAATATCATTCCTAAGGTTACCACTTGCCGGTATGTAGACCCTATCTTTATACCTCCATATACCTCGCTGGTCTTGAGTAAATCCTGGTAACTCCTTAGAACGAGCTGATTTTAAAATCTCTTGAAGCTCTTGATCTTCGGGTTGTGTAGCTGTAACGCCCAATTTTTATTAATTTTTACTGTCATTAGGAATTACCGAATTACCGTTGGTAAATATTATATAAAATTTGAGACCAAACAATGCTTAATAAAGGAATATAACGTTAGAAGAGAAGTTAGGAGCAATTCGTGCAAGTATTGCAAACCCCAATTTTCTGTACGTGTAAAATGACCAAAATGCCCTGAGGTTATTTTACTCAGAAAATGAGGATCGTGGGCCCCACCCGTCCTCAAGGGGATGTTTTGATGTTAATAAAGGATTGTTTGTGTTATGTGTGTTAATAGAGGAGAAGAATCCTAATTTTGAGCTCGACGCGCAAATGACCAAAACGCCCTTGCGGCCGTTTTAACTCCAATTGCGTGCCGCTAAGCCCGAACCTCACTAAAATGTGTTAAAAGGTGTTTTTAGGCCATGATTAACCATTGGTTAAGCTCGGGTGGCCTCGGGCAATTTTTAAGTAAAATGACCGTTTTGCCCCTCTTTGTGAGTTTTACAAATTTTGAGATTTTTGATTCGTCTAACAAAACCTAAGCAATATTAGGCTCAAATTAAAGCTTATTAAATTCTAATTATTAATCTAGAGTCAAAATTATTTATTTAGATTGATTAGAACCTAAAATTGCTTAAAACACCCAAATTGCTTAGTAATTCACTTAAACCCTTAACCGTAAATTCTCTAAATTGCATGAATACCTTGCCTACACCTAAAAAATACATGGAACACACAAAATCCTCTTCCACAAGGCTGTAATGCACGAAATTATTGAGTAATAAGTCAGAAAATTATTACACAAAAATCCAAAGAATGAAAACAAAGAATCATGAAAACATGGAAACATGATTCCATGTTTTAAGCCACCAAACAAAATGATTTTCTTCCTTATTTTTTTTCCTCTAATTTTTGGTCAGATTTCCTTCCTTCCTTTGTCCATTTATGAGCTGCAAAATCTCTATAAATAGGCATGCTTGAAGATAGTTTAGATGCTTAGTTCATAACTTACACAAATTCTAGTCTTAGGAGCACCAAAAGCTTTCTTTCTTTCTTTCTCTTGGCCAAATTCTCCCTTCAGCTTTTCAAGGATATTTTGCTTCATTTCACTCAAGGAAACCAAGTTCTCTTCCTTTCTTTCAAATCAAATTAGGTAGGGAGTTGTTTTTAAGTTTATTTCTATGGTTTGCTAAGTGTTGTTCTTGGTTCAAAATGATGATTTTATGGATTTTCTCTAGTTTTTCCATTTGGTTTTCTTCTTCCTTTTTCTTTGAACAATTCAGCCATATGGCCTAGGTGGGACTAAGATGATGGCTTGATGATGAGGACCTTGAGGGTGGGTTGTGAATCCATCACAAGTTAGGCCTCTAAAGCTTGAAAGTTCCACTTGATGCAAAACTTTAAAGAATAATATTTTTATGATGTTTTTATGATCTTGAGTTTAGAACTTGAAAGATGTATTTTTCACTTTGTCTTGCTAAGATATATTGGGTTGAATTTATATTTCTCTAAAGTCTTGGAGGAGCTCTAGTAAAGAAATAAAATGAACTTGCATCCATGTTTAAGTTTATGCCTTGCATAACCATGTTTACTTTCTATGTCATCACTAAATTCTCAAGAATGAATAAATGAACTTGCATATTCATGTTTAAATTTCCAAGCTTGCATTTCATGTTTATGTTTCAAGTTGTCACTTAATCTTCAAAGATAATAAAGAGGATGCATCTCATATTTATTTTATGCTCTCACTTTATTTTATAATGGCTAAAAGAATCAACGCATGACATGTTTATTTTTATGTCATCACCTAAAGATCTTAGAGCTCAAAGACTTGCCCAAGTATCACAAGCAAAGAAATAAGATTATTGGAGTTAAAGAATTGATTCTTTAAGAAGTCTTGAGATTGGAGCTTAAAAAGATGTAATAATAATTCTCTTCTCCCTTCAGGTCCAGTGCGGATTACCGCGCTCGGTTTCTTAAGATTCTCTTCTCCCTCTCCTGGTCCAGTGCGGACTACGCGCTCCAGTTTCTTGCATCATGTTTATATTTCAAGTTCTTGCATCATGTTTAATTTTCAAGTCATCACCTTAAATCTTAAAGATAAAGAAATGGATTTGCATATCATGTTTATAATTCCAAGTTATCACCTTATAATGACAAGATTAAAATGAGGTTGCATAGCATGTTTATGATTCTAAGATATCACATAAATCTCTTAAGCTCAAGACTTGCTCCTTTTATCTTAAGTGAGAATTTTAATCATGAAGATTCTTTCAAGTTTAGCAAAAAGAATTAATTTCTAAAAGAGTTTTAAAGCTTTGTAAGGATTATACGGGAAACTAATATTTTATGTTCACTTAAAATGTGATTTTATACAATTATATGAGGTTCATGATTCGGCTTCTGATATGAGATTAGTACCAATAAATGATGATGATTTAATATGTTTGGAGTTGCGATAATTATGGTTTATTGTTAAGAGAACGATTCTATGCATGTTAGTGACAAAACTAGCTTCCTAGAACAACCTTAAATCTAGAATTTACCTAGTCTTTGACCCCTTTAAGTTTATCCAATGCCAAATCTATTTTAGTATGATATAATTCTGTTTAAGATTGGTTAAGCCATGAAAAATTTGGTAACAATTAGTGTAGGATTGATGAACACTAAAACTGAAACTAGCAACTAGAAAACCATAAAAGCAAGATTTCTAGAACTTTAGAGAATGAAATTTATGTATTCTGTCAGAGCCTTTAGTGATTTTAAGAACCAGATTTTATCATATTTAGATAAGGGAGAATGATTCATAATTGGTTTAGTAATTAATTTTAGCATCATAAGGAAAGACGGTAATGAGAAAGGGTTAAAAACGCAACTTCTAGCACACGTAAAACCTTAAGAACAACTTACTGTCTATGCTGCCCCATATTGTCTAATAACGTTCTTAGGACTTATAATTGATGATAATAAGTCCCTTAGATGCATAATTAATCAGTTCAATAATTAAGGTTGCCCGATTCTAGAGTTTCGATTGTTTAAGACAACTTTTCGATAAGGATTTATGATGATGCCTCTTTGATGTTTTAAATGATAAGTCTATGAAGTGATTTGATGCTTATTAAATATTTGACGTCATTGAATGATTTCCGAGCTTGCATGTTATAATTGCTGTTGCAAACAATGAGAATGCTTATGCATGAAATAATGAAATATTCTTTGTTGCTGGAAGAAAGTATATTACTGTAAAAGTGTAATTTGGAAAGGTTCTGGCTAGGAAAGACTTGGTATTTAAGCGTGTCCATTTGTGACCCACCTCTCTTCCTGGAATCTCCAGATGCATGATTATAGTTGGTATATATTATTTCGACATAAGACTATAAATGAGAAAATGTTATGATGATTATGAATGAAGAATTGTATTATGATATAACATGCAAAGACTTAAAGGTGACTTAAAATATATGAGAAAATGATCCTTTGGACCCATCAAACTATAGGCGGTGAAAAGGTGATTCTTGCCCCCTAGTCTGTTCTCTCAAAAGGGTAGAGACAGAATTTTAACTTATCAAAAGGGATAAGTATATGCTAGTGACGACTAGTCAGGTATGAGCTCATAACCTAGATTACTCCCAAAAGGGTGGAGTATAGGGTGGCCTAGGAAAATGATGATGAAAGTAATTTTAAGTCACCTAAGAAACTAAGTAAATGCATTATGTGAATATGATGTTCTACTATGCATAGTATTTATGAGATGATGATGAGAAATATGATGTTTTGCTATGCATAGTATTATAAAATGATGATGAGGAATATGATGTGATTTTATGCATAACTATGTTAATATATATGAAAGGAAAATTTCATTATATACATGACATGCTAAGTTTATGATGCATTATAAGACGCATGATTAAAACCGACGAACCTCGGTAAAGTATATTTTCAAACTTAATAAATCAATCTTAGCATGCTCATTATTTCATAATAACCCGAGGTTCCTGGGGACGATGATGATGACACAATGCATCATGAGGTGAGTACCCTACTGAGATTCTTTTTATAAGTTTCTCACTCCCTCTATTTTTCTTTCCATCTCGTCTTCAGAAAAGGAAGCGTTCGTGAATTACATTGAGGCTTTCACCTGGTAGCTGAACTTGATCCTGAGTTTCACTCGTATATTTCAGATATCTATCCCCATCCTTGGAGTGTTATTACTAGGTGCCATTAATGGATGTCCTTCCATCCATATATTATTTATGTTTTGTTAAATTGCCTACACCTAGTCTTATTCTGTTGGTAGGCAAACTATCTATGTGTTATGTAATTATGGATGTTATATGATGGAGCCAATATGATGTGTTTTTCATGCTATGTCTGACGTTATTCGCTTTATTTCGATTATTGTTCACGTTATGCGCGGCTCACGTTTTCAATTATGTTTTAACAAAAAAAATGGCTCGTAATTTCACTAAGTATTTTTCAAAGTATGATGAAAGAATTGAAGTAAAGAGTAAAGTCTAGTAATTAATCAGATACAACCTAGGTGTATTCGGTTAATTATTAGGGTGTTACACAGTCAAAATTCGTCCTTGGAATTCGCTCGTTATTCTGATCTGACCTAGCATCACACCTTCAGGGCTCGCAGATGTGCCCAAGCTGAGCTTCTTAAAGCCTTCTACTAGCTTCGTTTCCTTGATCATCATGCATGCTACACTCAGGACTTCCTGCAATGCATCAGCTACCACGTTTGCTTTGCCTGGATGATAGTTCAAACTGAACTCATAATCCTTGAGAAATGCCATCCACCGTCTCTCCTCATATTCAGCTCTTTGATCAAAAAGATGTTTTAAAATTTTATGATCCGAGAAGATATTGAACTATACACCATAAAGATGGTGACGCTAGATCTTTAGAGCAAAAACCATTGCCGCTAGCTCAAGATCATGAGTTGGATAGTTCACCTCATGGGGTTAACTGCGAGAGGCATAAGCAACCACATTTCTGTGCTCATCAATACGCACCCTAGTCCTTTATGGGAATCATCGCAATAAACCTCAAAGGGTTCATGTGGGTCAGGTAACACCAACACAGGAGCCGTAGTCAACTTCTGCTTTAATTCCTGAAAACTACTCTCACATTTTGGTGTCCACCGAAATTGAGCATTCTTTCGGGTTAACTTCGTCAGTGGTAGGGCTAGCTGGAAAAACCCATAATAAATCGCTGAGTATTCAGCTAGTCCTAAGAAACTTCGAATCTCGATCACCGTAGTTGGTCGTCCCAATTAAGTACAGACTCTACTTGACTTGGATCTATAGACTCCCTCTCGTGAAATCACATGACCGAGAAACTTAACCTCTCCCATCCAGAACTCACATTTTGACAATTTAGCATACAACTTCCTCTCCCTTAGGATCTGTAATACCGCCCTAGATGCTCTATGTTCTTCTTCGGTTCTTGAATAAATAAGTATGTCATCTATAAAGACAACTATGAATTTATCCAAGTACGGGTGGAAGATTCAGTTCATATAATCCATAAATACTGCCGGAGCATTGGTTAGCCCAAAAGACATCACTTTATACTCATAATGTCCATATCGAGTTCTAAAGGTAGTCTTAGGGATATCCTCGTCCCGAACTCGAATTTGATGGTAACCTGATCTAAGGTCAATCTTTGAGAAAACGGTTGCCCACGTAATTGATCCAAAGGTCATCAATTCTTGGCAAGGGGTACTTATTCTTGATCATCACTTTATTCAATTGCCTATAGTCCACACAAAGACTCATACCTCCATCCTTTTTCTTCACCAAAAGAATAGAGGCTCCCCATGGTGAGGCACTTGGTCTTATGAAATGTTTCTCTAGCAACTCCTCAATTTGTGACTTTAGTTCCTTTAATTCTAAGGGGGACATCCTATAAAGAGTAATTGAAATTGGACCGGTTCCTGGGACCAATTCAATAGAAAACTCAACTTCCCTCTTGGGTGGAAACTCTGAATATCCTCTGGGAACACATCTAGATACTCTCTCACCACTGGAATCGTATTCACTTCTTGGTTAATTTCAGCTTCACTAGCCGAGAGGAGAACATATTCCTGACGGTCTACCTTACTAGGGTTATGTGTCACCAGGTCTAAGTAAAAAGAAAAGGGAACCACATGAATAAAGGAAGACATGAGAAGAAATATAGTAGTTCTAGTTGGACAATGCAAAAGCACATAATTTGGTACCAGCCAATCCATACCTAAAATGACTTCTAAGCCAGACAAAGGTAGACAAAACAAATTTGCATTAAATTCTTTGGCATTTATAAAAAGAAAGTGGTCATGCATGCTTGACAAGTTCTGATAGGATTCGCAGTAGGGGTGGATATGAGGAGGTCATATGATAACTTAGACACAGGTAATCCTAACTTTTGTACACAGTCATAGGATATGAAAGAATGGGAGGCACCCGAATCATAGTATGTCTAAGATAATTCCATTTATTTCACACTTACCTCAGAATTAGATCGCAGATTGAGAAGTCTCCTTGGCATCCAGAGCAAAACACGTCCTGGTTGTTGTGGCTTGGGGTGGCTGCGAGCTTTCTACATTCTCCTCGAGTACTAACATGGTAGTTAGCGGGGTATTACTAATGTTTTGAATATTCACTAGTCATAACATGCAGGTAATAAAGAAGTGTACTACATATATAGTCGTAGCCAAAATTAGATAAATATATATCGACCTCAGGTCTTAGTTCAGTATGTGCATTATCGTAAGAGGTAACCAAACAACCCCTAACTAGTCAAAATCTCTGTAGTGAACAAGACTAGTTCCTCCTACCGAAAACCCAACCTGCTCAAGATAACATCCAGATACAACATAGCAAAAGAAGACTAATAATACGTCAGTTCAGGCCAGTAAGGTCCTAAGACTATCCTATTACTATGTATAATGCATCCGTCTCTGGAGGTCTCTACTCCTCATCCAGGAAGCCATTGGCCATCGGGGCGATGACCTCACCTCCGCCAGGGGCATTAGTATCTCAGAGGGATCTGAGTCGGATGAGGAGGATGACGAAACGGGTTCGTCGTGGCTGATATGCGGGTGGAGCGAGGGGATCTCAAACGCTCCAGGATGGGCCATGTGAAGGGGCACACCGTCATAAGGAAAACGGGTCGAAGTCCGTGACAAAGACCGAAGTACTGAAGGAGCAATCAAAGAACATGTAGATCCGAAACTGGGAATAACCAACGCGTACATGAGTCCAATGTCGGATCGTATTGCCACACCCATTGTGGCGAATCACAGAAAAACACAGGGACGGCATTTGTCGAATCTGAACAATATAATACATACAACTCAGGGGTGAGAATATTATAAAATTCTCAGGGGGTAGTTTTCCCCATATACTACACACAGTAGGGATAAGCAATTCATGCGTATACAATATTCATACAAAATCATACACAGAAATCTTGAAAACCCGTAGGCTGGGAACTAAGGAAAATATCACAATAATCGATCGAGTAATAATATGCACAATCAGAAACTCCATTCCTTATTTCTTTCTCAATTCTCTCAACATAGGGAAGGCCTATTCTCAGAGAGATACATTCACACTCCACAATTTCACAGAGGACCATAGACTGCTAGGACATGAGCTCATTCCTATTTGAGATCACGAATTTCATTTTTTTCAATTTTCGGATCACTCACAAGTCTATGCCTAGCCGATACGTCTATCGACTCATAACTTTTCTAGGAAGTCTTTCTTTTTGCCTTCCCTCTCAATTCTTTCTAAGCCTTGTTTTAGTTTTTCCCATATGTTTCAAACATACACAGGAAGATATGTACATACTATCATAGAATTTCAGCCATTTCCACATCTCATTATCTTGGCAGAATTGATGTTCCAGGCACAACAATTTGTTACCATACCAAACATCCATTCCAACCTTAAGGAAAATTTCAAATGACACTTTCTAAAACAACTTGTAAAAATTTCAGGGCAATCAGAGTTATATAACCACTGCAATAAAATAGGCAAATCTGGTGGTCAGAAGCCACAATTTCATAGTCCAGACTTGTGTTCTCAAAATATTTAGCCCTAGAATTCGATGGAATCATGGTACAAGAAAATTCACAGAGGTATTTCAACATGTTATTAGTCTTGTGTAAAAATTTCAGGAGCTATCTCAATCAATTGCTATGATGAAAAATTCGGGCAAGTTTGTTACTTTAGTCCCAACAATTCAGACAACAGTTACAAGTCGGTTCTTAATTTTTTTGAGGTATCAAACCTTAGAATTAACCCCTAAAAAAATTTGTGTGTTTAGTTTAAGAGGTTAACTACAACATATAATTTTCATGGCTCATTAAACCGCCACAAAATTTCCAGAAAATTCATGAAAAGTTCTGATTATAGAATAGAAATCAGTCCAGCAACCTAGTTCCAATTTCACTTGAGAAAAACCCATTTTAAAACCATCCAACCACAACACAAAAATTCATACATCAATATCAATATGTTAATCATCAATATCGTCAAAATTTTCAGAATTAGGGCAAGCTAAAATAGAATTGAAAAATTTCACAAGAAAGGCAAAACCCTACTCTTGAAGGTTCAAGTTTCTATCTCTAGCTTGCTTCAAGGTGGGATTTCTTCACAACCAAAACTCCCTACACAAATTCAAACCCTCCTCTGATCAATGATGGATGTGCAAGAAGGATGAGGTTTTTGAAATTTCAATCGGTTATAATTGTAGAGGTGGAAGTGTAGATCAATTTTTGTGAAGGAAGATTTGGGTTTTGATGATTCTAAGCTAGGGTTTTTGTGAGATGAAAGCAAGATGGAGCTCTTGGCGATGGAGGCACTTCACCTTCTAATTTTTCCCTTGCAAGGCCGAGTTTGAGGATGGCTTTGTTAAGAAGATTAAGTGACTAGGCTTGTAATAAATGCAAGGCAAGATATTTGTTAAAAAAAATCATGATGAATTTGGTGACTAGGCTATGATGGATGGCTAGGATTTGATCTTGGATTCCAAGATTAAATCTTGGCCTTCTACTTGTCTTGATTTGGGGATATTATCTAGTTGTAGTGATGGAAGTGTCTTTCGGTGTTAAAAACCGCACACCGAAATCTCACCGAACGGGTAAACACCGTACCGATCTACCCGATATTACCCGTAAAGCAATTCTAAGCATAACATTATCATTTCCACACATGTCTAACCTTATTTTCATGTTTCCTAACTTTGGGGCACCTCTGGGTCCCAAATTCTCCAGTTTCGATAACCCAGCGGCCTGTGCCCTGAAGTACTATTCAAATTTTTTTTTGGGTACTCGCTCATGGAGCCGTGCTCATCATAACCACGTCTACCAGAATTCTAATATTCCTATTAAGTTTTCCTCAATTAATATATGAAGAAAACTAGGATGTTACACAAAGTACACCTCGAGGTCGGCTTGTCAATGAAGACCACGAACGACGCCATCAAGATCTAAAGACGTAATGGGAAAAGAGAAAATAGAGGGGGTCTTACTAAAGAATCTCAGGAGGGAATCCTCCTACCCTAATGTCATTGTTTACATCCCCAGGAACCTTGGGTTTATTATGAAAAGGTTTAACATGCAAAGGTTTATTATGTGGTTTTATAAAAGTAATTATCCAAGGTTCATGTTTTCTTTTATAATGAATCTTAATGCATGAATGCAGCATAGGAAAATATGAATGCATGACAATACCTTATACAAGTAAACAATTAAAACATGGCATCAACAATTTATCATCACATAAGTAGCATGTACTTCTCATGAAAACCTTTCTCTTTCATAAGCATGGAACTTCACATCCTTTTCTCTTTTCTCAAACTTGTGACATAAAGGTATCAAAACTAGAATCATCGCCACCCTAAACTAGGTTATGAGCTCATACCTCAACTAGTCGTCACTATCTCTTACTTATCCTCTTGATAAGCGTAACGTAATCACAATCATAATAGTCCCGACTCCAGAGTATGGGTAGAGGGCCTAAGGATCACCCATCATGGGACTTTTTCCTTCTTCGAAATATATCAACTGGTTAAGACCAGTGACTTTGTCCGCTTTGGCAAGCTACCTGTCAATGCCCTCATGGTTTTACCTTCTCCTCATCGTAGCAAGAGAAGTACGTCTCGGTCTATGAAACATATCAACTAGTTAAGACTAGTGACTTTGTCCGCTTCGGTATGGCTCAACGTCCATACCCCCCACGGGTTTACTTTCTCCTCACCATAGCAGGAGAAATGCGTCTCGGCATGTCACTTTAAAAAACTTCTTTAAGTCTCTCAAATTTGACGGAAATTCGTCAACACAATGGCTGTACACGAATTTCCTCAAATTTGAGTCATGCCACATAACTCATTTAACACATGCTTCCTCATTCAATATCTCAACTAATCAAACCTTTAAATTCATATAAACATGTTCACCCTTTTCATCGATACCTCATACCTTTTTGCATCTTAATCACAACATGCCACATTATCATAACAATCATATCATAAGTTCACATATCACTCATACACATGCCGTTAATACTTTCACATACTCTTGATATAACATAACTATGTGTTCACTCGGTCACTTACTCTCATCATCTTCCCTATCTTATAGTATCTTATGCTTTGACCCTTACGGGTCTTAAACTTGTGTTCTAATTATTCTAACACCCATAACAGATCTTTGATGCACCTAAAGGATCATTACTTGTAATTCTCTCAAATTTTTATGCTTACTAACACCTCCAAACAGCATTGCACAAATTGGTTATGATGATTACTATTTGATTACGGGGTTCTAGAATCTACATCTCTACCCTTTCTAAGTTCCGTCTTTGCCTAAGGCTCTATATTCAATTCCTAAACCAATTGTCAGGGTTTCCTTTACATATCCACTAATTATAAACCATTTTCCCTAAGTTCAATTATGCTGAAACAGAATTTATGATTCTTGTGTTAAAGTATTCTAAAATCCTCATTTTAAGTCCTTTTTAGTTACTTGTTCTTTCCTATCATTCCTAAATCGGTCCTTGCCTCACTTAAATATAATTTTACACATTTTAACTCCATAAAACAATATGAATACAGTGGCCAAACAAACAAGGCAGAAATCAAATTGTATATCTCACATAATCACAGAAATTCATGATTTAAGTACATATAAGTTGCTTGTTTTCTTTTGGAATAATTTTAGGAGTTCAAAACTCTTTTAGAAACTGATTTATCTCATTAAAATCTTGTAAATACAAGTAAGGGCAGTAGCTAAATCATTTTTCCCATAGGGTAGATTTAAAACATAAAATCGTGTTCATAAGATTCTCTAAATTCAGCTAAGCTTAGAATGGTTCCAAGACATAGGCTATTGACACTTGTGATTAGATGCAACTCATTCTAAGTCCATCATCATGATCATAAGGCCGAGATAGCATTCATGGAATGCTTCCATTTTCTAAGACGTTACTTGTGACACTTGGGCAAGTCTTTGAGCTCTAGAATTTTTAAGTGATGACATAAACATAAACATGCTATGCACTTTGTTTTATTCTTCATTATAAAATAAAGTGAGAACATAAAATAAATATGAGATGCAACCTCATTATTATCTTTAAAGATTAAGTGATAACTTGAATATAAACATGAAGTGCAAGCTTGGAAATTTAAACATGAAATAGAAGTTCATTTATTTATTCTTGAGAGCTTAGTGTTGGCATCAAAAAGTAAATAAGATATGCAAGGCATAAACTTAAACATGAATGCAAGCTTATTTTATCTTAACTAGAGCTCAAGCAATACTTTAGAGGAACATCAATAGCCTTAACCCAACATGTATCTAACAATATAAAGTGAGCTTTAGAGTTCTTAGCACCAAGTCTTCAAGGAAGTCTTATGGCTTGAACATCATCATCAAATTCAAGAAAATGGACTAAGAGATAAACATCAACACTTATCAAAACAAACATAAAAAGAACTACTCATATTCTTCATTTTATTACTCATGAGCTTCAATCTAGAGTAAACTCTAGAATGGCCAACTAACTTTAAGGTTGGTAAGGTTAAGCTTAGAGCTCTTTGAAAATGTGTGATTAAGTTTCTTAAGCAAAACTTTTAGTGAGCTACTTAACATTTTATCAAACTTTGTACAAATAAAGGAAATGAAAATCGAAATCTTTGAGGGGAAAAGAAAGGAGAACCGAAATCTTGAGTAAGGAAAAGAAAGGGAAACCGAAATCATATATGGTCCAAGACCAAGTTTTCAAGCTTTAGAGGTTTCTCACATGGCATCAACAAGATCATTATCTTGAAACCTCATCATCAAGCCAAAGTTTTTCTCTTCAACAAGGCTCTAAGGCCGAAATGAAGAGGATGTTAGAAAGAGTTTTGAAAACAAAGAGAAAACTAAAACTTTTTTTTATTCCCATGTTTTCCTAATTTCGGGCACCTCCTGGGCCCAAATCTAGGGTTTCAGCGTCAGGTGGGCAGTGGGGCCCATAGGGTTACTATTCACCCTGACCTGAATTTTTTTTTTTAAACGTTCGTTGGGCTACTCTCATCATTGCTAAACTATTAGATTTTTAAAATTATAAGTACTAAAGTTTAAATTAATTTTTAAATAAATTTCAGGTGTTACACTCAGCACATATAATGTTAGATTTTTGAAATTACGACAATTAAGCTCAAAATAATTTTTAAATAATTTTCGGGTGTTACAATGCAGGATCCTAGACTATGGAGCATGTTTACATTTTTGCATATTATAATACTATTTTGGTTTGTATTGAAAAGTTTAGTGCTTATGGATATTTCAAATCGGAGTAGCTTTATACATATATGTTTTGTATTATGATTCACAGACTATAGAGTTTGAATTATGAAACTTCAGCATAGACTAGTGTGATTTAATAAGCAAGTGATTTGTATGATGAAAATGAAAATGTGTTTTGAATAATTTTATAATCAGCTGTGTATATAGAGAAAATCCAGGTCACGAGGCTTACGTGGGAATAGAGCTTCTCACGTGCCTGTTACGTGACTAGGTCAGGTCGTGATATCATCATAATCAATTCCCTCTTGTTGATTATAACCTTGTGCAACCAACCTTACTTTATTTCTAACAACCTTTCCTACTTCATCAAGCTTGTTTCTAAACATCCATTTTGTTCCAATGATGGTTTTTCCTTTGTGATTTTCCACGAGCATCCAGACTTTGCTTATCTCAAACCAGTCTAGCTCCTTTTGCATAGCATTTACCCAACTTTGATCATTCAAAGCATCTTTAATACTATCAGGCTTAATGGTGGAAATGAAAGTACAATTGGGCACATTTCTGGGGAGATCTAGTTCTCACTTCTTGGAAATGTCCCCTAGAACTTTGTTTTGAGAAATTGCTTTTAGATATGAAATTCCTTTGTAATTTCTGTAGCCTTGATGTTCTTCACCTTCTCTTTCATCTTCAGATTGTTTTTCCTCATACTAAAAAATGTCACTTTTTGAGGGCTTTGGAGTTTTGAGTAAGCTTTCTGAATTATCCTTCTTCTGGAGCTTAGTTATGAAGATTGTGCTTTCATCTGCTTGCTTTCAGATGGTTCCTTGAGGTTCAGCTTCTCAAGGTTCTCTTCTTGCTCTTTCAGATCATCAGCAAAGTCCTTCTTAAGCTCTTTGAATTTGATGTGGAAAGTCCCTTCAACATTGATAAACGACGTTCACGCCGTATATTTAACTTCTAAACCTTAGGTTTTTGCATGGGTTTTTGATGTGTTATTGAGGAAATTAATAGTGTTTTATGAATTGAACCTCAATGCACAATTTTGAGAAATCAATGTCAATTGCTCCATTTTTCTTTTGTGAATAGTTAAATCTTGTTACCATTAACTTGTCTCCGTGAGTTAGGTTTTTGTGCACAGGAGCATTACATTGAGTACAAGCATCAAGAGTAGGAGCTGGAATTGAAAGAAGCAAAAGCCCACCATTCGAGTGAGCGCTACAGCTCAAAAGAGAGCACAGAATTCATCTTGAAGGCGGCCGTTCCTGGTGAGTGCTACAACGCTCTTGCGATAATTTGATTTTTTGTTGTTGTTTTATTTGGGCCAATCTTGGGGCCCCTTGGAGGAAAAAAAGAACAAAAAAAGAGGAAGGATAGTAGGTGGCATCTAGGTTTAGTTTTAGGAAGATCAAACTCTTTCTCTAGGTCTTGGGAGTTCCCAATCTTTGTTTTGGCTCCCATTTGGGATTATAATTTACAGCTTTCTTTCAATAACTGTTGTGAAACTCCCCTATGGAGGAGTAATCTCTTTACCGTGTGCAAGGATAACTGAAGATTGAGTTTGTTCTTGAGGTTCCCAATTTTAATTGCAATTCATAGTTGGTTTTTCCTCCCCGTTACTTTCTCTTTTGATATCAATTGTGAAGATTTTTGTGATTGTATTTTTAAGAGTTGTTTGGTTGTGTATTCGTTTGCATGCATAATCTAAATACCATTGGGATATTGGGTCGATTGATTTAATTACATCCAATTGGTTAGGGATTGAAATTAACTCCGTTAGGAATTAGGTTGCTAATTGGTAATCAAACTGGCATAGGTTCATAGAATCACGATCGTGAATTACTAGTTCATATGTTAGCCAAACCCTTAATGGAAGTGCGATTGTATAACCTAAGTAGAATTGCATCATTTTGTGTGATAACATAACTAATGAAAGTAACCACCACCGTGAATTTATCTTTTGAACTGATGATTGAACAATTCTTGATCTGAAGGACTCCTTGTATAGGTAATTCTCTCATATAATTTTCTCATTATAATTTCTTAATTTAATTTAGTTGATATAATTTCCAAAACTCCCAAATCTCTTGAATCAATTAGAACACTTCCTTGTAGACGACCTTAGTTGTGCCCTCTACTACATTTCTGGTGCAACTTAGCACTTTATAAATTTTTAATTTGTTGCGGGCGACACTAGCACCAAATTTTGCCGTTGCCAGGGAAATGGTGCTATTGATTCTTTTTCTTGTTTTTGATTGATTTTTTTTACTTATTTTCACTTTTATTTTTTTTATTTATTTTTTTCTTCTATTTTATCAGGTTGTGCTTCTCCTTAAAAAAAAAAATCAGTTTTGTTTAGTTTAAATTTTATTCTTCTTTTCTTTGTTCCCTGTTGTACTTGGTTACCGCTGTAATTTAATTTTATGGCCCGCTCCCTTCCTAATTTTCCCATATTACCGATTAATCCTAGATTGAGAACCTGCCAAATAGCTTAGGAAGGCGAGGGAGAGAATTAATTTATCAAGCAACCCCTTTTCTTCTGATATAACTAGGGAATTTGATAATTCTTTTTATTTTTCCCCTAACTTTCTGATCCCGCTCTAGTGTTTCAGGAAATATGGCTGACAATACAGGACTTTGAAGGAGCTCGCCCCAAGACTGAACTACCAACCTCTAGGGATCATTTACCCTGACCAAGGAGGTGACTTTGAGCTCAAATCAGGACTCCTGCACCACTTGCCTAAATTCCATGGGCTATCTGGGAAGACCCACACAAACATCTCAAGCAGTTCCATGTTATTTGTGTGACAATGAAGCCTCAAGGGTAACGGAGGACCAAATCAAGCTAAGGGCCTTCCCTTTTTCCCTTGAAGGAGCTGTCAAGGATTGGTTCTTCTACATCCCCCATGGCACAGTTGATAGCTGGGCTAGCATGAAGCGCATATTTTTGGAGAAATTCTTCCCAGCTTCCAGAGTAACTGCCATTAGGAAAGATATTTGTGGCATTCGGAGCTAGGGTGAATCTCTCTATGAGTATTGGGAGAGGTTCAAGAGGTTGTGTGTGCCCCAGCATTAGATTTCAGAGAGCTTCTCATTCAGGATTTCTATGAGGGACTGCTAGTTATAGAGAGAAGCATGATTGATGCTCCAGTGGGTGCTTTAGTTAACAAGACTCCTACTTGGAGCCAGGCTTTTGATTGAAAACATGGCAGAACTCTCGGTTTGGGTCCAGAGCTGGTAGTAGTATTCATCATGTGGGTGAAGCCTCTTCAGTTGAGAATAGTAGGGTAGAGAAGAAATTGGATGAATTGACAGAATTTTTGAAACAGATGGCCTTGAATTAGTTGAGGCAGGTTCCTTCACCTCAGTCGCTTGTGGTATTTGTTCTTGTAATACCCATACTACTGATGTATGTCCACAGCTATAGGAGGATCCCACCTTAGTTGCTAGCAATGTATTCCCTAGAAGACCTTAGAAGAATAACCAGCAAGGGTATGACCCTTAGACCAGCACATATAACCCTGGTTGGAGAGATCACCCTAATCTGAGGTGGAACACTCATCAGAGGAGCAGCAAAAATATGTTCCACCTCAGCAAAATAGTAGAGCTACCCTGTGTCTACCAACAACCACCTGCTCCACACCTGCCCTCAAGCCTCTAGCACTCACTGGCCCTCCTGCCCTTCAGATGTACCATGGCAGGAGATGATGAAAATGATGATTGAAATACAGAGGAAACAGGAACAAGCCATGCAAGAGATGAAAAATGCAATTATGAGGCTAGAGAGTTCCCAATCCCAGAGAGGAGTGTATCCACCTTTCCTTCTCAGATAGTTCCCAACCCCAAGGGGAACGTTTCTGCTTACTCTAAGGTCTGGTAAGTTTTACCTGAGGTTGTTGGTCCTTCAGAGAGGTTGTGGCTGAAAGTCAGGAGGATGGGATAGTCTAGCCAGAGGTGTAGCAAGATAAGCCTGACCCCAAGAGAAGCAAGCAGAAGAGCAGGTAGAAAGACCCATTCCATTGCCCTTCCCACAGCGAGTTGCAAGACCCAAGAGGTCCAATGAATTGGAGTTAGAGAAAGACCTCTTGGAGACTTTTAGGAATGTGAAAGTAAATATCCCTCTGTTGGATGCAATTAGGCAGATCCCTAAGTATGCGAAATTTTTGAAAGATCTATGCACCAACAAGAGGAGACTACAGGGAGTGAGAAAGAGAAGGTGACTATGGGAGTGAATGCTTCCTCCCTCATTAAACCTAGCAACCTGCCACCCAAGTGTAAGGATCCGGGCATATTCAATGTTCCCTATACCATTGGGAACCTGCAAATCAAGCAAGCCATGGCTAATCTCAGAGCTGGCATTAATGTTATGCCAAAATCACTCTACAGATCCTTACACTTTGGGGAAGTTAAGCCCACCTGTTGACAATCCAACTTGCCAACCGAGCATCACAAGGCCAGAGGGTATTGGAAAATGTCTTGGTAAAGGTAAATGATTTAATATTCCCTGCTGATTTTTATGTGCTTGAGATGGAGAATGACACTGATACCAACCAGCATACATTAATTTTGGGTAGACCCTTTTTGAAACTTAGAACCAAAATTGATGTTTATGCTGGTACATTATCCATGGAGTGTGGGAACTTGACAGCCCAATTTTGTTTGTCTAATGCCATGAAATTCCCTCTTGAGGACCATTATGTGTCTGGCATTGATGTCATTGACTCCCTAGTAGAAGATACATATGATACTTTACTTGGTAAGGATGCACAATCACCCTTCCCTATTTTTTCTTCTCCTATAGGATATGATGAATCTGTAGTAGAGTTTTCCAAGCTTTTAGATACAGGTACACCACCGGGGCAGCAGTTTGCCAAGTGCTCCATGACCAGCCCATGTTGGGCACGAAGCCCTGAGGGGAGTGGATTTTATTGCATGAGCCTCGGGCAAAATGATGGCTGGAGGGCCAAAGTCTAGATGGAAGGGACCATTCTTGGTCAACTATGTGCATCCTGATGGTGCAATTGAGTTAGAAAACTCCAAGGTGGGTCAGTGCACCATTGATGAGCATCGCTGATGTACCTCCATGAGGCCCAACAGACTAAGGGCTCAGTTGGCCTACTTTTGGGTTGAAGCTGCACACCCTCCATGAGGGTCCTGACCATCTAACTTAGGGACGTTAAAGCAAAGTGCTAGTGGGAGACAACCCACTGCAGGTTTTTCCTTACCCTTCCTTTTCATTTTTCACATTTTATTTATTTTAGTTTTGCATTTTGCATCATATTTATTTTTGTTTGTATTTTACACCATCCCTTTGGCACCCTAAAGGTCACATGCATAGGCTCACACCACATGCACTTTATTGACATGCTTGGCATTGACTTTATTTGTATTGCATGCTTAGTGGATTCACTGTGTTGTTTGGATTGAGTACATACACTTTACCTGTGAGATGTTGAGCCTCTTTGATTGGACTATTGTAACACCCTAATAATTAACCGAATACACCTAGGTTGTATCTGATTAATTACTAGACTTTACTCTTTGCTTCAGTTCTTTCATCATACTTTGAAAATACTTAGTGAAATTACGAGCCATTTTAAAAAAAAAAAACATAATTGAAAACGTGAGCCGCACATAACGTGAACAATAATCGAAATAAAGCAAATAACGTGCAGATATAGCATGAAAAACACATCATATTGGCTCCATCATATAACATCCATAATTACATAACACATAGATAGTTTGCCTACCAACAAAATAAGACTAGGCGTAGGCAATCTAACAAAATATAAATAATATATGGATGGAAGGACATCCATTAATGGCACCTAGTAATAACACTCCAAGGATAGGGATAGATATCCAAACTCACGCGCAAAGTTTAGCGATACGTTCCTCAAGGATAATAAGCGGTTCACCAGATCAAGTACATCTACCAGGTGAGAGCATCAACGGGAATCACGAACATCACCATCACTTTCTGAAGACGAGATGGAAAGAAAAGAAGAGGGAGTGAGAAACTTTTATAAGAATCTCAGGAGGGTACTCACCTCATATGCATCGTGTCATCATCATCGTCCTCAGGAACCTCGGGGTTATTATGAAATAGTGAGCATGCTAAGATTGATTTATTAAGTTTGAAAATATACTTTACCGAGGTTCATCGGTTTTAATCATGCGTCTTATAATGCATCATAAACTTAACATGTTATGTTTATAATGAACTTTTCCTTTCATATATAATAACATAGTTATGCATAAAATCACATCATATTCCTCATCATCATTTCATAATACTATGCATAGCAGAACATCATATTTCTCATCATCATCTCATAAATACTATGCATAGCAGAATATCATATTCACATAATGCATTTACTTAGTTTCTTAGGTGACTTAAAGTTACTTTCATCATCATTTTCATGGGCCACCCTATACTCCACCTTTTTGGGAGTAATCTAGGTTATGAGCTCATACCTCACTAGTCGTCACTAGCATATACTTATCCTCTTTTGATAAGTTAAAGTCCCAACTCTACCCTTTTGAGAGAACGGGCTAGGGGGCAAGAATCACCTTTTCACCACCTATAGTCTGATGGGTCCAAAGGATCATTTTCTTAGGATCACCTTTTCACCACCTATAGTCTGATGGGTCCAAAGGATCATTTCCTCATAATTTTAAGTCACCATTAAGTCTTTGCATGTTATATCATAATATAACTTTGAATTCATAATCATCAGGATGCATAAACATTCTCATTGTTTGCAACAGCAACTATATCATGCAAACTATGAAGTCATTCAATGATATCAAATACTTAATAAGCATCAAATCACTACATAGACTTATCATTTCAAACTTCAAAGAACCATCATCATAAATTCTTACCGAAAACCGTCTTAAACAACCGAAACTTTAGAATCGGGTAATCTCAATTATCAAACTAATTAATCATGCATCTAAAGGATTCATTATCATCATTACCATTAATTATAAGCCTTAAGAATATTATTAAACTATATGGGACAACATAGGCAGCAAGTTATATTTAAGGCTTCACGTGTGCTAGAAGTTGCATTTTAACCCTTTCTCGTTACCAACTTTCCTTATGGTGTTAAAATTAATTACTAAACCAATTATGAATCATTCTCTCTCATCTAAACATAATAGAACCTGGTTCTTAGGGCTGCTAAAGGTTCTGACAGAACGCATAAATTTCATTTTCTAGAGTTCTAGAAATCTTGCTTTTACGATTTTTTGGAAGCTAGTTTTATTTCTAACATGC
Organism: Dalbergia oliveri; assembly: GCA_030441495.1. NCBI lineage: Eukaryota > Viridiplantae > Streptophyta > Magnoliopsida > Fabales > Fabaceae > Dalbergia > Dalbergia oliveri. The sequence continues at coordinate 19,089,046 of JAMLFY010000016.1, forward strand.
ATAGAATCATTCCCTCAGCAATAAACCATGATTTTCACAACTTCAAACATATTAAACCATCATCATACAGTAGTACTAAACTTAGATCAGTGGCTGAATCATGAACCTCATATAATTGCATCAAGTCACATTTTTAAGTACAAGTAAGATACTAGTATCCCGTAAAATCTTTGCAAGGCCTTAAAACTCTTTTAAAAACTAATTCTTTTTATTATTCTTGAAAGAAATTTTAGAACTAAACCAGTAGCTTATTTAAAATCACTTTAGGCCTATCTTAATGACGAGGCCGATTTATTCATTGAAAGAATCTTTACGATTACAATTTTCACTTAAGATAAAAGGAGCAAGTCTTGAGCTTTAGATATTTAGGTGATCACTAGAATCATAAACATGCTATGCAACCTCATTTTAATCTTGTCTTTATAAGGTGATAACTTGGAATTATAAACATGATATGCAAGAAACTTGAACGTGGTAGTCCGCATTGACAAGTGGAGGGAGAAGAGAATCTTAAGAAATCGGAGCGGCGGAGTCCGCATTGGACCTGAAGGGAGAAGAGAATTCTTATTACATCTTATTAAGCTCCAAACTCAAGACTTCTTAAAGAATGAATTCTTTAACTCCAATAATCTTAAGGAAATTGAAAGTGATACTACCATTTTCCAACTTTGCTTGTGATACTTGGGCAAGTCTTTGAGCTCTAGGATCTTTAGGTGATGACATAAAATAAACATGTCACGCGTTGATTCTTTTAGCCATTATAAAATAAAGTGAGAGCATAAAATAAATATGAGATGCAACCTCTTTATTATCTTTATAGATTAAGTGACAACTTGAAATATAAACATGAAATGCAAGCTTGGAAATTTAAACATGAGATATCCAAGTTCATTTATTTATTCTTGAGAATTTAGTGATGACATTAAAAGTAAACATGGTTATGCAAGGCATAAACTTAGACATGGATGCAAGTTCATTTTATTTCTTTACTAGAGCTCTTCCAAGACTTTAGAGAAATATAAATTCAACCTAATATATCTTAGCAAGACAAAGTGAAAAATACATCTTTCAAGTTCTAAACTCAAGATCTTTATTTTTACATCATAAAAATATCATTCTTTAAAGTTTTGCATCAAGTGGAATTTTCAAGCTTTAAAGGCCTAACTTGTGAAGGCTTTGCAACCAACACTCAAGAACCTCATCATCAAACCATGGTCTCATCATAATCTAGGCCATAAGGCTGAAATGTTTTTAAAAGAAAAGGGAAAAACAAAACCGAAATTGAGAGCTAGAAGAAAGTCCATGAAATCATCATTTTTGAGCTAGAAACATAACTTGTCATAGCATAAAATGAACTTAGAAACATCTCCCTACCTAATCTGATTTGAAGGAAAGGAAGAGAACTTGGTTTCTTTGAGTGAAATGGAAGAAAATATTTTTGAAAACTTGAAGAAAGAATTCAGCCAAGAGGAGGAGGAAATGAGAGCTTTTGGTGCTTTGGAAAAACTAGAAATGTGTACAATTTTGAGCAAGCATCTAAGACTCCTTAAGCATACCTATTTATAGAAGAATTCAAGCTCATGTATGGACAAGAGGAGGAGGAAAATCTGACTAAATTTGAGGAGGAAACAAGGAAGGAAAAATCATCTTGTTTGGTGGTTTAAAACATGGAATCATGAAACATGATTCCTTGTTTTCATACCTTGAGTTTTGTGCCAAGTTTGACAAATTTTTCTGATGCATATTAGGCCATATAATTTCATGCATTATAGCCCAAGGAAGAGAAATTTGTGTGTTCCATGCATTATTTAGGTGTAGGTAAGGTATCTTTGCAAATTAGAGAATTTGCAATTAAGGGCTTAGGTGAATTAGTAAGCAATTTGGGTGTTTTAAAGCAATTTTAGGTTCTAATCAATTTAAATAAATAAATTGACTTTAGATTAAGAATTAGAATTTAATAAGCTTTAATTTGAGCCTAATATTGCTTATGTTTTGCTAGACGAATCAAAAATCTCAAAATTTGCAAAAACAAGACAGGGGTAAAATCGTAACTTCACTCAAAAACTATCCTGGCCATCCGAACTTAACCAATGGTCAATCATAGCTTAAAAACACCTTTTAAAACATTTTAGTGAGGTTCGGGCTAGCGGCACGCAAATTGGAGTTAAAAGCCGCAGGGCGTTTTGGTCATTTCGCGTCGAAACTCAAAATTGAGATTCTTCTCCTCTATTAACACACATAACACAAATAATCCCCTATTACCCTCAGAACATCCCCTTGAGGATGGCCGGGCCCACGATCCTCATTTTGAGTAAAATAACCTCAGGGCATTTTGGTCATTTTACACGTACAGAAATTCTGGCTTGCGACTCTGGAGGAATTGCTCATAACTTCTTTTCTAATGTTATATTCCTCTATTGAGGATTGTTCGATCTCGAATTTATATAAGAATTACCTAGGGTAATTCGATAATTAAATGACAAAAGTTGGGCGTTACAACTATCATATGTCATGTTTATTTGTTCATGTGTCCTCTTTGGATTTGCATTTTAGAACTTGCTTAGGGTCTTGTTTGAAAATATGTTTTTCATGTGCATGTTTGAATATGATTGAGGCATTTTTCTTGTTTTTAGCCACCTGCCCATATAGCCAACATTTGCATGTTACCATTAGACCTTTGAGCCTTATTGTCCATTCTTTTGTTTTAGCACATCCTTAGCCAAAAGTGAAAAACCATGAAAAACCCGAACCTTTTGGGCTTGAGAGAGCATTTGTGTAAATTCTTATATGTGCTTGAGCATAAGTGTGGGGGAAAGCATGAGGACATGCCCCAATTTAAGTGTGGGGAAGGAACAATGTGTACTCAAAATTCAGTAAGTGGCATACCAAGAAAATAAAAAAAGAAAAAAAAAATTCTGAAAGAGTTTGGTTGAAGGTGTACCACATTGCAAAAGATAGGTTTGTAACTGTGTTAAGATGGACAAGGTGTACCCTTAGACACTTGTGCTCTTGGTGTATGCATTTGCTCTCCTTTAACTATAGGCTTAGCTCACTGACCTTTATATTCTCTCACCTTCACCTAAACCCCATCACAACCAAAAACAAGTCCTCTTGATTCAATATGTATGTGTGTGTAACAAATGGAGAATGAGACCCTTAACAAGCCTATGGTAATGCATTTTCATTTGAGGTGATTTAAGTGTACATCTTATCCTAAAACACTTGAGTGAATGAGTGACAAACACTAACTTTGGGGGGATTTTTGTACTTGATTCATTCATCATGCATGTGGATTCCACCTTGTGTGCTATGTTCGTTTATACCTTGCTTGTTGAGATCCTCTTTGATTGTTGGTGTAAAAGGTCATTGCTTATATCTTTAGGTCCATTGGATTGGTGTATTGTTATTTTCCATGCATCATGCATTTTTAGAGTTAGGAGTCCAAGTCACTTTGCCGCATCCATCTAGTCTCTTGCATGAGGACATGCAATTGTTTAAGTGTGGGGAGTTTGATAAACGGCGTTCATGCCATATATTTAACTTCTAAACCTTAGGTTTTTGCATGGGTTTTTGATGTGTTATTGAGGAAATTAATAGTGTTTTATGAATTGAACCTCAATGCACGATTTTGAGAAATCAATGTCAATTGCTCCATTTTTCTTTTGTGAATAGTTAAATCTTGTTACCATTAACTTGTCTCCGTGAGTTAGGGTTTTGTGCACAGGAGCATTACATTGAGTGCAAGCATCAAGAGCAGGAGCTGGAATTGAAAGAAGCAAAAGCCCACCATTCGGGTGAGCATGACTCAGAGAACACAGATAATTCATCTTGAAGGCGGCCTTCCGGTGAGCGCTACAACGCTCCTGTGATAATTTGATTTTTTGTTGCGTTTTATTTGGGCCAATCTTGGGGCCCCTTGGAGGAAAAAAGAACGAAAAACACAGAGGAAGGACAGGAGGCGGCATCTAGGTTTAGTTTTAGGAAGATCAGACTCTCTCTCTCTCTCTCTCTCTCTCTCCCCACTCTCTCTCTAGGTTTTGGGAGTTCCCAATCTTTGTTTTGGCTCCCATTTGAGATTATAATTTACAGCTTTATTTCAATAACTGTTGTGAAACTCCCCCTATGGAGGAGTAATCTCTTTACCGTGTGCAAGGATAACTGAAGATTGAGTTTGTTCTTGAGGTTCCCAATTTTAATTGCAATTCATAGTTGGTTTTTCCTCCCGTTTACTTTCTCTTTTGATATCAATTGTGAAGATTTTTGTGATTGTATTTTTAAGAGTTGTTTGGTTGTGCATTCGTTTGCATGCATAATCTAAATACCATTGGGATATTGGGTCGATTGATTTAATTACATCCAATTGGTTAGGGATTGAAATTAACTCTATTAGGAATTAGGTTGCTGAATTGGTAATCAAACTGGCATAGGTTCATAGAATCACGATCATGAATTACTAGTTCATATGTTAGTCAAACCCTTAGTGGAAGTGCGATTGTATAACTACTAAGTAGAATTGCATCATTGTTGTGTGATAACATAACTAATGAAAGTAACCACCATCGTAAATTTATCTTTTGAACCGATAATTGAACAATTCTTGATCTAAGGACTCCTTGTAGGTAATTCTCTCATATAATTTTCTCATTATAATTTCTTAATTTAATTTAGTTGCCATAATTTCTAAAACTCTCAAATCTCTTAAATCAATTAGAACACTTCCTTGTGAGACGACTTAGTTGTGCCCTCTACTACATTTCTGGTGCAACTTAGCACTTTATAAATTTTTAATTTGTTGCTGCGACACTCGCACCAAACACATAGTATTATCTTGTTGTATACCCTATAAGCTTTTGAGACTGAATAATATCCTAAGAAAATTCCATCATCAATTTAGGATCAAACTTTGCGAGTTTGTCATTGATGTTAAGAATAAAACAAGATGAGCTAAAAATATGGAAATATGATATGTTGGGTTTTCTACTCTTCCATAGCTCATAAGGAGTTTTCTTGAGGATTGGCTTTAGAAAGATTCAATTTTGACTATATCACGAGGTATTTAAGCCTTTGCCCAAAAACTTTTGATAAATGACTCTCTAAAAGCATGGTTCTGGCCATCCCTTGCAAGCTTTTGTTCTTTCTTTCAGGAACCCCATTTTGTTGGGGAGTTCTAGGTGTAGAAAACTCATAAGAAATGCCATGTTTTCCACAAAGCTCTTTACAAACATGATGTTCAAATTCTCCTCCATGATCTGATCTTATAGAGGTAATTTGAGAATCTTTTTCATTACAAATACGTTTTGCAAAAACTTTGAATCTTTCAACCACCTCATCTTTAGAAGCTAGGAAGATAACCTATGTAAATCTAGAGTAATAATCTACTATGACAAGGCAATATCTTTTTCCAGGAAGACTTGCAATCTTGGTTGGTCCAAAGAGATCCATATGTAAAAGTTCAAGTGGCTTAGTGGTTGAAACTACGTTTTTGTTATACAAAGAAGCTTTGGTTTACTCGCCTTTCTCATAGAAATCACAAGTTGAATCCTTGCGATATCTGATCTTTGGCAGAAACTCAGAAATAATCTTCATATCCACATGTTGGAAAGCTTTTTCAAAGAGCTACAATCGCTATTTTCTAGTGCTCAGGAGAGATTCGAATGTTTAATGGGATGACCAAATACGTGAAGACGTCAATTTTGTCCAGGCACTTAACAGAACCCAAAAAATGTGTTTTTATAAGCAAAGCTCACTTGGTAAGTGCTACAGCGATCATTAGCGCTGAGCGCTCGTGCGATAACGTAGAACAACTCATTAAATCAGTTTTTAGACCCACTTTGGCCCAATTTTAGGGAGAAGTATTTAAGGGATTATTATAGACTTTTACCCTAAGTTTTTATTCAGTTTTAGGATGCCACTTTAGTTGCTATTATTCTCTCTCTACATCTCTCTCTTTCTCTCTCTCTCTCTCTAAGGGTTCCATTGGTGAAGGTGTTTTATCTTGGAGATTGTGGCAACGATTGTTGGTATTATTTTTTCAGGTTCTCTCTTATCTTCATTGTTGTAATCCTCTAGAGATGGAGGAGTAGATTTCTTTACTAGTCTAAGGGTTTCCGATGGATTGGAATGATGTTTGAGACCCTTTATTTATATTAAATGCATTGGTTTTCTTAATGTTATACAGTTTTATTCCTTTAATTATTGTGGTGATTGCTATAATTTTTATTGGGATAACTAAATTGGCGATTATCGTTTAGGGAAACCCTTTGGGCATAAATTGATAGATCTATTGGTTTATATTTGAGGGAGGACATGAGAATTAACTTTTCGATTGGCGGTTAGGCTATAACAATTGGGTCATTAAATTGATGTGATTTCTAAATAAATTAGCGATCATTGTTTATTAATTATTTGCATCGATCAAATTCTAGAGGTCAATTGATCACTAGTAGAATTGACAATAATTTATTACCAATAGCCACTAATAGGTTTAATATTTGGTCAATGATAATTAATTTCCAATCCTAGGAATACCTTGCACTAGTGTCTTCTCTATTGTTGCTATTATCTTTCAATTTACATTAATTGTTTTAATTCTCAAAACCCTAAAATCTTCCCAACTAAATATTGAAGCCTCCTTGAGAGACGACCTAGGTTGTGCCCTTTACTACATTTTTGGTGCAACTTAGCACTTTATAAATTTTAATTTGTTTGTGATTCACGATAGCTCGCATCAGTGCATGAGAAGGGGGATTAAATCGTGCTTCGCCCTTTCTTTTTAAGATTTCTAAAAGATTAAATAGATTGCTGTCAAGCATTAAGCTTGGAGTGTAACGACCAGTTTTTTGTATTGTTGTGATAAAATAATTAATTGTGAATAATCTGTAGGGATTTTTAAAATTCTAACAATTATGACGAGAATATGAGAAGAATGTTAAAAAAATTAAAAAAAATGAAAATTAATTTAATATTATTAAAAATTAATATAATAATATTTTAATCGGAGATATAGAATAAGACCCTATAATTGGTGTAATGACATAAATAAAATAAGGATAATGGTAAATACATATTTTAACCCGGTAAAGTTTATTTTATGTCAATCGGTATGAAATGATAATAATTGGTACATTGAAATGGTAATAACTGGTACACCAAAACACTTAGTTTGGTAAAAATAATTTATATTATCAGATCCCAAATAATTTTTACTTAAGACAATTGTATAAATATAGACATTTCTAATACAAATACAAGGCAAATCGATTTGGAAATATTTCACTCTTTACTTTCTCTCAAGCATGTCTATTTATAAAAAGGAAAAGGAAATGAAATAACATTTCCTCTCATTCTCACAGAACCTCACGTTCCCTTCTCTTTTCTTTATTCTTTTTCATTTCTTTCCTTTTCAAACTCCATATTCTTGAAGGTTATGCCTAGATAAACACTTAAACTAGTTCAAGAACACTTCCTTTACATCATAGGCTTGCCAAGACCTTGTTTTTCCACTTCAAAAATGTCCAAACAAGGATAAAAAGGTGCTGGAAAAGTGGGTTTGAGGCTTGAATTAGAGAAGAAAAAGCTAGATAAAGTTTAGCAAAAAGCTTGGATAAAAGGTAGGAAATATTCTAGTTTATTGCCTTGTGATTTTTTTGGCTATTTTGCTAATATAAACCCTTGATATATGCTTGAAAATTATGTTGTAAAATTTGAAATTTAATTTTAATATGTATATGTTTGAGCTTAATGAGGTAAAGGATGCTAGGAATGAAAGCTTCATGAATTGAGTAATTGATGTAAGAGATTTAACTATGTAAATGAAGAAATTTTTGATTCCTTAAAGAGAATGAGAAATTTGGAAATTTTGTAAGAATATAATTAGAAATAATTTTCTAAAAAATCTGCAAGACTGATATTTTGAAGTATGATGCTAAAGATTCATGAAAAATGATGAGATTTTGATTTATCGAAGAAAAACTCTGAAATCTAAGCAATACACTTGGTTTAATTTCCTGAAAGATTGAAGAATTATAAAGTAAGGAGTTCTATAAGTTTCTGCTAAAGAAATCTCATAAAAGATTAGCAGATTTTGAGAAAATCTTATAGAATAATAGATTTTATAGAAAATTTATCAGGTTAATAGACTTTCAGGAAAAATCTCATAACAGTCTAATAGATTTTAAAGAAAATCTAGTAAATGTTGAACTTTTTCTAAAAAAATCTCATAAAAGTTTACCAGACTTTAAAAATCTCATAATAGTTTTTCTAGAAAAATTTCATAAAAAGTTTAGTAGATTTTACCATAAATCTCACAAGAATCCAAAAGATTTTTTAAAAATATCTATAAGACTTCAGAAGATTTTGAACAGAAAAGCTCATAAGAATTCAGAAGATCTAAAGAGAATATCTCATAAGAAATTCAAGAGATTTTCAAGAGAAAAGTCTCAATAATTCAAGAGACTTAATAGTGAAAATCTCACAAGAGTTAAGGAGATTTCAAGAAAATCTCAAAGCAAAAGTATGAGATATAGAACTATTAAGAAGAGATTTTACTTCATAATTAAGAGATTTTCTAAATAAATGATAGAGTTTTATACGAAGAAAGAAAACTGAAGATATATGCCTTATGTAATATTAATTGCTTAATGGGTTCACGGGTAGTAGTAGACGTGCTACGCTCTTGGAACTATATCAGGTTGTAATCGCGATGGCGTTACATCGTTTTGAGAAAAGGGATGTACTAAGAAAAAATAGCGGGGCTAGTCAGAATGAGATGTAGTAGACATACTCCATTTAGTGAACTATATCAGGTTGTAACGTGACAGTGTTGCATCGTTGAAGTACAATCCACAGAGAAGTATATCAGAAGAGTCCTATGAGTTCTACCATTAAGTTTAAAGTATCTAACCAAGTTAAGTCACAGAAAATAATGATACTAACTACATATCAACCTCATTATAAGCTCATGGATTCACAGAGTAATCTATATCAGGTTGTAGTATGAGGTATTGCAACAAGTGAACTATATCAGAATGTAACATGAGGTGTTACGCAACTTGAAATACATCAGATGAGAAGTATATCAGGAATCCTATGAGCTTTATTCTCAACCTTAAAGTTCAGAATAAGATTGTACCCAAGAAGTAATGAAACAAACCAAATAATTATTTTGTAAATAACTAGAATACGAGCAATTATCTTACGAATCATATGATCTTTATATTCTCAAGCATAACTGTACTCATAATACTGTATTTAATAAGTAAAGTGAATAAGCAAGCTTGATATTTCAAAAGAAATTGAAGACACTTTAATTATTTTAATGTTATGTCAAATATCACTGTATAGTGGACTAGTATTTTTCCAATGGGAATCTTTGATTTTCATTCCTGATTGTTATATTTTTACATAGATGGCTATGATGATGATTATTTCGTGGAAATTCTCAACTGGTATTGGCATCATGGTCCAGAGTTTCTAATGAACTGATGATAGAGAATTTAGTCATTTATTTTATTTCCTTTTTAGTGAATGTTTAGTAGTACCTACCTAGACTAGAGGGTTCTGCGTGAACCAGGGTAAGGGTTTTGAAGAGAGTTAGATATGTTGTTGCTTTGTTGTCTGATAATACAATTATATATTTTTAATAAATTATTTATGTTCAAATTTAACATCTAGAGAGAAGCGTTTTATGCCTTGAAGAAAAATAGGCTCATATGTAATATATATATTCCTCAAAGGTCAAGAAATAACGGTAAGTAACAACCTCATTATAAGGTTATGGCTTAAGCATAGCCTTATGGTGTGAAGGGTGTTACATTTATGGTATCAGAGGTTATCCTGTTCTAACTATGGACAAGGTTAGAAACCAACAATGCTTGAACAAATAAAGAAGAAATCCCTACCTCTTATGTAGGGTCTAAAAGAGTCATTCTCTTCCTTTCAGCTTGAGCAGAGAGTCCTTGAAGTGGATGACCCTTCTTGAATCTTGGCTCTAGGAACTTGAGTGCTTAAGAAAATATTTTCACTAGTTAAAGATTGTAACTCTTATGAAGGCTAGTGAAAGTTTAGCTTAGAATTTAAGGTTTGAATGAAGTTTAGAGAGTGAAGAGAAGTCTTTGAAGAGAAGAACATAAGAAGAAATGATAGAGAAAGAATAAGAGAAATAACACTTAGAGAATTTCTTAGACTTGAACACTAGTAAGAGTGTATGTATTCTACAAAAGTTAGATGATGTAGCTTTTGCAAAGTATGGTGAGGTCTCTTTGTGACTTGGAAATAAAGTGAATGGAATAGAGTTTAAAGAGTATTTATAGTGGAAGGATCAAGAAAAGAAGAATGCTTGCATGATTTATAGAAGCATGTTGGCCAAATTTTGCAATGAAAATGCTCCATGCTTTATGCAATGTTTTATGCAAACATGTTGCCTAATTTTGGGATGAAAGGCTCCATGTATTATGCAAACATGTTGCTTAATTTTGGGATGAAAAGGCTCCATGTATTATGCAAACATGTTGCTTAATTTTGGGATGAAAAGGCTCCATGTTTTATGCAAAAATATTGTTGTTGGGCATGCATGGTTAGTGGAAATTTTCTAACCTGGAATGCATGTATGCATCATAGGTTTACAACATGTGACCTTATGCTTTAATATGTGCTTTTAATTTTTAGCATGATATTTTGTCTATGTGCGTGTATGTGGTTAAGAATGTGCATGATGTATGTGATTGAATTATTATATTGTCATCTTAATCCAATGACTTAGATTCATTCTTGTTTAAAGACAAGTCTAGGGATTTGTGCAAATGGCATTGTAGTAATTATTAAAGTAGTGGCATTGTAGTAATTACTTTAACCAAGACAAGGGTATTTTTGTAATTAGATAATGGCAGGAGTATTCTTGTAATTCCATGTATAGGATAACGGTGTTTTTGTCATTAACTAATAAGGCAAGGGAGTTGGTAATTTCTTTTACATAGTAAGGGCATTTTCATAATTTCACTAAATAATAGCATTTTTGAAATTCTTTGCATCTCTTTCTAGACACACTTGATCATTCTAACATTATTTTTATAAATCAACAATAAATCACTAATGTTAACCCTCCACTATGGGCCCAAGATTATCGCCTAGTCGGTAAATCAATTGCTAGTTCATCGAGTCATTAGCCTAGATGAAATTTGGGATGTTATAGACATGCTCTTCTTCATTGTCTTAAAGGAGAGTATGGTGTAGTCTACGCGGTGAGGTATTCAAACCACTCTTCAAGGAAGAAGGTATCTAATGTGCTAGAAAATTTTTGTCAGCAACATCCATGGGGAACCCTAGTTCTCCTCTTCTCCTTAGTGATGGCAATAAGCATGTAGTCCATAATCATGTTGGGAAGCTTTACTTTTCTCTTGGATAGCAAGTAGAAAAGTAGCATACAATCCATGCCAGCTAAAACATCTACTTTCCCTGCTGGGAAGAATGGTGAATTGGACCACAGTGAATACCTTTCTCACCTCAAACTTAGCATAGTAGTTGTAATGTCACCCAATTGGTATCCTGGTGAATCTGAGACACTTTGACACTTCCTTAGCGCTACCCGAGTGACTTGAACCATTTGTCCTATGCTAAATAGTTAACTCTAGTAGTGGGGCCTAATCACTGGAGAATCAGGACAGCCTAACCTCCATATATATGTCCCGAATTATGGTTTTGAGGGTAGTGTTATTCTTCACCTTGAGAAAGGAAGAAAAGGTTACTATTCCTAGAAGCACCCTGTCAGATGTCCAGAAAGCACTCCCAACCTTGAAAAGTAAACACTTCCTTGAGTATAGGTACTTGGTTCAACAAGGAGTCGTTAGTCTTTTTCCAAAGGCTATCTTTCTGAGAGAAGCTTTCTTTAGCAATTCATTATACATGATGAAAGGTCACTTCTTTGCAGGAGAAAGATTAAGTTCTAGTTGAATGAAAAAATATGAGGGTTTGAAGGAAGGTTTATGAAAGAGAGTGTGGTTATAGAGATGGTTTGTATGAGAGGAGATAAAACGGTTAAGGCTCTCAGTTGTGTGAGTGTTGAAGATGAAGGTAAAAGTGTTGATGTGTGAGGAGTGGGGAGTTATTTAAGTGATGGGGCATAAATGACTAAAGGTGAAGCGATGTGGAGAAAGAAATTCAAAAGAGTAGGAATTATCCCGCTTGAAATCACTTTCTGAACATGCTTGCTTTTTTATCTCTACTTCTATTTTTTGACTGATCGAAGTATGATTGCTTTCTCTTAATAAATCTATTTTCTGATTCTGAACCCCTGTACGACCATAGATACTCATTTTATAATCTTCTGACCTTCTTTATGATCTTCATTATGATTTTGATCTTGTAAACTTAATCTCTCTCTTGCGAAATGTCTTCATATGGGCTTCAGTTAGAGCAATAAAGGGGGATACCCAAAGATGTTTGTTCATGAATGCTTATGTGGATTTAAGAACCTTTAAGTTCAAAAGTTTTTTCAAAACACAAAAGTGATCTTTAGCTAATGGTTTTGTGAATATATCAGACTTTTGGTCTTTGGTATTCATAAACACTAATTCTACATCTTTTTTTGAACATGATCCCAAATAAAATGATGTTTAACATCGATATGGTTGGACTAGAGTGCTGGATAGGATTCTTAGCAAGATTAATAGCACTAGTATTATCACAAAAAATATGGATTTTGGAATACCTTAGATGATAATCTTCTAGCTAGTTCCTTATCCACAGCATGGGTGTAGCAGTTTGTAGGAGCAACATATTCAGCTTCAACCGTAGAGAGTGCAATGGTATTCCTTCTTGCATGACTAAGTGATAAGACTTTTTTCAAAGAAACACAACAACCATTGGTGCTCTTTCTCTCTACTCTATCTTTGGCAAAGTTAGCGTCACAATAACTTATAATCTTAAAAGATGTATCTTTCTCGTACCATAAGCCAAGATTAATAGTATTGGATAAATGTCTAAAGATCCGCTTAACAACATTTAAATGTAATTGCTTTGGATTAGATTGAAATCTAATACAAATCCCCACACTTAATTGAATATCAAGTCTACTTGCTGTAAGATAAGAAGTGAACTAATAATTCCTCTATAAGTACTTTATGATACCTTTTTCAAAAGCTCCATTGTATACTTTTCTTAATGGATCAAAGTTCATTCTTTTTGTTGTTTTATTTGCAAATGAGGAAAAACTTCAGCTCATCCATCATGCTCATCTCAAATTCATTCTACATAAATTTTGAAAACTTTTCAGAAGAGAATGGCCAGTACGCCAAAACATAATATCATTAACATATATTTGAACTATCAGAAGGTGATTATCTTGTTCAAGAGCAAAAAGAGTAGTATCTACATTACCTCTCTTGAACCCATTCTTTAGTAGAAAAGTACTTAGCCTATCATACCAAGCTCGAGAAGCTTGTTTTAGACCATAGAGTGTCTTTGTCCGCTTGAAGACATGGTTGGGAAGGTTTTCACTCTCAAAGCCAGGAGGCTACTTTACATCAATTTCCTTAGAGAGGAATCCATTTAAGAGCAGACTGATATCCATCTGGTAAAGAGTGAATCCCTTGAAGGCAAAAGCAAGTAACATTCTTGTAGCTTCCAGCCTAGCTATTGGTGTAAAGGTTTCACCATAATTAATTTCCTCTTGTTGATTATAACCTTGTGCAACTAATCTTGCTTTGTTCTAGATGACATTTCTAGTTTCATCAAGCTTATTCCTGAACACCCATTTTGTTCTGATGATGGTCTTCCCTTTGGGATTTTCAATGACCATCCAAACTTTGCTTTTCTTGAACTTGGTCAAGTTTTTCTTGCATAGTATCCACCCAACTTTGATCATTCAAAGCTTCTTCAATGTATTCAAGCTCGATGGTGGAGATCTAGTTCTCACCCTTTGAAATATCTCCAAGAACTTTATTCTAGAACCGCTTTCAGATCATAAACTCCCTTGTAGTTTTTGGCCTGGAAGATCTTCATTTCTCTTTCATCTTCAGATTGCTCTTCTTGATGCTTAGAAAGATAACTTTCTGAAGGTTTTGAAGTCTGAGCCAACTTTTTGAAGTGTCTATGTTCTAGAGCTTACTTTCTGAAGGTTTGACTTTCATCTGCTTGCTTTCTAAAGAATCCTTGAGGTTCTGTTTCTTAAGATTCTCATTTAGCTATTCAAGATCATCAATAAAGTACTTCTTGAGCTCCTTGAACTTGATGTGGATTGTCTCCTCAATGCATGACATTCTTTTGTTGTATACCCTGGAAGCTTTAGAAAGTGAGGAATAACTTAAGAAAATGCCATCATAAGACTTCGATCAAACTTTACGAGTTTGTCCTTAGTGTTAAGGATAAAACAAGATGAGCAAAAGATATGAAAATATGATATATAGGGTTTCTAACCTTCCAAGCTCATAAGGTGTTTTCTTGAGGATTGGTCTTAGAAAGATTCTGTTTGGGATATAACAAGAGGTGTTTATAGCCTCTGCCCAAAAATCTTTTAATAAACCACTTTCTTAAAGCATTGTTTTGGCAATCTCTTGCAAGCTTTTGTTTTTCCTTTCAATAACCCCATTTTCTTGGGAGTTCTAGGAGTAGAAAACTAGTGAAGGATGCTATGTTTTTCACAAAACTTTTTAAAAACATGATTTTCAAATTCTCTCCATGATCAGACTGATAGAAGTGATTTGAGAATCTTTTTAGTACAATTACATTTTGCAAAAACTTTGAATCTTTTGACCTCCTCATCCTTAGGTACTAGGAAGATAACCCTGTAAATCTAAAGTAATCATCCACTATGATAAGACAATATTTCTTCTTCGCAAGACTTACAATCTTGGTTGTTCCAAAGAGATCCATTTGTAAAAGCTCAAGTAGCTTAGTAGTTGAAACCATATTCTTGTTGTGGAAAGAAGCCTTGGTTTGCTTGCCTTTCTCACAAAAATCACAAGTTGAATTCTTGTCAAATCTTATCTTTGGCAGGCCTTTAACAAGCTCTTTCTAAGAAAGCTAAAAAATAAGCTTCATATGAGCATGTCCAAGCTTCTTATGCCACGGCCACTTATCATTTGTAAAGGATGCGAGACATTTTATATCTTGATCTAAAATTTCATCCAAGAATAACACACTAGTGTTATCATGTATTTTCCTAGATAAGATGACTTGTCTTGAAGTAGGGTTTACTATCTTGCATGCATGATCATTAAATAAAACATTGAAGCTTTGTTCACAGAACTAGCTAATACTCAATAGATGATGAGCTAAACTATCAACAAATAACACATCACAAATTTGGTGGGAATCATCCTTACTAACATTTCCTATGCCTGTGACCTTGGCCTTACCTCCATCAGCAAACTTTATTAATCCAGAGTTCATGGATTTTAGGTTTCTGAACCACTTCTGGATTCAGACATATGTCCTAGCAGCCATTATCCATGTACCACTAGTTGTCTGCTTAACATGCGTTCTCGGCACACCTGCAATGAACACAATTTTTGATTTAGGTACTCATACCTTCTTAGGTCCTTTTTGGTTAGTCTTTAAAAGGGGACCTAACTTTTTGACAGACTTCTTCCTCATAAAGTACTTGTTAGGCGGTGTCCCTTCTTATATAAGAAAGTGCAGGAAACTTTGTTCTTTACTTTCTTTGGCTGAGCTACCTTTCCTTTCTCATCCATTTCTTCCTCATATCCTAACCTAAACTTTTGAAAATATGGCTTTTGACCTCCAAGCATCAATTCAGGTTCCTTGAACCATTTACCATTTTTTCAAGGTCAGATTTGAGAGGCTTTGAAGTCCTTTCTAATAATTTTATGAGTTTTCTCATTTTTCTCAAAGACTTCAGCTTCTAAGGCATTGAGCTTGATATTTGAAACTTTATTTTCTCCATTTAATTTTTCCTTCTTAAGCCTTAGGTTCTCAACTTTTGACTTGGCCATTTCAAGTTCTAAAATAACCTTTTGATGTTTCTTCTTCAGGTTGAGATAGTGAAAGGAAAGGGTTTGAGAATTTTCAAGCAACTTTTCATATAAAGCTAAATAGTTCATTATAGGAAAAATTAGGGTTAGAGTTTTTTACCTCAGGTTCACTTTTTGAAGTCTAGCCTACCATGAAACATAGGTTGGCAACGTCTAGCTCTTCCTAGCCTTCTCATCCTTACGTTTCTTTTTTTGAGTCACTTCAGGTGGCCAACATGCCTTTCTTCTTGGCGGAAATCTTCTGTGGACCCTTGAGCTTGGGACATTTGGATTTAAAGTGTCCTTTCTTACTAAGTTGTAGCAAGTGATGTTTTCCAGCTTTCCCTTGCCTTTTGTCTTTCTTGAGGTTGATGTCTCTTTCTTCTTTGTCTTGCCTCTCCAGGCTTTGGACATCTTCCTTACCAGCATGGAGATCTCATCTTCATCTTTTCTTCTGTCTCATCATCAAATTCATCCTCTTCATAAGAGGTTTCAGCAACTTTTATTACCTTGGCTTTATTCTGCTTCTAATAAGTTAACTTCAAGGCCATGGACTTGCTCTTTTTCATGAATTCACCATGCATTTCAGAGAGCACAACCTCATGGGTTTTGATAGACATAGTGAGTGAATCCAAGAGTTTGAAAGTCTTTAGCTTCTATAATGGTTGCGACCTTAGGCGCCATTTGACAGGTGGCTTCTCAAAATTTTCTGAACCATTTCAAAGTTAAAGTATCTTTTTCCTAGCCCTTTAGCTGGTTTATGATGTACATAAACCTTGTTGTCATCCCATCAATACTTTTATGTTCATTCATCTTGAACATTTTGTATTGATGAACTAACATGTTAATCTTTGTTTCTTTAACTTGATCAGTTCCTTCATTCAGCATGTGTAGCCTATCCTATATCCCTTTTGCCATGCCACAAGTAATGATTTTGTTATATTCAGCCTTGCTTAGTGCATACGTGAGCAATACTTAACTTTGGAGTTCAATTGAACTATGGCTTTGTGTTGTTCTGTACTGCTCTTAGGGACTTCTCTTGATGTTGAGGACGCATCATCAGTTCAAGGAACTTCTTCCATTGGAACATAGTCACATTCCTATATGATTTCCTACAAATCAAGACTTGTGTATTTCATGAACAACTGCATACAATCTCCCCAATATGCATAGTCCCCACCATCAAAGAATGGTGGTCTGTAATGGAGTGTCATTCTACTATGTGAATGTTTTGAGCCATAACACCTCAGGATCTTTGTCCTTGGATCATTAGATTGCTCAACCCTTTAAAGGCCTAAGCTCTGATGGTACTTGTAGGTACAAAAGTGCATGAGAAGGGGTGAATCATGCTTCACTTTTTCTTTCCTTCTTTGCTTCTGAAAATCTTAAACAATATACTATCAAGCTATGAGCTTGAAGTACAATGAAAACAACATTAGTTATTTCAGAAAGCTACTTTTTGAACTTCAACTAAAAAGATAAAAATGTGTGAATGATGGATATTCAAAAAATACAATTTCATGCACACAAGGCAATGAATTTAAAAGAGTTAAGGGAGAAGAAGATACTACATAGATGTTTTTATATTGGTTCAGCCAACCTGCCTACATCCAGTTCTTAAAACCATTGAGTTCTGCTAAAACTTTTCTCAACCCGAGAAAGAAAAAGGATAATCTTTATAGTAGTCTTCCCAAGCTCTTACCTGTGACCAGGAGCAAACACTACTATTGCAAACTGAGTAGTATTTTACTAGCCTCTCCAAGCTAAACTAGTGACCAATAGATAACCCATACGTTATAACATAAGTAGTATTTGACCAGCCTCTCCAAGCTAAACCAGGAACCAATAGCTAAACCCTCCTGACACAATGAGTATATTTAACTGGCCTCTCCAAGCTAAACCGTGACCAATAGTTCACTTCTATTGTCACGTTGCAAGTAGATTTTTTATTAGCCTCTCCAAACTATCTCACACGATCACTACTAGATCAAGGATACAGAAGTTTGTGTTTGGGTTTGCCACTCAAACTAATCTACACTTAAGTTTTCATAAGATGTACAATAATAGACCTCAGAAAAACTTGAATGCCTTCTTTCTAAGATTCTTCATAAAAGAACATATGATCTACTAAGAAAGTAGAAAGAAGATTTTTATAGACAAGAAAACTGATTACAAGATGTAATGAACTTTACAAGAGATTAGGAGAAATTTTCATAGCATTTTAACACTTGTGCATCATCCAAATCTTTTTCTTTGTAAGCATAACATCTCTATTTATAGATGGTCTTCATTTATGACTGTTGCCCTTGATCATTTGTCAAAGTGACATGTGTTGATCATCTATTTGTGTCTTGGAAAAGCAGTCTAGATGAGTAGTTCATCATCTGCCAGAGGTGTTCTAAAAGCCATTGTGAAATAGAGGTTTCTGATGTTACTTTCAGAAACTACTTTTTACTTTCTAAATAAGGTTTTTGAACTTTTCCTTCTTGAAGCTAGAGTGGTTGACCAAGTTGACAAAAGAGATGACATGTCAGTTGTAACATGATTTTACTTTAAATTTGAAATTAAAATTTCCCTTCTTTTCTTGTAGAGTGCACCGTTTCACTGTGAAGTGAACTTTCTGAAGTGCGGTATCAGTTCCTTGATACAAATATATCCAGTCTTCAATTATAGCCTGTAGATGATGAAATGACTGATCATGATGATTGAAGGTAGTAAAGCAGATTTGCTTCAGAAGCTGGTTTGAAATATTCATTTGAAGTGTACTTTCTAAAGTTGCGTCCTACTTCCTAAATATCCATGTAACACCCTCCTAGCCAAGTGCCATACTTAAGTATTAAACAGTAACTAGAAGAGTGTCATGTTTAGATAGTATCTATACTAGTCGAGAGAATGAAAAGAAAGTTAATCAAACTCATATGTTGTAAAAACTCATATACATACATATATATATATATATATGCACATCATATACAAGTTGTCAATATATACATCATACTGACAAATAAGTTAGTCCACTAATAAAATTATTTAGGAACTCAATCCAAAAAAAACACATCCAGGATCTAGCCTAACCTGCTCAAATACCAGGGTCCAACAAAAGATCATAAACATATAAATGGACCTAATAAACATCTAACAAGATCGGTCTACAGGTTGGTGGAGTCCTAACACTAAGCTATAACTATGTACATGTCAGAGAGTCCCCAAATGTCTTACATCCTCCTTGTAACATTCCTGACTGCTTTATGGATTGAAATGTCCCCACAAACTAACATGGGTCTTTTCATGCTTTGTCCTCACTTACACATTTCCTGGAAAATTTCCCAGAGGTCACCCATCCTAAAATTACCCCAAGTCAACCATGCTTAACCTTGAGTTCTTCGATGGGCTACCAAAAGAAAGATGCACCTTTGTGGCATAGGTAGTACCAATCAATTTACATAAGCCCTCCTTAAATGTATAGTCCCACACCTACACAAACACAGCATCCCTCTCATTCGGGTGTGCTATCGGTTCATTTATGTACCCCTCCGCTTGGAGGCAGGAGCCGCTCCCTGTTCCATGCCTTCTCGATCCCGATTACTCCCCGCCTCATCCCCGGGTTACATGCTCACCAACTTCCGCTTGGTTCGTCCCGAACCACACCGTATTGGGAGAGGTGCAGCTCTAGACCATTTGTAACATCCCCTGCGCTTTATGGATTGATGACTATCCCCACAAACCAACAAGGGTCTTTTCAGCATGCTTTGTCCTCACTCACACGTTTCCTGGGAACTTCCCAGAGGTCACCCATCCCAAAATTACCCCAAGTCAAGCACGCTTAATTGTGGAGTTCTTTCGATGGGCTACCAAAAGAAAAATGCATCTTTGTGGTATAGGTAGTACCAATCAATTCATATAAGCCCTCATTAACCCATAGTCCCATAACTATACAAACTCAGGATCCCTCTCATTCGGGTGTGCGGTTCATTCATGTACCCCTCCACTTGGAGGCAGGAGCCGCTCCTTGTCTGTGCCTTCTCGGACCAGTGATCACTCCCCGTCTCGTCCCGGACGTTACACTCCTAGAGAAAACCTTTTGCCATCAGGATGATGGCATCACCTCCTGGAGGAGCAACAAGACCAGCTTGGTGGATCCAATTCTGAGGAGGATGACAATGAGAGAGCTTCTCCTAGAGGGGGTGGTACAAAAGGGGCGATGAATACATCTGGGTGTGCTAGGTGGAGAGGCACGCCGTCATAAGTGAAAGGAGGATCAAAATCAGGAGTAGACACTAATGAACTGAACAAGCGACCAAAGAACACGTAAGCTCCAAACCTATGAATAGCCTACTATGTATAGGAATCTAGTACCGGTCATAATGCGACACCTATTGTGGCGAATGAAGGAAGAATATCATGGAAGGCATCAGGAAGGATCTAATACAATATACAATGCATACAAACATAGGGATACGAATATTATATAATTCTCAGGAAGGCACCGCCTCAAATATAAATAAAACATAACAAACAATTTCATTATGCAAGAAATATCATGTAAAGACATATGTAGAAACAATAATAATCATGTATTTCCTCTTGCAACCATGGGACCAAATTTAGTACATTTTACTATTTTCATCAACATAGGGAAGACTTAGTTCTATACCAAGTGGTATATACTTTCTAGTGATTCTTCCTTGGAAGAACGTGTTGTCAAATAAAAATATAGAAAGAAGATTTCTACAAATAAGGAAACTGATTACAAGAAGTAATGAACTTCATAGAGAAGATGAAGAGAAAGTTTTGCAGCATATTAGCACTTGTGCAACATCAAGATCTCTCCTTTTGAAAGCTCAGGATCTCATTTATAGATAGTCGTCTTTATGACCATTAGCTTTAATCGTGTCCAATTGACACGTGTTAATCATCTATTTGTGTCGTGGAAAAGCAATCTAGAGGAGTAGCTCATCTTATGTCAAAGCGTTATAAAAGCCGTTGTGAAAGTTTCCCACAAACCTTCAGAAACTACCTTTTACTTTCTGAATGAGGTTTCTGAACACTTCTTTCTAGAAGCTTGAGTGGTTGACTAAGTTTGACTAGGTTCTTGGAGTATGCTGCCGAAATTGATGATGATGGAGTGATAAGGTTGGTAATTTTTTTCTTATCTTTGTTTAGATAATATAATTAAGTAGTCAAAATGTGTATTTATTTCTTATTCAAAAACAAATAATGAAATGGATGGCTAGGATTTGGTTTGATAATCAAAGAATGAATCTTGTCCATCCACATGGCTCAAGATAAATGGCTCACTTTAACTTGGGGAGCAAGTAGCTTTTTCAGCGTTAAAATTGCACACCAAAATTTCTTGAATGGGTGAGATATTGGCTCCCAAGAGTAAAATATAATAAATAAAAGGTCAAGATTAAAACTTGCTTTTCAAGTTTTAATCCTTGCCATCCACTTAGCATAAAGTGGTTGGTAAAGGTTACTTGGCCACCAAGTAACTTGTACGGTGTTAAAAACCACACATTAAAACTCTACTAAACGGGTAAAACACCATACCCAGGTAGTCAAACATTACCTGAAATTAATTCTAAGTATAACCTCTCATCCATTACCATTTCTAACCTTAACCCTCTCTTTTCTCAATCCCTGTTTTAGATCCGAATCTCAGGGTTTCGGCTGTCGACGAGCTGTAACCTGCAAGGTTACCATTTACCCCGGCCTAAATTTTTTTTTTCAACAGGTGCATTGGGCCACCCTCATCATTGCTGAACTGCGATTTTTGAAATTACGACTAACAAAGCTCAAATTAATTTTTAAATGATTTTCAGGGTTTTACATTACCACCCACCTTAAAAAGAATTTTGCCCTTAAAATTCATTTGAAAACGATTCCAAAAGACAAATTTTATAAATTGAACAAGGAATTCACATATAGTTCAAACAACTCAATCAAATCCTAAACGTTCCTACCATTAATTGGATCTTCATTTTGAACTAGTCTCTTCATCATCCAGTTTGTCACAGCGTGTTCCCTCATAGCAGGAGCCATCTCGAGAAAAGTATCCATTATGTCTTCATGGTCAGGCATTCTCGCTCCAAGTACGTCTAAGTTTGCCATTGGTTTTCTGAAAGACCAAACAAACATATTGAGTTGATCAGTCTCAACACTATGTTAAGTGTGATAACAACCAATTACAACATCACTCGACTGTCATGCGTATCTAAGCCCTCTATCCTATCATATAGATAAGATTCAAGGCATGACTTATCAACACTTTGGAAGCATAGTTAGTAAACTTTTCAATGTCCTACAAGGATGAACTTCTTATACCATAATGTAACGTCCTCCCATGTGCAACGTTATCCTTAAGTCATGACATTATGCTTAAAAGTTGTTACTTATATATTAGCAGATCTTTCTTAGTTATCTATAGATCGATTGGGATAATTTCACTATATTTAGCATATGCATAATCATATCATATGTAATCTCTTGATTAGAATTACTTACTATGTGTTTGAGCTTCATAACATATGTGCACTAAGTGATTGATTGTAAAAGCTACCCACTTCAGAGGGATGATTTTAGAACTTTAAAAATGAATCTTTAATGTGTATTGCATGATCACATTTTCTTGATAAACTGAAGTGGCTTGGGCGATGATGACGACATTATGAGTTTGTAATTGGGAGTTACCCTATTGAGAATTGTATAATTCTCACCCTTATGTATTTTTGTGTTCCCATGTCACCTCCAGGTTGATCCAGACAATAATGGGGCTGTACTAAAGAGCTCGGGACTATAGTAGTTTAGTAGTTGATATTTCTACTTTATTGTACTTAGTTGGAGTTATATGTATGTAAATGAAATATCAAATGTATTGTACTAAAGCTCTTAGAAGATCTTCCTCTTGTACTTAGCTATGTATTCAATAAATTTTGTGTTTCTTTGTTATACATTTTAATAGAAACAATTAGTTACTTCACGATTCAATCATCTTGCTAGATAACTAAGAAAGGTCCGCTAATTTATAAGTAACAACTTCTAAGCATAATATCATGACTTAAGGATGATGTTGCACTTGGGAGGATGCTACATTATGGTCAGAGGTTTATCCTTGTAGGACCTTGAGGAATGGACTGACTATGCTTCCAAAGTGTTGATAAGTCATGCCTTGAATCTTATCTATATGATAGGATATAGGGCTTAGATTCGCATGAAGTTTAATGGTGTTGTAATTGGTTGCTATCACACTTAACATAGTGTTGAGCCTAATCAACTCAATATCTTCATTTGCGTTTTAGAAAACCAATGCAAACTACAGACGTACTAGGAGCGAGAATGCGACCATGAAGACATAATGGATACTTCTCTTGAGATGGCTACTGCTATGAAAGAACACGCTGTGATAAACCGGATGATGAAGAGACTAGATCAAAATACTGAAGGGATACCACTAATGAAGATCTAATCTGGTTAGGTTGCTAGGATTTGATTGAATTGTTTGAACTATGTGTGAAGTCCTTGTTTGATTTATGAAATTTATCTTTTGGAATCATTTTCAAATGAATTTTAGGGCAAAATGCTTTTTAAGGTGGGTGGTAATGTAACACCCTAAAAATCATTTAAAAATTAATTTGGCCTTTGTTATTCATAATTTCAAAAATTTGACAGTTTTGCAATGATGAGGGTGGCCCAATGGACCTCTCAAAAAATAATCGTGTAACGGGACGAGGCAGGGAATGATCGCGATGCGAGAAGACGCGACAAAGACCTCCTGCTTCAAGCGAAACGCACATGAATTAACCAATTACACACCCAAATGAGAGATCATGTGTCTGAGAGGCATGGGACTATACAATTAAGGAGGGCTTATATGAATTGATTGGTACTACCTATGCCACAAAGATGCATCTTTCTTTTCAGCCCATCATGAAAGAACTCCATCGTTAAGTGTGCTTGACTTGGGTAATTTAAGGATAGGTGACCTCTTGAAAAGTTTTCCTAGGAAGCGTGAGTGAGGACAAAGCGCGTTGAAAAGACGTGTTGATTTGTGGGACAGTTGTCAATCCATAAGTAGTAGGGATGTTAAAAATGGTATAAGAGCCTGCACCTTCCCAGGACGGTATGGTTTGGGGACGAACCAAGCGAAGTTGGTGGGCATGTAACACCCAAGGACGAGGCGGGGAGTGATCGTCCTTGAGAAGGCACGGACAAGGAACGGCTCGCCTCAAGCGGAGGGGTACATGAATGACTCGTTACACACCCGAATGAGAGGGATCATGTGTCTGATAGGTATGGGACTATACAGTTAGGAGGGCTATATGAATTGATTAGTACTACCTATGCTACAAAGGTGCATCTTTCTTTCGGAGTCCATCACAAAAGAACTCCAGTTAAGCATGCTTGACTTGGGGTAATTTTGGGATGAGTGACCTCTGGAAGATTTCCTAGGAAGCATGTGAGTAAGGACAAAGCACATTGAAAAGACTCGTGTTGGTTCTGGGGACACGTCAATCCATAAAGCAGGAGGGGATGTTACAAATGGTATCTGAGCTTGCACCTCTCCCAGGACGGTGTGGTTTGGGACGAACCAAGCGGAAGCTGGTAGGCATGTAATGCCCGGGACGAGGCAGGGAGTGATCGCTGTAGAAGGCACACAAGGAGCCCTTCAGCCTCTGACACCCTCCCAACTACTCTGGATTACTCGAGCATTAGCATCGTAATTAGGAGAGTATTACTCTAATTATAATATAGGATAGTCGAGAGATATAAATAAGTAAAATACAATAAAATAAAAACATAAGGTAAAGCAACCACCAAAGTTCCACTATATACATATATTTCGTACACATCTATCTTTACACATGCCCAACCAGGAGATAAGTTAGTACACCTACAATACCACATAGGGACTTTTATCCAAAAGACCTATTGGTAACATAAAGCCTAGCCTACTCACATTAAGATCTAGCAAAAATCGTATACACATAGAAATAGAATCATGTAGGCTGGCACGGTCCTATCACTATACTACAACTACATACAAGTCAAAAGTCCCTATAAATCTAGCATCCTCCTAGGGGAAACCGTTGGCCATCGGGATTATGGCCTCACCTCCATCGGGCGTCGGGACCCTTAGATGGGTCTGAATCTGAGGCGGAGGATGAAGAAGGTCCATCTCCAAGGGGGCATAGGTCGTGCGCAGGAGCTATGAACACAGCTAGGTGTGCCATGTGAAGGGGCACACCATCAAAGGGAAACCTGGGTCAAACTTTGAGTGAAAATGGAGCTACTAAAAGAACGAGTGAAGAAAATATATGCTCGTCTGAAATACGCTACCACATACAGTGAATCTAACTCTGCGTCATAATGTCATCTCCACTAAGGCGAATAAAGAAAGAAGATCACGGTCGGCATCTGGATCTGAGCACAATACAACATACATGCACATAGGGATGAGAATATTATAAAATTCTCAGTAGGTCCCCGTTACATAAACAGGCCTAATTAATGAGGTTATTCATGTGAGTGGTATTATATTATGTCCCATGCAACAATGCTGATAGAATTAGCAATAATAATAATACATATTATCTTATAAATAACCAACTCAATTTCATTACCTCTTTTCTTTCATATAAGGAAGCCTTGATTTCACATGAGCAACATTTGCAGTGGATAATTTTATAAAGGACAATAGACCGCTAGGACATGAGCTCATTCCTATTCGTGATCATCAACTTCATTTTTTCCATTTTGAATCACACACAGTTCTATTCCTAGCCGATACGTCTATCGACTCATACAATTCCTAGGGAAGTCCTTACTTTTGGCTTCCCTCTTTAACTCATATAAGCCTTGTTTCGTTTTCCCATATGTTAAAACATGCCTAGTTAGAAGTTATAGATTCTCTTTTGTCATGCCACCATATCATGTATTTCTCTTTTTACAAGGCATAGCATACATCACTTGTAGGCATTCAATCACATTAGGGTCTCATTTATATCCAATAAACAACTCTTTAAAGTAACTAACATGCATGAATATAATTTATACTTGGACTAAGTGTCATTTTATCATCATTTTAGTGCATTTCTACCATTTCAGCACTTGGGCTGATTCACTATGCTAGTAGTAGCATTTTATTTCTATACCAAATGGTCAATTCATATGCCACAAAAATTCTCCATGACACTTAACATGTTGAGAATAACCTAAAATTTCAGGACAAGTAGAGCCCTCTAGCTACTTCAGTAAATTGCACAAATTTAGTGGTCAGGGACCACAAATTCATAGACCAAGACCAATTCTTGAATTTTTAACCCCAATTGATTGAATTAGTGCAAATAAAATTCACAGTGATACTTCAATTTGTTCTCAGGTAAAAATTTCAAGGGTTCATTCAATCATTTGCTATGATAATAAAATAGACAACTTTATTGCTTCAGTTTCAACAACCAAGGCAGCATCAATCACAATTTGGTTCTTGATTTTTTTGAGTAGTAAAATTTAAAGTTAGCACCCAAGAAAATTTATACAATTATTTTAAGATGTCAATTACAACATATAATTTTTGTAGGTCATGAAATCACCCACAAATATATCAGAAAATTCGTGTATAATTTCTGCAGGACAGCTTGAAATCCAGTTAGTCCAGATTTCCTTTAGTGAAAACCCCTTTTTAACACCATCCAAACCCACCACCAAAATTCACACATCAATAAAAATATATCATCAACAGAACACAATCAAAATTTTGAAATAAAACCAGGCAGAACAGTTAGCAAAAATTTCAAGAGAAAGGACTATAGAAAACCCTACTCTTGAAGGCTAGTCTATCTTTGTCTCTAGCTTGCTTCAAGATGAGAGTCCTCCACTCCAAGACTCCCAAAAAACCTTCAAACCCTCCTATGACCAGTGATGGATGAGGTGAATATGATGAGGTTTGGAAATTCTAATCGGTTGTATTGGTAGAGATTGAAATGTAGATCAATTTTAGTGAATGAAGTTTTAGGTTTTGATGGCTCTAAGCTAGGGTTTATGGAATTTGAAAGCCAACTCAAGCTCTTCGCTATGGAGGAACCAGCTGCGCTTCTCTCCTGAATGGCCGAATAGTTTGGCTTCTTGGAGAAGCTTTGGGTTATGTTTATCTTATAAGTAATGATGTCATAATGTCATGTAATAGTTTAGGATAGTATCTAATCATTAAAGATAAAAAGGATGGCTATGATTCAATTTTAAATTTCAAAATTGAATCTTAGCCATTCATGTAATGTAAAAAGATAAGGTTAATCATTTTGTAAAGGTTAAATTAGCTTTCTGTTAAAAATCGCATATTGAATTTTGCTAACGGATGGAATGGTTCCTGTAATCCAATATTACCGAAAAGTAATTATAAGTATGAAATTTTCATTTCTAAGTATTTCTATCCTCATTCCCATATTTTCCAAATTTTGGCATTTCTGTCCTAATCTAGGGTTTCATGTCCGGAAGCTGCGAGGCCCGCAAAATACTATTCACATTTTTTTTTATAGAATCATTAAATCACTCTCGTCATTTCTACGTTATTGGATTTTTAAAATTCCAACTAATAAAGCTTAATTTAATTTTTTAAAATATATGTGCATATATATATATATATATATATATATATATATATATTGGATGTTACATTTCCACCTTAACACCCTCCTAACTACTCTGGACTACTCTAGTAGGAGCATCGTAATTAGGAGAGTATTACTCCCTGATTATACTATAGGCTAATCGAGAGATATAAATAATTACATACAATAAAATAAAAACATAAGGTAAAGCAACCACCAAAGTTCCACTATATACATATATTTTGTACACAATCTTTACATATGCGCAACCAATAGATAAGTTAGTGCACCTACAATGCTACATAGGGACTTTTATCCAAAAGACCTATCGATAACATAAAGCCTAGCCTACTCATATTAAGATCCAAAAAATCGTATACACATAAAAATGGATCTTATAACTTCAAATAGAATTCAGCGAGGTTGGCACGGTCCCATCACCACACTAACTACATACAAGTCAAAAGTCCCTATAGGTCTAGCATCCTCCTAGGCGAACTGTTGGCCATCGGGATGATGGCCTCACCTCCACCTGGCGTCACCTCCAATGGGTCTAAAGAAGAGGAGGATGAAGAAGGTCCATCTCCAGGAGGGGCATAGGTCGTGCAGGAGGAGCTATGAACACTGTAACACCCTAATATTTAACCCCAATACGCCTAGGACGTATCAAGACTAATTATTAGTTATTACTTCTCTTTAAATTCATTTATAAAATACTTAGCGGAAAATACGGGTAAATTTTTTTTGAAATGATTTATATAAACCAAAGTGCGAGCCTTTGCGCGTAACATAAACAACGTGAAGCGGAAGAATAAATAAAACATACAGAATATAAACATTAAAGAACACATCCATCATAAACATCATTCCTCATTACATTAGATAATATAGTTTAGTACATCACAACAGAAATATAACAGAAACATAAAGTCTTACCCGTACTAGTGGGCAGAGTTTGCAGGACAATGGGAAACATAAAGACAAATACATGGTAATAATCCCAAAAGATAAACACCCAACTATCACTACCCTCCCACTCCAAGCCTACTGGTGACGCCCGTCCTCGGTTGGGGAGATGTAGCCCGCGAACTGCGAGCTCCTCGGATGTAGCCCAACGAAGCGGAGATCTAGGCATGGGAATCGAGGGACAGCATGGCCTCCGCGTCGTGGTCGCCTCTCTGTCGACGCGCCTCGCATGCCTCGGCGGGTGACCGTGTCCTCACTACCTCCTCCGTGACCCATAGGGAACGAAGGGGAAGATCCCTCCGAGGATCAGCCTCTGATCGAGAACGGGAACATTCAGGATATCCGCGTACCTCCGACGAGGAAGGTCGGGCACGACGGTCTGCTCATCTCGGGTCGTGTCCTCTCAAAGAGGTCGTCGCCAAAGGGTGAAGTCGGATCGAGCGATAGCTGGAGACGGGGAAAGCAAAAAGGCGTCCCACGTATGCAAAACGCGCACCTCGCAATGACCCTTGAAGTGGTAGGACTGATGCTCGGGGTCATAGTGCACCTCCCATGTAGGCGGGTCAATGAAAATCACGAACGACGCCATTCGATATCTGAAGACGTAACGGAAAGAAACAGAGAGAGGGGTGAGAATTCTTACTAAAGAATCTCAGGAGGGAAGTCCTCTATCCTAGTGCCATCGTTACGTCCCAGGAACCTTGGGTTTATTATGAAAAGGTTGAGCATGCATAGGTTCATTATGAGGTTTTCGCAAAGGTTGTTGTCCAAGGTCCATGTCTTTTATAATGATTCTTAATGCATGTATGCAACATAATGTTTCATGGATGCATGGTAGCACTTTAGGTAAATCAAACGATAATTCAAACAACATTTGTGTGGCATGAAACTTTTCTTTGAACATCTTTCCTTTTCTCATACTTGTGTCACCAATAATATAGTAACCGCACCCTTAAGCTAGGCTATGAGCTCATACCTTAACTAGTCGTCACTAGTTCTTACTTATCCTCTTGATAAGCAAATCATAAACATCATAATCCCGACTCCAAGAGTACGGGTAGGGGGCCTAAGGATCACCCATCATGGGACTTTCTCCTTCTTCGAAACGCATCGACTTGGTTAAGACCAGGACTTTGTCCGCTTCGGTATGGCTCGACGTCCATACCCCCCGGGTTTACTTTCTCTCACCTAGAGGAGAAATGCGTCTCGGCATATAACTTTAAACTTCATATTTCTCAAAAACTTTCTTTTTGTCCCTCAAATTTGACGGAAATTCCGGCATAACAGCTACTCTCCGAATTTCCTCAAATTTGAGTCATGCCACATAATTTCAGTCACATGCATCATTTTCATGGAACTTTCTCATTGCCACAACTTTCTAGTTCACATGAGCATATTTCCCAATTTCATTCATATCTTTGAAACATTATGCATCTCAAACACAACATTTCATCAAATTATGCATATAAAGTTTCATGCTCAAGGAACTAACATAATCACATCATCATAAGTGTGCACGAGGTTCATCATCATAATCATACTCTCTCGTCCACCTATCTCAGGATCTTATGCTTTGCCCCTTTCGGGCTTTAAACTTGTATTTGCATTATTATTACCCTCAAGGGGTTGGCACTTAAACTTTTCCTCTAAGATTTGAACTCACCAAGATTCCACTCAGCACTCAACATAAAAGGGCAAAAATATATATCATTTGCTTAAGGGGCTCTAGAATCTCCATTCGCGACCCTTTTAAGATCCATCTTCGCTAAGGCTCCATAATTAATTCTTAGATCAATTATGAGGGATTCCTAGGCATGTTCTCTAAGTTATAAACCACTTAGATCTCTTATCATCATCTTATACTTAGAAATTAGCACCTAATCATTTATGAAGGGATCTTGTACATGTCTTACTAATTATGAATCATTTATCCTGAATTAATCATGCTAGAACAGATTTGCACTTCTTTGTATTAAGGTGTTCTAGAATTCTCATCTCAAGTCCCTTTTTAGTTACTTATTCTTTACTAGCTTCTCTAAATCGATCCTTGCTTCACTCAACATAATTTTACACATTTAACACCTTAGAACAGCATTTATACAGGAGCCAAACATAGAACCAAATCATGAACCCATAAGATCACATAATCTCTTGGGTTGAAATGCATATAAGTTACTAGTTTTCTCTTGGAATGTTTCTGGAAACAAAAGGTGTTCTGGTAATCGATTACATGTTCCTAGTAATCGATTACCAGGAGCTCAATTCATTCTGGACAACCGTAATCGATTACACATAATGGTAATCGATTACGTAGGTTAAACCTTTGAAAAGTAAAGAACATAGGGTAATCGATTACATACGACGGTAATCGATTACTTAGGGTTAAATCGTTTGGAAAAGTAAAGAACATATGGTAATCGATTACATTATAATGTAATCGATTACAGGGTTTCCAGAAGGTTCTGGGCATGAAAAGTCGCAGTAATCGATTACTGCCTCTGGTAATCGATTACAGAACCAAAAGTCCTTCAAAACCCTTGGTAATCGATTACATGGGTGGTAATCGATTACCAGAACCTTCTAAAATTGAGAAAACATGATTTTGACACATTCCAAACTATTTTAAACCTCTTGAGACCTCATAAAATAGTTTTCCAACATTTCCTTGAAAATCATTCATGTATTTTACAAAATCAAACCATTGTTGGTTCATACCAAAACTCATCCATTTCTTTTTGAATGGAGTTTCCTTTTTAGGATACTTAGGGCAAGTCTTTGAGCTCTAGAGTATTTAGGTGATGACAAAATCTTAAACATGCCATGCACTTTATTTTACTCTTCATTAGAAAGTAAAGTGAGAGCATAAAATAAATATGAGATGCAACTTCATTATTATCTTTAAGGATTAAGTGATGACTTGAAATATAAACATGAAATGCAAGCTTGGAATTTAAATATGGTAATGCAAGTTCATTCATTTACTCTTGTGAAATTAGTGATAACATCAAAATAAACATGAGATGCAAGACATAAATTTAAACATGAATGCATCTTGTTTTTGTCTTAGCTAGAGCTCTTGCAAGACTTTTAGAGGAACATAAACCTCAACCCATTATGTATCATAAGGCAAGCTTTAGAGTTCTTAGCACCTAGACTTCAAGAGAAATCTTAAGGTTTGAACTCATCATCAAGCTTAAGGAAATGGACCCAAAGTTCATCACTTTGTCTAAACAAAACTACAAGAACTAAGTCATATTCTTTATTTTATTGCTCATAGGCTTCAATCTAGCGCGGATTCTAGAACGGCCGACCAACTTTAAGGTTGGCAAGGGTAAGCTTAGAGCTTTTGAAATCATGAGATTAACTTTCTTAACAAAACTTTTGTGATCTACTAGACATATTTTACAAACTTTGTTCAAATCCAAAGAAGAAAAACTGAAATCCTTAAAGGAAAGGGAAGAGGAAAACCAAAACTTAAGCCAAGAAAAGAAAGGAAATCCAAGCATGTATGGTCCAAGACCAAGTTGTTTCAAGCTTTAGAGGTTTCTCACATGACAACAACAAATCATTATCTTGAAACCTCATCATCAAGCTCACATTCTTTTTGTAAGAAGGCCTCTTGGCCGAAAAAAAAAGGAGGAAGGAAAAGGAGTTTGAAACCAAGAGAAAAACTAGAACTTTCTTGAAGAACACAAACAAAAATCATCAAAACTTAACCCCTACCTTAAGAAGTCTTGAAGAGATGTAAGAAAGCTTTGTTTTCTAGATGGAAGGAGAAGGAAATCCTTTTGGAGTCTTGAGGAAGAAATCAGCCAAGTTGAGGGAATTTGAGAGGAATGAGAGAATTTGCAAGAAGTGTGAACTTACCAAGTGAACCAAAGTGTGACAAGGTTCATCAAGGCTTGGTATTTATAGAAAAATGAGACATGTTGGCTGATTTGGGAGGGAATGGCTGATGACTTTTCAAGGTCAAGGGAGGAGGAAAATATCTCTTACAAAAGCATGGGCTTAGGCATGGCAAGCATGGTTGGAAGCATGGGCAAGGTATGGCCTAAGGCATGGGCTTGGAGTGCATCACAACTCAACATGTGGCACCATTTGGGGACAGATTTCGGCCCCTCATCAGCCAAGGGGAAGGGATTTTTGTTCATGTAATTGTGGTTTAAGGATGTGTTTAAGTGTTTCTATGATTAGGCTTTTTGATTAGGAGTTTGTAAGCAAGCGTTTAGGTGAGAAAATGGTTAATTGAGGTGTTTCAAGACTTGATTAGGAGGGTGATCTTATTAGATTAGTAATTTAAAATAATTCTTTTGGTCAAATGAGGTATGGCTCAATTCCTTAATTTAAGGAAAGAGAGAGAAAATACTATTCAAGATTCCATGACTAGGAATCTTGAATTAAAGAATACAATTAGAGTTTATCTAAGCAATCTTAGGTTCTAATTAACCTTAATAAATCATTTTGACTCTAGATTAATTATCGAAATAAATTAATCTTCGATTAGAGCCTAATATTGCTTAGGTTTGCTTATTGCTTCATTAGGCGCACTGACACATTCTAGGGGCAAAATGGTAATTTTGCACTAAAACTGCCCGGGACCTTCCGGCTCAACTAAACATCAAACATTGCTCATAAACATCATTCTAAACTTCCTGGAAAAGTTCTGGCTCAAACGGCATCTTTTACCCGTGTAGACAAGGAGGGTATTTTGGTCATTTTGAGCCGAAGTTTAGAAAACGAGGTTCCCTCCTCGGATATCATTCATAACAGCATAATCCCCTTCAAACATCGAGTTGACCCATTCGAGGGTTGCCGGGCAACTGCCCTTTAATTTCGGGTAGAAATGACCTCAGGGGCATTTCGGTCATTTGTACTCTAAGCAGAAATTCGGGCGTACAAAACAGCTAGGTGTGCCATGTAAAGGGGCACACCATCAAAGGGAAACCTGGGTCGAACTCTGTGAAAATGGAGCTACTAAAAGAACGGGTGAAGAAAATATATGTCTGGATCTGGAATACGCTACCACATACAGTGAATCCAACTCTGTCATAATGCCATCTCCACTAAGGCGAATCAAGAAAGAAGATCACGGTCGGCATGGGATCTGAGCACAATACAATATACATGCACATAGGAATGAGAATATTATAAAATTCTCAGGAGGGTACTCCCGTTAGCATAGACAGGCCTAATTAATGAGGTTATTCATGTGAGTGGTATTATATTATGTCCCATGCAACAATGATGATAGAATTAGCAATAATAATCATACATATTATCTTATAAATGACCAACTTAATTTCATATCGTTACCTCTTTTCTTTCATACAAGAAAGGCTTGATTTCACACAGCAACATCTAGGAGATAATTTTATAAAGGACAATAGACTGCCAGGACATGAGCTCATTCCTATTCGTGATCATCGGACTTCATTTTTTTTTCACCTCCGAATCATACACACTCTATTCCTAGCCGATACGTTTACCGACTCATACCATTCTTAGGGAAGTCTTTATTTTTGTTCCCTCTTTAACTCATATAAGCCTTGTTTCTTTTTTCCATATGTTAAAACATGCCCAGTTAGGAGTTATAAATTCTCTTTTGTCATGTTACCGTATCATGTATTTCTCTTTTTACAAGGCATGGCATACATCACTCATAGGCATTCAATCACATTAGGGTTTCATTTATATCTCATAAATAACTCTTTAAAGTAACTAACATGCATGAATATAATTTATACCTGGACTAAGTGTCATTTTATCATCATTTTAGTGGCTCTACCATTTCACTTGGGCTAATTCATTGCTAGTAGCATTTTATTTCTATATCAAATGGCCAATTCATATGCCACAAAAATTCTCCCTACACTTTGCATGACTAAAATAACTTGTAAAAATTTCAGGACAAGTAGAGCTCTCTAGCTACTTCAGTAAATTGCACAAATTTAGTGGTCAGGGACCACAAATTCATAGACCAGACCTTGTTCTTAGAATTTTTAACCCTAGCAAATGATTGAATTAGTGCACAATAAAATTCACAGTAATATGTTATTAAATTCAGGTAAAAATTTCAAGGATTCATTCAATCATTTGCTATGATAATAAAATTGGCAACTTTATTGCTTCGTTTCAACAACTTAGGCAGCAGTCACAATTCGGTTCTTGATTTTTTTGAAGTAGTAAAATTCAAAGTTAACACCCAATAAAATTCATGTAGTTATTTTAAGGTGTTCTCTTCAACATATAATTTTTATAGCTTATGAAAACACCCACAAATATATCAGAAAATTTGTGCATAATTTCTACTTAGGATAGTTAACTCCAGCCTAGTCCAGAATTTCCTTTAGTGAAAACCCCTTTTTAACACCATCCAAACCCACCACCAAAATTCACCCATCAATAACAATATATCATCAACCAAATACCAGGCAAGCAGATTAGCAAAATTTTCAAGAGAAAGAACTATAAAAAAACCCTACACTTGAAGGCTAGTCTATCTTTGTCTCTAGCTTGCTTCAAGATGAGAGTCCTCCACTCCAAGACTCCCAAAACACCTTCAAAACCTCCTTCTGAACCAGTGATGGATGAGGTGAATATGATGAGGTTTGGAAATTCTAATCGGTTGGATTGGTAGAGATTGAAGTGTAGATCAATTTTAGTGAAGGAAGGTTTATGTTTTAATGGCTCTAAGCTAGGGCTTTTGGAATTTGAAAGCCAATTCAAGCTCTTGGCTATGGAGGAACCAGCTGCTTCTCCTTCCTTCTGAAGTGGCCAATGGTGTGGCTTCTTAAAGAAGCCTTGGTCATGTTTATCTCTTAAGTGATGATGTCATAATGTTATGTAATAGTCTAGGATAGTTTGTAATCTTTAAAGATGAAAAGGATGGCTATGATTCAATTTTAAAATTTAAAATTGAATCTTAGCCATTCATGTAATGTAAAAAGATAAGGTTAATCATTTTGTAAAGGTTAAATTAGCTTTCGGTGTTAGAAATCGCACATCGAAATTTCACCGAACGGTGAAACCGTACCCGTAGTCCCATATTACCTAAAGTAATTCTAAGCATGAAATTTTCATTTCTAAGTATTTCTAACCTCATTCCCATATTTTCAAAATTTCTGCACCTCTGGGTCCCTAATCTAGGGTTTCGCTCCGCGAGCCTGCTGGGCCGCAAAACACTATTTACATTTTTTTTTTAATAAAATCATTGAATCACTCTCATCATTTCTACGTTATTGGATTTTGAAAATTCCAACTAATAAAGCTTAATTTAAATTTTATTTATTTATTTATTTGTTTTTTATATGTATATATATATCTTGGATGTTACACCACCCACTTTAAAAAAAAATTTTGCCCTCAAAATTTCATACCTGGAACTTTATGATCTTTCCTTATGTTTGCCTCTAACTCCCATGTGTATTCTTCATTTCTGGTCACCCCAAGCCACTTTTACTAGATGCATAGGTTTAGTTCTAAGTAGCTTGACTTCTCTATCAACGATCTAATAGGAGGGGCCTGAAATGTCAAGTCATCCTTTAACTTATGGATTCTAGTTCTATAACATGGTTTGGGTCTGATGATAACCTCTATGTTGGAAGACATGAAAGACATTGTGAAGGTTAGATAAATGTGGGGTAAAGCTATTTGGTAGGCTTACCCGAATCGTTAAAGAATTTGAAAAGGCCCAATGAACCTAGGTGATAGCTTCTTAACCCTTAGTGCTCTCCCTATACCCGTAATGGGCGTAACCTTTAGGAATACATGTTCTCCCTCCTAAACTCTAAAGGTTTTCTCCGAATATCTGCGTAGCTCTTTTGACGACTATGTGCGGGGATTTTACTTCTATTTTCTGAATTTGCTCTGTCATTTGGTTCACCAGATCGGGCCCCAACAACCCGCCTCCCTCAATTCGTACCAACATAACGGAGATTGGCATTTTCGTCCATATAAAACTTCATACAGGGCCATGCCAATACTAGCGTGATAGCTATTATTGTAAGCAAATTCCACCAACGGAAGCAACTTATCCCAACTTCCTTTCTGCTTACACGCATGCCCTTAGCATATCTTCTAGGGTTTGTATGGTACGTTTGTTGTCCATCAGTTTGAGGATGATAGGCCATACTTAAACAAAGTTTGGTTCCAAAGGCCTTTTGGAAAGCTCCCCAAAATCTTGAAGTAAATCTCGAGTGCCTATCAGAAACTATTGAAGAAGGAATACCATGTAATCTCACTATTTCTTGGATGTACAAGGAAGCTAATTTATCTAAGGGATAACTAGCTTTAATGGGTAAAAAGTGAGCAGATTTGGTTAATCTATCCACTATCACCCATGTAGCATCATAACCCAATGACGTCCTTAGCAAACCCATTACGAAATCCATGGAGATACTTTCCCATTTCCATTCCAGGATTTCTAAGGGTTGTAAGGTCCCAGCTGGCTTTTGATGTTCTATTTTAATCTTCTAACAAGTTAGGCACCTTCTAATAAACTCTACTATGTCTCTCTTCATCCCCGACCACCAAAACATCTTCTTAAGGTCTGCATACATTTTACTAATCCTAGGATGTATAGTGAATTCTGCCCTATGAGCCTCTTTTAAAATTTCATCTTTGAGATTACCACTTGCAGGTACACACACCCTATCCTTGTACCTCCATATGCCTTGTTGGTCTTGAGTAAATTCTGGTAACCTCTTTGCCTGGACAGACTTCAAAATCTCTTGAAACTCTAAATCTTCATGTTGTGCAGCCAAAATCCGCTCTTTGAACTCACTTGTTATCTTTATTTGTCCTAACATAACACCCTGAGGGTCAAGACATATCCAAACTAAGGTTTTTAAAGCTTTCCACCAATTCCGTCTCTTTAATCATCAAACATGCTATGCTTAAGGTTTTCCTGAGGGCGTCAGCAACAACATTCGCCTTACCCGATGGTAATTCAAACTGAACTCATAATCCTTAAGGAACTCCATCCATCTCCTTTGCCTCATATTCAATTCTTTCTAGTCAAAAAGATATTTTAAACTTTTGTGGTCAAAAACATTGAACTGCACACCATATAGATGGTGTCGCTAGATCTTTATAGCAAAGACCACAACTGAGTTCTAGATCATGTGTTGGATAGCTTACTTCATGGGTTTTCAGTTGTCAAGAAGCATAAGCGACTACGTTTCGGTTCTATCAACACACATCCTAAACCCTTACTGGAAGCATTACAATAGACCTCAAAGGGTTCATGAGGATCGGGTAATACTAATACTTGGGCCATGGTCAACCTTTGCTTCAACTCTTGGAAACTATTTTCACATTCTGTTCCACTTAAAGGGGTGTTCTTTCTGTTAACTTAGTCAAAGGTAGGGCTATCTAGAGAAGCCCATAATAAACGTCTATAGTATCTTGCTAACCCTAGGAAACTCCGAATCTCAGTCACTATTGTTGGTTCAATCCCAATGAAGTACTCTGACACCTTACCTGGGATCTACGAGATTCCCCCTTGACACTATATGACCTAGGAACTTAACTTCTTCCATCCAGAATTCACATTTTGACAACTTGGCATACAATTTCCTTTCTCTTAGGATTTGTAACGCAATCCTAAGATGCTCCACATGTTCTTCCTCAGTCCTTGAATAGATAAGTATGTTGTCTATAAAGACAACCACAAATTTATCCAAGTAAAGGCGAAAATTCGGTTCATATAGTCCATAAATAACCGGAGCATTGGTTAATCCAAAGGACATCACTCTATACTCATAATGTCCATATCGAGTCCTAAAGCAGTTTTGGGAATGTCCTTATCCCGAACTCGAATCTGATGATAACTCTGATCTAAGATCGATCTTTAGAAAACGTTGCCCCTCTCAATTGATCCATAAGTCGTCGATCCTTGGCAAAGGGTATTTGTTCTTGATTGTCACCTTATTCAACTGCCTATAATCCACACAAAGTCTCATACCTCTATCCTTTTTCTTTACCAGGAAGAATGGGGCTCCCATGGAGAGGCACTTGGTCTAATGAAATGTTTTCCCAACAACTCTTCAATTTGTGACTTTAATTCCTTCAACTCTAAAGGGGACATCCTATAAGGAGAAATTGAAATAGGACCCGTTCCTGGAATCAATTCAATGGAGAATTCAATTTCTCTTTCAGGAGGAATTCTGGATATCCTCTGAAAGACATCTGGATATTCTTTCACCACGGATTTCCACTCAACTCATGGTCACATTCAGTTTCACTAGCTGAGAGGAGAACATATTCCTGACGGTCTACCTTACTAGAGTTAGGTGTCACTAGGTCTAAGTAAAAAGAAAAAGGAATCATAGGGGTAGAAAGCGAGGTAGAAAGAAACATAGCAACTCTATTTGGGCAATGTAAAAGAACATCATTGGGTACTAGCCAATCCATACCTAAGATTACATCTAAGTTTGAACAAGGGAAGACAAACCAGGTTAGCAATAAATCTCCTAGTACCTATCTGAAGAGGAAGATTCATGCATGCATAACAAGTTCTAATAGGACTAGTAGTAGGAGTAGATACAAGAAGATCATAAAGCAATTCAGAACAGATAATTGCAACTTTTGAACACAGTCATGGGAGATGAAAGAATGAGTGGCACCCGAATCATACAGTATACCTAGGATATTACCATTTATTTCACACTTACCTCGGATCAGATCAGCAGATTGAGAAGCTTCCTCTGCACTTATAGTGAAAACGTATGCATGTTGTTGTGGCTTGGGGATGGGTTACTGACTTTTCTTGTTGGGGCATTCGAATATCTTGTGTCCTGGTTTCAAGCGAAACAAACAATTTGTGTTGGCCAGGAAGGCCCCTTCCTATGGTGTTTTCCACACTTAGGGCATTCTCGTCATCTTGGTATCGGGATGAAGTTGTTTTCCTCAGTCACTATTGTTGTTAGGTGGAAATCTTCTCCTAGGCTGATTGACAGGTTTAATCAGGGGCCTTGGGGTGCTAATCCTCTTCTAGCATTGTTTTGCTCATACTTAAAACTTGCTAGCTTCTTGTTAGACTCCTCGCCCGGCATTTATTTACCAAGGTAGGATAGTCTCAATCTCCAGGTGCCTCTATGTCTTCGCGTGGACCCCCTTCATATTTCATACACTTCCAAGCTTCATCGGGTCTCGTTGATAAATCATAGAAAACTTGCAGAGCTCTTCAAATCTGGCAGTGTACTCTACTACACTCAGATCCTTGTTTAAGAGCCATGAACTCTAACTCCTTCGCATTCCTCAGAGACGCTGGAAGTACTTGTGGTAGAAAGCCTCTTTGAAAACGTCCCAGGTGACTTCAGTCTTGGAGGCTTCGAATAACCCTGGTGCCAACCCACCAGAATTCGCATCTTTTTAGCATATAGGTAGCAAAAGCCACCTTTGGATCTCTGTGCAAGGAAGAATGGAGAAAATCTTCTCCATGGCCTTGACCCATTCCTCGCTTTAGGGTTAAAAGCTCCTTGGAATGGCGGGGGATTTGCTTTCCTAAACTCAGCAAATTTTTGATATTCCATATCCACTTTGTTTCTACGGGTTACTAGCCAATGTTGCTCCTCATTGCGGTTTAGTCTTTCCATCATTCGGTTAGGTAGCTTGCTCTCTCATTGTAGCGGCTTCTCATGAAAAGTACCCATCATGTCGCTTCATTTCCAGCTCCTCTCCTAGTAGGCCGATTCGAAGTCATTGATTCCTATCATACCAAACAAAATATTGAGTTGATCAGGCTCAATACCAAGCTAAGTGTGGCAGGAACCCACAACATTCACAACCAGGAGTCACATATATATATATATACAAAATCATAATGCATGACAATTTCTAGGTATAGTCGGTCCAATCCTCAGGCTTATAGGATAGTCCCTTATACCATAATGTAACACCCTCTTAACTACTCTGGATTACTCGAGCATTAGCATCGTAATTAGGAGAGTTTTACTCCCAATTATACTATAGGCTAGTCGAGAGATATAAATAAGTAAAATACAATAAAATAAAAATATAAGGTAAAGCAACCACCAAAGTTCCACTATATACATATATTTTGTACACATCTATCTTTACACATGCCCAACTAGTAGATAAGTTAGTACACCTACAATACCACATAGGGACTTTTATCCAAAAGACCTAAAGGTAACATAAAGCCTAGCCTACTCACATTAAGATTGTAACAACCTAATATTTAACCCCAATACGCCTAGGACGTATCAAGACTAATTATTAGTTATTACTTCTCTTTAAATTCATTAATAAAATACTTAGCGGAAAATACGGTAATTTTTTGAAATGATTTATATAAAACAAAGTGCGAGCCTTTGCGCATAACATAAACAACATGAAGCGGAAGAATAAATAAAACATACAGAACATAAGCATTAAAGAACACATCCATCATAAACATCATTCCTCATCACATTAGATAATATAGTTTAGTACATCACAATAGAAATATAACAGAAGCATAAAGTCTTACCCATACTAGTGGAGAGCTTACAGGACAATGACATAAAATACGAAACATGAAAACAATACATGGAACAACCCCAAAAGATACTCCCACGCTAAGACTCTCCTCCAATACCTATGGACGACGCAAATCCTCGGATGGGGATATGTATCCTACGAACTCAAAGCTCCTCGATGTGGCCCATCGAAGAGGAGACATGGGCATGCGGATCGGAGAGCGACGTGACCACCTCTGCGAGGGCGTTCTTGGGTCGACGTACACGCCTCACAGGCCTCTGAGAGACTCATCCTCGCTACCCTACGCCAAAGGCACCAAAGGGGCAGAATCCTCCGAATACGGATCGGCCTGAGTCTCGGATAGGTCTCTCCCGCAGTGGCATATGAGGGATACGAACTCCTGATGATCATGTACAGCTGAGGACGAGGGTCGGCACGGCGTTCTGCCGTCACGGTCGTGTCCTCTCAAAGATCAGTCGTCGCCAAAGGGTGACGTCGGTCCAGCGATAGCTGGAGATGGGGAAAGCAAACGGGCATCCCACATATGCAAAAATACGCACCTCGCAATGACCCTTGAAGTGGTAGGACTGATGCTCTGGGTCATAGTGCACTCCCACACGGGTGCGTCAACAAAAATCACGAACAACGCCATCGATATCTAAAGACATAACGGAAAGAAACAGAGAGAGGGGTGAGAATTCTTGCTAAAGAATCTCAGGAGGAAAACCTCTATCCTAGTGTCATCGTTTACGTCCCAAGAACCTTGGGTTTATTATGAAAAGGTTAAGCATGCATAGGTTCATTATGAGGTTTTCAAAGGTTATTATCCAAGGTCCATGTCTTTTATAATGATTCTTAATGCATGTATGCAACATAATATTTCATGGATGCATAGCAGGACTTTAGGTAAATCAAACAATTATCAATCAACATATAAGTGGCATGTAACTTTTCTCTTGAACATCTTTCCTTTTCTCATACTTGTGACACCAATAATATAGTAACCGCACCCTTAAACTAGGCTATGAGCTCATACCTTAACTAGTCGTCATTAGTTCTTACTTATCCTCTTGATAAGCGAATCATAAACATAATCATATTCATCATCATAATCCTGACTTCTAGAGTACGGGTAGGGGGCTAAGGATCACCCATCATGAGACTTTTTCCTTCTTCGAAACGCATCGACTGGTTAAGACCAGCGACTTTGTCCGCTTTGGCAGGCTAATGTCTATGCCCTCATGATTTTACCTTCTCTCATTCTGAGCAGGAGAAGTACGTCTCGTGTGTCACCTTAAACATCATATACTTTCATTCTTCGAAACGCATCGACTGTTAAGACCAGTGACTTTGTCCGCTTCATATGGCTAACGTCCATACCCTCCACGGTTTACTTTCTCCTCACCTAGCAGGAGAAATGCGTCTCGGATATAACTTTAAACTTTATATTTCTCAAAAACTTTCTTTTGTCCCTCAATTTGACGGAAATTCGGCGGCATAACAGCTACTCTCCGAATTTCCTCAAATTTGAGTCATGCCACATAATTTCAGTCACATGCATCATTTTCATGGAACTTTCTCATTGCAATACTTTCTAGTTCACATGAGCATATTTCTCAATTTCATTCATATTTTGAAACATTATGCATCTCAAACACAACATTTCATCATATCACCATATCAAATTTGGCACATAAAGTTTCATGCTCAAGGAACTAACATAATCACATCATCATAAGTGTGCACGAGGTTCATCATCATAATCATACTCTCTCGTCCACCTATCTCATAATATCTTATGCTTGACCCTTACGGGCTTCAAACTTGTATTTGCATCATTATTACCCTCAAGGGGTTGGCACTTAAACTTTTCTCTAAGATTTGAACTCACCAAAATTCCAACCCGCACTTAACATAAAGGGCAGAAACTATATCATTTGCTTAAGGGGCTCTAGAATCTCCATTTGTGACCCTTTTTAAGATCCATCTTCGCCTAAGGCTCCATAATTAATTCCTAGACCAACTATGAGGGATTCCTGGCATGTTCTCTAAGTTATAACCCACTTTAGATCTCTTATCATCATCTTAAATTTAGAAATTAGCACCTAATCATTTATGAAGGGATCTTGTACATATCTTACTAATTATGAATCATTTATCCTTGAATTAATTATGCTAGAACATATTTGCACTTCTTTGCATTAAGGTGTTCTAGAATTCTCATCTCAAATCCCTTTCAAGTTACTTATTCTTTTCTAGCTTCTCTAAATCGATCCTTGCTTCACTCAACATAATTTTACACATTTAACACCTTAGAACAGCATTTATACAGGAGCCAAACATAGAGCCGAAATCATGAACCCATAAGATCACATAATCTCTTGGGTTGAAATGCATATAAGTTACTAGTTTTCTCTTGGGATATTTTTGGAAACAAAAGGTGTTCTGGTAATCGATTACATGTTCCTAGTAATCGATTACCAGGAGCTCAATTCATTCTGGGTTTCAAAAACAACGGTAATCGATTACATATAATGGTAATCGATTACTTGGGGTTAAATCTATTTCCTAAAAATAAAGAACATAGGGTAATCGATTACACTATAAGGTAATCGATTACAGGGTTTCCAGAGGTCTGGGCATGAAAAAGCGTGGTAATCGATTACACTGCCTCTGGTAATCGATTAACAGAACCAAAAGTCCTTCAAAACCTTCTGGTAATCGATTACATGGATGGTAATCGATTACCAGAACCTCCGGAATTTGAGAAAACATGATTTTGACACATTCCAAACTATTTTAAACATCCTGAGACCTCATAAAACAGTTTTCCAACATTTTCTTGAAATCATTCATGTATTTTACAAAATCAAACCATTATTGAATCATACCAAAACTCATCCATTTCTTTTTGAATGGAGTTCCCTTTTTAGGATACTTAGGGCAAGTCTTTGAGCTCTAGAATATTTAGGTGATGACATAATCTTAAACATGCCATGCACTTTATTTTACTCTTCATTAGAAAGTAAAGTGAGAGCATAAAATAAATATGAGATGTAACTTCATTATTATCTTTAAGGATTAAGTGATGACTTGAAATATAAACATGAAATGCAAGCTTGGAAATTTAAATATGGTAATGCAAGTTCATTCATTTACTCTTGTGAAGTTAGTGATAGCATCAAAATAAACATGAGATGCAAGACATAAATTTAAACATGAATGCAACTTGTTTTTATCTTAGCTAGAGCTCTTGCAAGACTTTTAGAGGAACATAAACCTCAACCCATTATGTATCATAAAGCAAGCTTTAGAGTTCTTAGCACCTAGACTTCAAAAGAAATCTTAAGGTTTGAACTCATCATCAAGCTTAAAGAAATGGACCCAAAGTTCATCACTTTGTCTAAACAAAACTACAAGAACTAAGTCATATTCTTTATTTTATTGCTCATGGGCTTCAATCTAGAGTAAAACTCTTAGAACGGCCGACCAACTTTAAGGTTGGCAAGGGTAAGCTTAGAGCTTTTTGAAATCATAAGATTAACTTTCTTAACAAAACTTTTGTGATCTACTAAACATATTTTACAAACTTTGTTCAAATCCAAAGAAGAAAAACTGAAATCCTTAAGGGAAAGAGGAAGAGGAAAACGAAACTTAAGCCAAGAAAAGAAAGGAAATCCAAGCATGTATGGTCCAAGACCAAGTTGTTTCAAGCTTTAGAGGTTTCTCACATGACAACAACAAGTCATT
Organism: Dalbergia oliveri; assembly: GCA_030441495.1. NCBI lineage: Eukaryota > Viridiplantae > Streptophyta > Magnoliopsida > Fabales > Fabaceae > Dalbergia > Dalbergia oliveri. The sequence goes on from JAMLFY010000016.1 coordinate 19,133,813, forward strand.
ATCTTGAAACCTCATCATCAAGCTCACATTCTTTATAAAAAGGCCTCTTGGCCGAAAAAGAAAGGGGAAGGGAAAGGAGTTTGAAACCAAGAGAAAAACTAGAACTTTCTTGAAGAACACAAAATCATCAAAACTTAACCCCTACCTTAAGAAGTCTTGAAGAGAGATGTAAGAAAGCTTTGTTTTCTTGATGGAAGGAGAAGGAAATCCTCTTGGAGTCTTGAGGAAGAAATCAGCCAAGTTGAGGGAATTTGAGAGGAAATGAGAGAAAGTGTAAGAATGCTTAAACTTGGCAAATGATCCAAAGAGCAACCAAGTCTTCAAAGGCTTGGTATTTATAGAAAAAATGAGACATGTTGGCTGATTTGGGAGGGAATGGCTTATGGCTTTTCAAGGTCAAGGGAGGAGGAAAATATCTCTTACAAAAGCATGGGCTTAGGCATGGCAAGCATGGGCAAGGTATGGCCTAAGGTATGGGCTTGGAGTGCAACAAAATTTCAACATGTGGCACTATTTTGGGGCAGATTTTGGCCACCCTCATCAGCCAAGGGGAAGGGATTTTTGTTCATGTAATTGTGGTTTAAGGATGTGTTTAAGTGTTTCTTTGATTAGGCTTTTGATTAGGAGTTTGTAAGCAAGTGTTTAGGTGAGAAAATGGTTAATTGAGGTGGTTCAAGACTTGATTAGGAGGGTAATCTTATTAGATTAGTAATTTAAAATAATTCTTTTAGTCAAATGAGGTATGGCTCAATTCCTTAATTTAAGGAATTGGAGAGAAAATACTATTCAAGATTCCATGACTAGGAATCTTGAATTTAAAGAATACAATTAGAGTTTATCTAAGCAATCTTAGGTTCTAATTAACCTTAATAAATAATTTTGACTCTAGATTAATTATCGAAATAAATTAATCTTCGATTAGAGCCTAATATTGCTTAGGTTTGCTTAACTTGTCATTAGGCTTACTACACGTTCTAGGGCAAAATGGTAATTTTGTGCTAAAACTGCCAGACCTTCTGCTCAACTAAACATCAAACATTGCTCATAAACATCATTCTAAACTTCCTGGAAAGTTCTGGGCTCAAACGGCACCTTTTACCCGTGTAGACACAGGAGGGTATTTTGGTCATTTTGAGCCGAAAGTTTAGAAACGAGATTTTCACCTCGAATATCATTCACAACAGCATAATCCCCTTCAAACATTGAGTTGACCCATTCGAGGGTTGCCGGGCAACTGCCTTTAATTTCGGGTAAAAATGACCTTAGGGGCATTTGGTCATTTGTACTCTAACAGCAGAAATCGGGCGTTACAAAGATCCAAAAATCGTATACACATAGAAATGGATCTTATAACCTCAAATAGAATCAGTCTATAGGCTAGCACAGTCCCATCACTATACTACAACTACATACAAGTCAAAAGTCTCTATAGATCTAGCATCCTCCTAGTGAAACCATTGGTCATCGGATGATGGCCTCACCTCCACCTGGCGTCCTGACCCTTAGATGGGTCTGAATCTGAGGAGGAGGATGAAGAAGGTCCATCTCCAAGGGGGCATAGGTCGTGGAGGAGCTATGAACACAGCTGGGTATGTCATGTAAAGGGGCACACCATCAAAAGGGAAACCTGGGTCAAACTCTGGTGAAAACAGAGCTACTAAAAGAACGGTGAAGAAAATATATGCTCTGACTTGGAATACGCTACCACATACAGTGAATCCAACTCTGTCATAATGCCATCTCCACTAAGGCGAATCAAGAAAGAAGATCACGGTCGGCATCTGGATTCTGAGCACAATACAACATACATGCACATAGGGATGAGAATATTATAAAATTCTAGGAAACTCCCGTTAGCATAGACAGGCCTAATTAATAAGGTTATTCATGTGAGTGGTATTATATTATGTCCCATGCAACAATGCTGATAGAATTAGCAATAATAATCATACATATTATCTTATAAATAACCAACTCAATTTCATATCGTTACCTCTTTTCTTTCATATAAGGAAGGCTTGATTTCACATTGAGCAATATCTGCATGGATAATTTTATAAAGGACAATAGACCTAAGACATGAGCTCATTCCTATTCGTGATCATTGAACTTCATTTTTTTCCATTTCCGAATCACACACAATTCTATTCCTAGCCGATTCTACCGACTCATACAATTCTTAGGGAAGTCCTTACTTTTGCCTTCCCTCTTTAACTCATATAAGACTTGTTTGTTTTCCCCATATGTTAAAATATGCCTAGTTAGAAGTTATAGATTCTCTTTTGTCATGCCACCATATCATGTATTTCTCTTTTTACAAGGCATAGCATACATCACTTGTAGGCATTCAATCACATTAGGGTCTCATTTATATCTCATAAACAACTCTTTAAAGTAACTAACATGCATGAATATAATTTATACTTGGACTAAGTGTCATTTTATCATCATTTTAGTGCATTTCTACCATTTCAGCACTTGGGCTGATTCACTATGCTAGTAGTAGCATTTTATTTCTATATCAAATGGTCAATTCATATGCCAAAAACATTCTCCATGACACTTCAACATGTCTATAATAACCTGTAAAAATTTCAGGACAAGTAGAGCTCTCTAGCTACTTCAGTAAATTGTACAAATTTAGTGGTCAGGGACAACAAATTCACAGACCAGACCCGGATTTTAAATTTTTAACCCTAGCAATTGATTCAATTAGTGCACAGTAAAATTCAAAGTGATACTTCAATATGTTAATAACTTCAGGTAAAAATTTCAAGGGTTCATTCAATCATTTGCTATGATAATAAAATCGGACAACTTTATTGCTTCAGTTTCAACAACCAAGGCAGCATCAGTCACAATTTGGTTCTTGATTTTTTTGAGTAGTAAAATTTAAAGTTAACACCCACGAAAATTTATACAATTATTTTAAGATGTCAATTACAACATATAATTTTTGTAGGTCATGAAATCACCCATAAATATATCAAAAAATTCATGCATTATTTTAGCTTGCAGGACTTGAAATCCAGCTAGTCCAGATTTCCTTTAGCGAAAACCCTTTTTAACACCATCCAAACCCACCACCAAAATTCACACATCAATAAAAATATATCTCAACCAAATACAATCAAAATTTTGAAATAAAACTAGGCAGACAGGTTAGCAAAAATTTCAAGAGAAAGGACTATAGAAAACCCTACTCTTGAAGACTAGTCTATCTTTGTCTCTTGCTTGCTTCAAGATGAGAGTCCTCCACTCCAAGACTCCCAAAACACCTTCAAACCCTCCTCTGACCAATGATGGATGAGGTGAATATGATGAGGTTTGGAAATTCTAAGCAGTTGTATTGGTAGAGATTGAAGTGTAGATCAATTTTAGTGAAGGAAGGTTTAGGTTTTGATGGCTCTAAGCTAGGGTTTATGGAATTTGAAAGCCAACTCAAGCTCTTCGCTATGGAGGAACCAGCTGCTGCTTCTCTCTCCTAGAATGGCCGAATAGTTTGGCTTCTTGGAGAAGCTTTGGGTTATGTTTATCTTATAAGTAATGATGTCATAATGTCATGTAATAGTTTAGGATAGTTTCTAATCTTAAAAGATAAAAAGGATGGTTATGATTCAATTTTAAATTTCAAAATTGAATCTTACCCATTCATGTAATGTAAAAAGATAAGGTTAATCATTTTGTAAAAGTTAAATTAGCTTTCGGTGTTAAAAATCGCACATTGAAATTTCACCGAACGGTGGAACTTTACCTGTAATCCGATATTACCCGAAGTAATTCTAAGTATGAAATTTTCATTTCTAAGTATTTCTAACCTCATTCCCATATTTTCCAAATTTCGGGCACCTCAGGTCCCTAATCTAGGGTTTTGGCTTCCCGAGCCTGCGGGCCCGCAAAATACTATTCACATGTTTTTATTTTTATAGAATCATTGAATCACTCTCGTCATTTCTACGTTATTGGATTTTTAAAATTCCAACTAATAAAGATTAATTTAATTTTTTAATATATATATATATATATATATATATATATATATATATATCTTCGATGTTACACCTCCAAGCGGATTGGTACATGAATGAACCGATTACACACTTGAATGAGACTAATCTTAGTTGGATAGGTATGAGACTATACAATTAAGGAGGGCTTATATGAATTGATTGGTACTATCTATGCCACAAAGATGCATTTTTCTTTTCGGAGCCCATCATGAAAGAACTCCACAATTAAACATGCTTGACTTAGGGTAATTTTAGGGTGGGTGACCTCTGAGGATGTTTTCCCAGGAAGCGTGTGTGTAAGGACAACGCGTGTTGAAGACCCGTGTTGGTTTGTGGGGACAGTCGTCAATCCATAAAGCAGAAGGGGATGTTACAATGTATATGTTAATAAGCTAGCAATGGATTTTAAAAACTTGTGGATTGAAGTTCATTGATTTTGAGCTGATTGAAGACCTCTGAGCCTTTCTTGCTTGTCTCTCTTTCTTGTAAGCATTTTGGTGTCCTCCCAAAGTTTGAGAACTTAAAAGTTCTTGAATAGAATAAGCATGGAAAAACTCTTGATGTTGCTTCTTTCTTATCTTCCATCTCTATATTTTGAAACCCAAAAGGAATTGAAATGAAACAAAAGGTTACAAAAGAATTTATAAAATTCTAAAGGGTAAAAGGTAGTACACCATATACATGTAAGTTGTAAGACTATGACCATGATGGATTGATTACATGAGGAATATCTAAACAAATTAACATGATTGAAGGAGAGAAAAGGCTGGGTAGGAGGAATTAGATAATTTTGAAAGAATGTAACAGTTTTATATGGTTTTGGATCTTCTGGTTTTTGATCTGAACAAAGAGTTATATAAAAAGTGTTCAGAAGCCAAGTTATAAAGGAATTGGAAATTGTGAAGGGTCTCTCTAGAGAACGTTAAATATAGTGCATGTTTTAAAATCTTGTTTGTTTTCTTGATTGTGCTTGTGCTCCAATATGCTTTAAAGATGTGTGTGGCGTTGTTGCATGATTACAGGGATCTTTTGATTATTTTTTATGTGTTCTTTGACTGTGTTCCGTGTGTGTTCATTTATGGTTTTAGTGAGATAACATTCTGTTAAATTTGCTGATGAATGCTTGCATTTGAGAATACAAACAAACACGCATGTGTCACTCTACCAAGCTGGCTATTATAGCATATAGCCTTATAGTATGTATGATTTTGGCTTTGGGTGGTCATTGAGTATTCACTTGTTGTTTCAGTTGAGTGACTTTGCTCTTCAGCGTTCCCAATCATTGAGTATTCACTTTAACTGAAGATCTACATTCATCATTAAATACATGATTGTGGCTTGGGTGGTCATTGTGGTTTTGACCATCAAGATGATTTTGATCACTGCCACTTTTAGGTGTTGATAGATATTTATGTTCCTTTACTCCATTTGCACAAATAGTTGAATGGTCTAAGCTCATCTTTTGGTGGTCTTCATCAATTTGGCAAAAGTTGGCTCTAGCACAACATAAAGGTTTATACCAACTTTGCCTTGATGTTTAAACTTGATTGCATTGCTGCAACATAATAGAAAATAAATGTAGATTAGCATAAATACATTGGTTATTGAATTTCTGTCTTTTTCTTTTGTGGGGTAGAAAGGAAGGAAAGTAGAAGCTAGTTGTCAATATACATGAACCAAGGGCACTAATATTATCATAGTGAAAATTCATTAATCTAACTATGCATGAGATTTTAAGTGATGTTTGTCAAGATGTGATTATATTATATTTTATATTTCAGAACTTTTGAAGTGGTTTATTAAAAAAAATTGCAAATCTGATGACTAATCATTACTACTCAATTGGGCAGGCATAGAATCCAATGAGATAGAATAACATTAAGTGCTAAAGAGTTATAAAATATTTTTTGTTTGCCATTTTGCAGGGGTCAAATATTTTGTACGGTTACATCATTCTATCAATTGTTTGTGGTTGGAGTTGTATGTGATAATTTATTGACTGCACAAATTTGTTTCTTGTTGATTTATAGATGGATGATCAAGGAGGAAACATAAACCTTACACTGTTAAGTTGGAGACAAAAATATAGGATGATTGTTGTCCAAGTTGTATGTCTTGTAGTTTATTATTACATAATTAGGAAACGTTCTCAAGATGGGATGATTGAGCATACTTTAACCTTAGAGAAGGAGAGGGTACAAGCAAAAATAATGAAACAAATTGCTAGTAGTAAAGGTCATAAGATGATAAGAATGGGTCCCAAAGCTTTTTTAGACTTGTGTGATATCTTAAAACGAGAAGGTGGTCTCCAACCAACACAACAGGTAACCTTAGAGGAACAATTTGCCAAAACACTCTACATTCTAACACATAATGTTAGAAATTGGGAGGTCCAGTTTTGGTTTCAATGCTCTTGGGAATCCACTAGTCGTCATCTTCATAGTGTGCTTCAATCAATAATTGAGCTAGAAGATAAATATCTCAAACAACCTAATGGCTAGCAAATTCCTATGGAAATTTTGAGGAGCAACTGGTTTAACCCATTCTTTAAGGTAAATTTATTTTAATTCATAATTCAAAAACATTATAAAAGAAATTATATTAATTAAAAAAAATCTATGCATGGATTATGTTAGGGCAATTGATTGTACACATATTCATGTAAAAATGCCGTCAGCTAAAGCTTCAAAGTATCGAGGCAGGAAAAGATTTTCCAACCCAAAATGTGTTGGTTGCATGCTCCTTTGACCTTAAATTTACTTATGTTCTACCTGATGGGAAGGCATCTGACTCAAGGGTACTAAAAAATGCTTTACATAGAACAGACAATCTTAGAATACCTGGAGGTAATTAATATAATCGTTCTTCATTTTCCCTTCTAATCTATTAGATATATTGTAGTAATGGAATATTTTCCTTTTATTAGGTAAATACTATGTCCTTGATGCTGGATTCATGTTGAGAAAGGGATTAATTACACCCTATAGAAAAACACATTATCATTTGAAAGAATTCTCCCTTAGAAATCCACCTCGAATGCCTCAAGAATTATTCAACCACCAGCATTCATCCTTGCGTAATGCCGTTGAAAGGGCTTTTGGAGTTTTGAAAAAAAGATTCCCTATTATTGCAAGTGGAACTGGACCTAACTATGGAATCAAGACTCAGAATAGGATCATTGTTGCTTGTTGTATTTTGCACAATTACTTGATGATGGTAGATCCTTATAAAGATTTGGTTGCCGAGGTTGATAAGAAATTAACAATCAAGCTGCACCTCACCAACATGTTCATGACCCAGGAGATGATGAGGATAAAGAACATACTCGTTTAAGGGGGAATTTTAGAAATTCTATAGCAATATATGGATAGATTATACTAGCTGATTTCTTTTTCTTGGTTGATATACTAGTGTATTATATAAAATTCTCAATTGTTATAAATACTCCTAGTTGTTTCCTGTTGCAAACACCTATATTATTATCAACTTGTTGGGATCTTAGATAAAAGCGTGATCCCATAGTATATTTGCTCTGTGTCCTTTCTGGATTCAAAATAGTAAAATTTGGCTCCTTTAATTTGCTATTGCATCTACATGCATCTCTTTCATAATTGCAAGCATGCATTGCATATATGCTGTATCTATAATTGAATTCGTCTCTATAATTGCAAGCATGCATTGCATATCTGCTTTATTTTCAATCTTGACTTGGGTGACACTAATTGGGAATGTTGGAGATTTAGGTAATCATGTCTAAGTTAGAAGAGAGACATGGACACAAGAGATGGATAATGCTCTTGTTGATGCTTTTCTAAATAGATAAACATGGGAAACAAAGTGGGTGAGAGTTTCACCTCAAAAGCCTACGAAGCAATAACAAATGAACTACAAGAAAAATTTCAAAGGCCTTTTACAAAGGAAAAGGTGAAAAGTCACAGGAAGCTAATTAAGAAAAGTTTCTCAAAATGTTACGACTTATTCAAAAATGGGCTTAGTGGGTTTGCTTGGGATCCTATTACAAAGCGTTGGTGTGTTGAACCCGAAGTTTGGCAAAATCTAATTGAGGTAATAATTTAGCTTTTAACAAAATTGAAGTTCAGCTGATTATTATGTTTAACTTATTTAAATATCCTTCAAAGTTATTAATGCTTAATATCTTTCTAAAGTTAAAGCTATTATTGTTGGTTTGATAGACTAAACCTTAGGCTGAAGAGTGGATGAAAAAGCCCATCCCAAATTATGATAAGATGATGATATTGTGTGGCGAAGATAGAGCTCCTGGAAAGCATGCTAGACTTAGGGAGATTAGAAACAAAAGGGCAGTGTTGGTGAATCAGAGTCTCTTGAAACCAGTGAGTTCAATTTGGATAGAGTTTAAGACATTGGAGGTAATGAAGTCACATCTCCAGGAAGTACTTGTATCGCACCAAGAGCCCAAAGGTAAAAGGTCTAGAATGTCTAGGGATGAAACTGAAGTTGAATGGATAAAGATGGTTCTTCAATATCTTGTTGGAGCTTTTAGGGAAAGCACTACTGCATACGAAGGAGCTAAGCAGAAGGCTCCAATTCCAGAAAGTAAAGTCTGGAAGATGCTTGAAGATTTGCAAATATAGGACCACTTGATCAATCGTGTATGCATGTATCTTCTTGGTCATCCCGAGTGCATTAGAGGAGTAATTGGTTATCCTCAGACAAACGTAAGAGATTGTTACTTGAGATGGTGTTTGGTCCTAGTGGTCCCCCTTGATGTAACTTTTAAGTGGATTCTATTTGTGAACCATTGATTTAGTATTTAGGTTGATTTAATACTTGACATTGTTAGACTGTTGAGTTTCAATTAATGGAAAACTTTTTCCTTGTGTATTGTTATGAAAAATTACCAAAGTGTTGGACCAATAGTATTTCTTTTTCTTTTTGCTACTTTCGATTGTGTATCTAATTGATAGTTATATTTATTTTTGTCCCTTTTTGTTATTTTTTTGTAAATACAAATTTTTTGCATGGAATTATTATTTTTTTATAAATATGGATTTTCAAAAAAATTTATAAAATTTTTTTTGATAGGCTTTTCAAAAATATTGATGAGAAAAGTAATTTTTGGAGATAAAAAATCAATAGATATTTTTTTAAATGATCCATTATGTAAGTAGAAAATTTGAGGGAGAAGTAGTTTTATAATTTTTTTCAAAATAATTAAATATAATATTAAAGGATAAAAGTGTAAAAAAAATTATAAATTTTATATTTTTTATCAGTAGAAATATGTATTTTTAACTAAAATAATTAATTCTATAAAAATAAAATAATTAAATATTATAAGAAAAGGTAAAATTGTAAAACTAAATCACAAATCCTCCAATTCCCTTCCCTCTATATATCTTTCACTCCCAAATACATAGAAGATCAATCCTCATACTCCTTATTTCCCTCACCTTTCCTTCCCCTCCAATGTCTTCCCTTCCCTTTCCTCCAAACTCCCAAACAAAGCCTTAGGGATTGTCTCACCTTCATGCACATTTATATCTTAGTTTTGGTGATGCACCCATGATGGTTCCAGTCATGTTATAGTTGTGCTTAACTCTTTGGATTATTGTATGCTCAACCTCTATTGGTGGGCTCGGATGTAACGCCCGATTTTTCTATTTGAGTACAAATGACCAAAATACCCTTGAGGTCATTTTTACCTGGAATTTGAGGATAGGACCTGGCATCCTCGAATGGGTCAACTCAATGTTTGAAGGGGATTATAACTGTAATGTTTGATATCCGAGGTGAAAATCTCGTTTTCAAACATTCGCTCACAATGACCAAAATACCCCTGGAGCGTTTTATGCGGGTAAAGGTGCCGTTTGAGCCCAGAACTTTTCAGGAAGTTCAGAATGATGTTTATGAGTGGTTTATGATGGTTAGTCGGGCTTGGAGGTCCAGCAGTTTTAGTGTAAAATTACTATTTTGCCCCTAGAACAGTGTGAGTGAGCCTAATGATGTAATTAACCAAATCTAAGCAATATTAGGCTCTAATAGAAGATTAATTAATTTCAATAATTAATCTAGAGTCAAAATAATTTATTAAGGTTAATTAGAACCTAAGATTTCTTAGTTAAACTTTAATCTCATTCTTTGATTCAAGATTCCTAGTCATGAAATCTTAAATAGTAAATTTTCTCTCCAATTCCTTAAATTCTCTATGATTTAATTTGACTTGAAAAAAGTTTTTAATTTGTTAATCTAGCAAGATCACCCCTAAATCAAGTCTTGACAACCTTAATTGACATTACCTCACCTAAACATTTTCTTACAAACTCCTAATCAAAACCTTAATCAAAGAAACACCTAAACACATCATTAAACCACAATTAGATGAACAAAATCTCTCCTCCCCTTTGGCTGAAATGCTGGCCAAATACATACCCTCTAAATTGTGTCACATGTTGATTTTGTTGCACTCAAAGAACAATGCCTCAAGCCATGCCTTGACCATACCTAGCCATACCTCCACCCATGCCTTTGAATAACCAATTGTTGAAGATATTTTCCTCCCTAAGGCCTTGAAAACCGTCGGCCTTCCTCCCTTGGCAGCCCCATGGTTGCAATTTTTCTATAAATACCAAGCCTTAGAGAACTTGGTTACACTTTAGAAACCTTGCCAAGTTCAAGCTTTCTTGCAATTCCCTCACTTTTCTCTCAAATTCTCTTCATCTTGTTCTTCTTCTTCCACCACCAAAGAAACCTTTCCACCACCACAAACCACCACAAAAAACCTTGAACCACCACTCCCCCACCTCAAACCACCTCTTAAACACTAAACTTTTCCATTTTCAAGCTCACACTTTCAAGGAAAATTCACCTTCCTTGGGTTTTCTTCTGGCCGAATCCTCACCACCCTCAAAGAGAAGATTTTGTCTTCTCATTCCCTCAAGGAACCAAGCTTTTTTCATCTCATTCAAGATTTCATTTGGTAGGGGTTTATTTTCAAAGTTTTGTTTGCTTTTTTTAAGAAAAGTTTTATTTTCTCTTGGTTTTCAAAGCTCTTCCTTTTCCTCTTTCATTTCGGCCTTAGAGCCTTGTGATGAGAAAAACTTTGGCTTGATGATGAGGTTTCAAGATAATGGTCTTGTGATGCCATGTGGAAACCTCTAAAGCTTAAAAACTTGGTCTTGGACCATATATGATTTTGGTTTCCTTTTCTTTTCCTTACTCAAGATTTCAGTCCTCATTTCCTTTTTCCTTTTATGATTTCGGTTTTTATTCCTTTATTTGTACAAAGTTTGATAAAAATGTTAAGTAGCTCACTAAAGGTTTTGTTTAAGAAAATTAATCATATGTTTTCAAAGAGCTTTAAGCTTACCCTTGCCAACCTTAAAGTTGGTTGGCCGTTTTAGAGTTTACTCTAGATTGAAATCATGAGCAATAAAATGAAGAATATGAGTAGTTCTTTTTATGTTTGCCTTGATAATCTCTTAGTCCATTTTCTTGAGCTTGATGATGATGTTCAAACCAAAGACTTCTTTGAAGACTTGGTGTTAAGAACTCTAAAGCTCACTTTATATTGTTAGATACATGTTGGGTTAAGGCTATTGATGTTCCTCTAAAGTCTTGCATGAGCTCTAGTTAAGATAAAATAAGTTTGCATTCATGTTTAAGTTTATGCCTTGCATATCATGTTTACTTTTGATGCCATCACTAAGCTCTCAAAAATGAATAAATGAACTTGCATTTCATGTTTAAATTTCCAAGCTTGCACTTCATGTTTATATTTCAAGTTATCACTTAATCTTTAAAGATAATAATGAGGTTGCATCTCATATTTATTTTATGCTCTCACTTTACTTTATAATGAAGAGTAAAATAAAGTGCATAGCATGTTTATGTTTATGTCATCACCTAAATACTTTAGAGCTCAAAGACTTGCCCAAGTATCACAAGTAAAAGTTTTAGAAAATGGAAGCTTTCCATGAGTGCCATTTTGGCCTTGTGATGATGATGATGGACTTGATGTGAGTTCATCTAATCATAAGTGCCATTAGCCTATGTCTTGGAATTTTTCCTAAGCTTAGGCAAACTTAGAAAGCATTGTGAACATGATTTTATGTTTTAAATCCTTTTTATGGGCAAAATAAATTAGCTACTGCCCTTACTCATGTTTACATGATTCTAATGATATAAATTAGTTTCTAAAAGAGTTTTGAGTTCCTAAAATTATTCCAAGAAAAAACTAGCAACTTATATGCACTTAAAACATGAATTTATGTGATTATGTGTGATATACATTTCAGTTTCTTCCTTGTTCCTGGCCATTGTATTAATTCTGTTTTATGGAGTTAAAATGTGTAAAATTATGTTTGAGTGAAGCAAGGACCGATTTAGGGAAGTTAGGAAAGAATAAGTAACTAGAAAGGACTTAAAATGAGAATTCTAGAACACTTAGACACAAGAAATGTAAATTCTGTTCCAGCATAATTGAACTTAAAGAAAATGGTTTATAATTAGTGGATATGTGTAGGAATGCCTAATAATTGGTTTAGGAATTGAATATAGAGCCTTAGGCGAAGATAGAACTTAGAAAAGGTCAAAGACGTAGAATGTAGAACCCCATAATCGAATTATACCATCCTGCTTAATTTATGCAATGCTGTTTGAAGAGTTAGTGAGCATAAATATTAGAAAGAATTACAAGTAGTGATCCTCTAGGTGTATCAAGGATCTATAATGGGCATTAGAATAACTAGAACACAAGTTTAAGACCCGTAAGGGCCAAAGCATAAGATACTATAAGATAAGAGATATAACGTGAGTAAGTGACTAAGTGAACATATATTTATGTTATGCTGAGAGCATGTGATAGTATTCATGTTATGTGTATGAGAATATGTGAATTTATGATGTGATTGTTATGATAATGCGGCATGCTGTGATTGAGATTCATAAGGATATAAGATGATGATGAAGTGGAGGAATATGTTTATGTGACTTTAAAAGATTTGCTTAACTGATATTGCATGAGAAAATATGGGTTCGATGAGTTATGTGGCATGACTCAAATTTGAGGAAATTCATTGTAAGCCGTTATCCTGAATTTCAGTCAAATTTGGGAGACTAAGAAAGTTTTTGAAAGTAAGATTTTAAAGGTGATATGCCAAGACGCATTTCTCCTGACTAAGGAGAAAGTAAACCCGTGGGGGTATGGTCGTGGAGGCATACCAAAGCAGACAATGTCACTTGGTCTTAACCAGTTGATACGTTTCGTAGACCGAGATGTACTTCTCTTGCTATAGTGAGGAGAAGGTAAAACCATGAGGGCATCAACATTAGCCTGCAAAGCGGACAAAGTCACTAGTCTTAACCAGTTGATGCGTTTCGAAGAAGGAGAAAGTCCCATGATGGGTGATCCTTAGGCCCCTACCCGTACTCTAGGAGTCGGGATTATTATGATTGTGATTATGTTACACTTATCAAGAGGATAAGTAAGAACTAGTGATGACTAGTTGAGGTATGAGTCATAGCCTAGCTTTTTAGGGTGGCGATGATACTAGGTTTGATACCTTTATGTCACAAGTTTGAGAAAGAGAAAAGCTATTCATGAGAAACTATATGCCACTTATTTGATGATAAATTACTGATGACATGTTTTATTGGTTTGTTTGCATAAAGTATTGCCATGCATTCATGTTTTGCTATGTTGCATACATGCATTAAGATTCATCATAAAAGACATGGACCTTGGATAATTACTTTTATACAACCTCATAATAGGGCTTTGCATGTTAAGTCTTTTCATAATAAACCCAAGGTTCCTGGGACGTAAACGATGACATTAGGATAGGAGGATTCCCTCCGAGATTCTTTAGTAAGATTCTCACCCCTCTTTTCTCTTTTTTACGTCTTTAGATCTCGATGGCATCATTCGTGGTCTTCATTAACATGCCGATCTAGGAGGTGCACTTTGACCCGATCATCAGTGGTACCATTTTGAGGGTTGTTGTGCTGCCATTTTGCGTACATGGGATGCCTATTTGCGCATCAGGATCCATCTTTCGCTTCACTCCTACCTCATTGTATGGCGACGACCTGATCTTCTAGAGGACTCGACCCCGCGATGAGAGACTCGTCATGCCCGCCCTTTGACTTTGGTGGTGCGCGACTTCCCGAGTATGTTCCTTGCTCAAGGTGTAATGCCCCAATTTTACAGTTTAGTACAAATGACCAAAATGCCCCTAAGGTCATTTTTACCCTTGAAGGGAAGCCGACCCGAGTCCTCGAATGGGTCAAATCAATGTTTGAAGGGGATTATACCTGTTATGTTTGAGATCTGAGGTGAAAATCTCATTTTTCGAACTTTCGGCTAAAATGACCAAAGAACCTCTGCTGTTCTACCGGTAAAGGTGTCGTTTGAGCTCGAAACTTTTCCAAGAAGTTTAGAATGATGTTTATAAGTGATTTTTGGTGTTGAGTTTGCTCAGGTCCCAGTTTTAGTGCAAAATTACCATTTTGCCCCTAGAATAGTGTAGTGAGCCTAATGATGTAATTAAGCAAACCTAAGCAATATTAGGCTCTAATCGAAGATTAATTTATTTCGATAATTAATCTAGAGTCAAAGTAATTTATTAAGGTTAATTAGAACCTAAGATTGCTTAGTTAAACTCTAATTACATTCTTTAATTCAAGATTCCTAGTCTTGAATCTTGAATAGTATTTCTCTCTCCAATTCCTTAAATTAAGGAATTGTGCCTATACCTCATTTGACTAAGAAAAATGATTTTAAATTGTTAATCTAGCAAGATCACTCTCCTAATCAAGTCTTGGCAACCTTAATTAGCCATTACCTCACCTAAACACTTTCTTACAACTGCTAACCAAAACCTTAATCAAAGAAAACCTAAACACATCACTAAACCACAATTACATGAGCAATTTATTCTCCCCTTTGGGCTACAAATCTGGCCGAATACATACCCTTAAAGAAGCGTCACATGTTGTTTTAATTCTCACTCAAGAGCCATGCCTAGGCCATACTTGGAACCATATCTCACCATGTTTTCAACCATGCTTGCCATGCCTAATGTAACATCCTCCCAAGTACAACGTCATCCTTAAGTCATGACACCATGCTTAGGAGTTGTTACTTATAAATTAGCAGACCTTTCTTTGTTGTCTATAGCGAGAATCGGCTGAATCGTGTATCAATTAACTCGTGGTTCTATCAAAATATATTGCAAGAAAACAACGTATTTATTTAATACAAGTCAAGTACAAAAGGGAGCTCTTATAAGAGCTTTACAGTACATATGTTATCTTTTATGTTTTATAGACATATGCATACACTTAAGTACAACAAACACAAGTCCTACTACTAACTATTGCAAAATCCATTTGATCTTTTTCCTAAGCGGCCTCACCGTCTTCTAGGTCAACTGGGGACGACATGGGAAAACAAATATATAGGGTGAGAATCCTAAAATTCTAGGGCGTCCCCCAAAACATATACTAAAATTCATGTCATCGTCACCGCCCTAGCCACTTTGGTTTACTTAACAAAAGGTGATCATGCATTACATAATAACTATTCATTTTTAAAGTTCAAAGTCAATCTTTCCGAAGTGGGTAGCTTTTAAAAAAAATCAATCACTTAGTACACCCTTACCATCAACTTATACTCATAGTAAGTAATGGCAAACAAAAAGAACCAATATGTATAAATATGTATATGCCCAATGTAATGAAATTATCTTTGATTGCCCTTGATGAATTAAAGGGATCACATCCCTCTCTATTTTTTTGCTAAAAGTCGAAAGGGCCTCAACTCACTCTATTTGCCTTCGACAAGCCAAAAGGATCTCAACTCACTCTATTTGCGTTCGACAAGCCAAAAGGATCTCACCTCTCTCTATTTGCCCTCGACAAGTCAAAAAGATCTCATGTTTCATTATTTGCCCTTGACAAGTCAAAAAGGATCCCAAGTTTCTTTTGACTATAGAATTTAATCCAGGACATCATTCACTGCATGCGTAAAACACATACAGGCATCCATTCACAATGGACTTCTCATTTTTGTCCAATACATCAATTTCTAAACTATCCAATATGCAATCATATGTCAAAAGTCACATAGCCAAACAATCAACATCAAGTATCCATGTCATACTAGAGCCCAAAATACCATTATTTCATCAATTCAAAGCATTGTTGCATTTCCAGCATAATGGCAGATTTCATAACATTGTAGCACAATTTATTTACACATAAAACAATTAAGTCAGGAGCTATAAAAATTCTCAAGGACACTTCAATGTGTCCCCGAGGTCCCATAAAAATTTCAACACCAACGGATGTCTCTAACTCCCTCAATAAATCGTACAAATTCAGTGGTCAGGGACCACCAATTCACAGCTAGACAGAATTCTCATAATGTTTAACCCTAGCAAATGATTGAATAAATGAACAATAAAATTTACAGTGATACTTAAATATGTCCTTAACTTCGTGTAAAAATTTAAAAGGGTCATTCAATCAATTGCTATGATAATAAATTTGGACAAGTTTACTACTTCAGTTTCAACAACAGGATAGAATCAGGCACATTTGGTTCTTGATTTTTTTGAGGCATCAAACCTTAAAACTAACACACAAGAAAATTCATGTAGTTATTTCAAGATGTTATCTTAAACCTATAATTCATGTAGTTATTTCAAGAAAATTCGTGCATAATGACTGCTAGGACAACTAGGAATCCAGGAACCTAGTCCCAATTTCCTTTGATAAAAACCCTTTTCCAACACCACCCAAACACACCACAAAAATTCACACATCAATATCAACATATTATCCATCAATAAAACCAGAAATTTCGGACCTAGGTCATGCCAAAACAGATCAGAAAAATTTTACAAGGAAAGGCAGCAGAAACCCTACTTGTAGTAACCTATTAGCTCCTTGGCTTCAAGATTAACCAAGCTTGCTTCCCTCTCCTCCAAAGCTCCCAATTCAACTTCAAACCCCTCTGATATCAGTGAGGTGTGAGGTACAACACAAGATTTTGATGAGGAATGAAAATTTTGTTCGGTTAGATTGATAGAGAATTGGGTGTAGAACAAGCTTAGTGAAGAACTTTTGATGATCCAACAACTCTAGCTTGGAGTTTTTGGGCTTGGAACTTAAGAACAAGCTCTTGAGGACAACAATGGTGGCTGCTCTCTTCTTCCTCTTGCTGACCACAAAATTCTCATCAAACTTGGAGAAGAAGTTGTGACTTGGCTTGCTTTAATAAATGAAATGGAGATATTTTACAAAGTGATCATTATTTAGGTGACAAGGCAATAATGGATGGCTAAGATTTAATATTGGATTCCAAGATTAAATCTTGGCCTTCCACATGTCTTAAAAAGGTGGATATTATCCATTGGTTATGATGGAAATATCTTTCTGTGTTAGAAATCGCACATCGAAATCTACCGAACGGGTAAACACCTTACCTGATAAAACCGATATTGTCCAAAAATTAATTCTAAGCATAAAATTGTCATTCCCACACATTTCTAATCTTATTCTCATATTTTCCTAACTTTGGGCACCTCTGTTTCCGAATCTCCATTTTCAGTTGTCCGACTCGTGGCCCGCAAGGTTACTATTCACCCTAACCCGAAATTTGTTTTTTTTTTATATGTCCGTTGGGTCACCCTCATCGTTGCTAAACTATTATATTTTTAAAATTATGACTAACAAAGCTCAAATTAATTTTTTTAAATAATTTTCAGGGTGTTACACCTAAGCCCATACCCATGCAAAGAGATATTTTTCCTTACTTTTCTCCCTCTTTGGCCGTCGGCCTTCTTTCCCTTGGCAGCCTCCATGTTGCCAAATTTCTATAAATACCAAGCTTGGAAGAACTTGGTTACACTTTAGAAGCTTTGCCAAGTTTAGTTCTCTTGCTTTTTCTTGCATTTTCTCTCAAAGTTCTCTTCATCTTGTTCTTCTTCTTCTTCCACTCAAAGAATCCTTCCACCACCACAAACAACCTTAAACCACCACTCCCTCACCTCAAACCACCTCTTAAACACTCAAACTTTCCATTTCCAAGCTTACAACCTCAAGGAAAAATCATCTTCCTTGAGCATTCTCCTTGGCCGAACACACATCTACATTCAAGAGAAGAGTTTTGTCTTCTCATTTCTTTGAAGACTCAAGGTTTCCTTCATTTCTTTCAAGACTTCCTTAGATAGGGGTTTTGTTCAAAGTTTTTACTTGTTTTCTTCAAGAAAAGTTCTAGTTTTCTCTTGGTTCAAAACTCTTTTTCTCTTCCTTTTTCTTTCGGCCATGAGGCCTTTTCATGAGAAAAACTTTGGCTTGATAATGAGGTTTCAAGATAATGGCTTGTTGTTGTCATGTGAGAAACCTTTAAAGCTTGAAATCTTGGTCTTAGACCATACATAATTTTGTTCTTCCTTTCTTTTCCTTGCCAAAGTTTCGGTTTTCTCTTCCTTTTTCCTTTAAAATTTCGGTTTCTTCTTCCTTGGTTTGAACAAAGTTTGTTAAAAATGTTAAGTAGATCACAAAAGTTTTGTTAAGAAAATTAATCCTATGTTTTCAAAGAGCTCTAAGCTTACCCTTGCCAACCTTAAAGTTGGTCGGTTGTTCTAAGAGTTTTACTCTAGATTGAAGCCCATGAGCAATAAAATAAAGAATATGACTTAGTTCTTGTATGTTTATTTAGACAAAGTGTTGAGCTTTGTGCCCATTTTCTTGAGCTTGATGATGAAGTTCAAAACCAAAGGCTTCTTTGAAGACTTGGTGATAAGAACTCTAAAGCTCACTTTATGTTGTTAAGATACATATTGGGTTAAGGTTGTAATGTTCCTCTAAAGTCTTGTAAGAGCTCTAGCTAAGATAAAATGAGTTGCACACATGTTTATGTTTATGCCTTGCATAGCATGTTTATTTTGATGTCATCACTAAACTCTCAAGAATAACTAAATGGACTTGCATTATCATGTTTAAATTCCAAGCTTGTATTTTATGTTTATATTTCAAGTCATCACTTAATCTTTAAAGATAATAATAAGGTTGCATCTCATATTTATTTTATGCTCTCACTTTACTTTCTAATGAAGAATAAAATAAGTGCATATCATGTTTAAGTTTATGTCATCACTTAAATCTCCTAGAAC
Source organism: Dalbergia oliveri (assembly GCA_030441495.1). Classification (NCBI taxonomy): domain Eukaryota; kingdom Viridiplantae; phylum Streptophyta; class Magnoliopsida; order Fabales; family Fabaceae; genus Dalbergia; species Dalbergia oliveri. The sequence goes on from JAMLFY010000016.1 coordinate 19,152,984, forward strand.
TCAAAGATTTGCCCAAGTATCTTACATAAAGTTTTAGAAAATGGAGGCATTTCAAGAATGCCATTTCGGCCTTGTGATTATGATGATGGACTTGAAATGAGTTCATCTAATCATGAGTGCCCATAGTCTAAGTCTTGGAATTTTTCTAAGCTTAGGTGTATTTAAAGAACATTATGAACAAAGTTCTAAGTTTTAAATCCATTTCTTGAGCTAAATAATTTAGCTACTAACCTTACCTATTTTTGTATGATTTTAATGAGAGGAATTGGCTTCTAAAAGAGTTTTGAGTTCTTAAAATAATTCCAAGAGAAACTAGTAACTCATATGCATTTAAATCATGAGATTATGTGATTATTTGATGCTTATGTTTTCGGTTCTACCTTGTGCATTTGGCCACTGTATAAATTCTGGTTTATGGTGTTAAAATGTGTAAAATTATGTTTGAGTGAAGCAAGGAACGAATTAGGGATGTTAGGAAAGAACAAGTAATTAAAAAGGGCTTAAGATGTGAATTCTAGAACACTTAGTTGCACAAATTATAAATTCTGTTCCAGCATAATTGGACTTAAGAAAAATGGTTCATAATTGGTAGATATGTGTAGGAATCCCTCATAATTGGTTTAGGAGTTGATCATAGAGCTTTAGGCTAAGACGGAACTTAGAAAGGGTCAAAGACGAGATTCTAGGACCCTGTAATCATAAGACGAAATTTTGCTCAAGGTGATGAAGTGCTGTATAGTTATGTTAATAAACATAAACATTAGAGGAAATTATAGGTAATGATCCCTTAGGAGTGACAAAGATCCATAATGGGTGTTAGGATAATTGGAATACAAGTTTAAGACCCGTAAGGGTCAAGACATAAGACACCATGAGATAGAAGCTATGATATGAGAATGAGATCGAGTGTGTATACTCATAATAATTGTGAATGTATAAATCCCATGGATATGAGACTATATGTGTGTTTGAGACATGTTGTTGTGATAATGTGATACATTATGCTTAAGATGCATGAGAATGCGAAACATGAAATGAGCTAGGAGGGTATGCTCCTAAGAATAAGAGATTGATTCGATTGAGAAATTTCATGAGGACAACATGTGTGATTGAGTTATGTGGCATGACTCAAATTTGAGGAAATTCGAAGTGTAGTCGTTATGCTGAATTTCCGTCAAATTTGAGGGACTTGAGAAAGTTTTGAAAAGAATGATTTATATGTGACATGCCGAGACGCATTTCTCCTACTACGGTGAGGAGAAAGGAAACCCGTGGGGTATGGTCAAGGAAACATATCGAAGCAGACAATGTCATTGGTCTTAACCAGATGATGCGTTTCGCAGACGAGACGTACTTTCCTCTACGGTGAGGAGAAGGTAAAACCGTGAAAGCATAAACATTAGCCTCCCAAAGCGGACAAAGTCACTTGGTCTTAACCAATTGATGCATTTCGGAGAAGGAAGAAAGTTCCATGATGGGTGATTCCTTGGGTCCCCTGCCACTTTGGGAGTCGGGATTATTATTTTTATGATTATGATTTGCTTATCAAGAGGATAAGTAAGAACTAGTGATGACTAGTTAAGGTATGAGCTCATAGCCTAGTATCAGGGGTCGGTTACTACTTTTACATACCATGATGTCACAAGTTGAGAAATGAGAAAGTACCTCCACTTTTATGAGAACCAGTTGATGATAATGTGTTTTATTGGTTTGCTGCCTAAAGTATTGACATGCATTCATGTTTTGGTATGCTGCATACATGCATTAAGATTCATCATAAAAGACACGGACCTTGGATAATTATCTTTTAGAAAACCTCATAATGAACCTTTGCACGTTTAACCTTTTTATAATAAATCCAAGGTTCCTGGGACGTGAACGATGACACTAGGATAGGAGGTTTCCCTATGAGATTCTTTAGCAAGATTCTCAACCCCTCTATCTTCTTTTCCTGTTACGTCTTCAGATTTCGATGGCGTCGTTTGTGATTTTTGTTCACACGCCCGTGTGGGAGGTGCACTACGATCCAGATCACTAGTCTTACCATTTTGAAGGTCGTTGTGCCGTTCACATTTTTGCATACATGGGACGTCCATTTGCATTCCCGTCTCTAGCTTTCGTTTCACCCCGACCTCTCCCTACGGTGATGATTTGATCTTCGAGAGGACGTGGCCCCATGATGAGCAAACCCGTCGAGCCCAACCATCGTCTTCGACAGTGCACGACTACCCCGAGTACGTTCCTTGCCCGAGGCATTCAGAGATGATCCGTCGAAGATCTCCTACTCACCCCTTTCGGAGGATCTGCCCTTAGTTCCTATGTACATCGGGAGGGTAGCGAGGATACGGTGACACAACAGAGGCTAGCTCGACGCTCGGAGATGCGCCCACGTCGAGGAGGCCATGTCTATCCACCTTTCCGTTTACATCCATCCGAGGAGCTCCGTTTGACGGGCCACATCTCTCCGTCCGAGGACTTGCGTTATCTATAGGTTTTAGAGGGGAAGGTTTGTTGTCGGCTAGTTTGGACTTTGGGGCTTTCCATGTATTAGCGTTATATTCTCCTGTATTTTACGTTTCATGTACTGTAAGGTCTCCCACTTATGTGGGTATGACTTTATGCTTTCCTATATTTTAGTTGATGTATTCGTTGTGTACTAAACTATGTTAATTAATATTATGATGGTTGCTCCTATGATTGAGGTGTTCCTTATTGTATTTATATTACGTGACTTATTTTCTACTTTACGTTTCGCTTATGTAGCATGCAATGGCTCGTATTTTGTTTTACGTATATTAATTTTAAAAAAAAAAATTTACCCATATTTTTCCGCTAAGTAATTTCACAAAAAAGTTTAAAGGGAAGTAATAACTAATAATTAATCTTAATACGTCCTAGGCGTATTAAGGTTAAATATGAGGGTGTTACACGAGGCATTCCAAGACCGACCCATCGAAGGACTCCCCGCCCACAAATATTCCGAGGGATCTGCCCTATGGCCGCCATGGACATCGGGAGGGGTAGTGAAGACATGGTGACGCAGCGGAGGCTAGCTCAATGCCTCGAAGGCGCCCACGCCAAGGAGACCATGTCGTTCCCCACTCCGCATGCCCACACCCCCACTTCATTGGGCCACGACCGAGGAGCTCGAGAGTTCGTAGGACACCTTTCCCAATTGTTAGAGGATCAGCGTCACCAGGAGGTTTTAAGGGATGGGTAGCTATAGCTGGGGTTTGATCTTTTGGGGCTTCCATGTACTTGTTGTTTATGTTTACTTTTTGTTTATGTATTTTCTTGTTCTATGTATCAAGCTCTGCCCACTTTATATGGGTATGACTTTATTTAGTCTTTATTTCAGTTGGTGTATTTAGGAACATGTGTTCAACTATGATATCTAATACTATGGTATTTGCTTCTATGGATGGATGTGTTCTTGATTGCTATTAATTATATGTTTTAGTCCTTTGCGCTTCACGTTTTGCTCATGATAGAACACGACGGCTCGCATTTTGTTTTACATATTTTAAAAACAAAATTTTACCTATATTTTTTGCTAAGTAATTTTACAAACGAGTTTAAAAGGAACTAATAACTAATAATTAATCTTAATACGTCCTAGGCGTGTTGGGTTAAATATTAGGGTGTTACATTAAGGTATCAGAGTTTCATTCTCACGAAGCCTGAGGATTGGACTGACCATGCTTTATAGGCATGATACAATAGTATGTCATGTGTAATGCTTAGCTGATAGAGGTAAGCTATAGGATAGGCATGCATGACCCCTGTCCGCTTGCTTGTGCCATGGTAACTAGCTTATCTAGCATAAAATATTGAGCCTGATCACCTCAGTGTTTGTTGACTTGTGTGTTTAGGGACAATGGCACCTCGGAGAATAAGAATGCAAACGAGGGTAACCAAGGGATGAAACCCGTTGCTATCGTGAGATGGCGAGAGCGATGGAACATGTTCAATCACATGAACCAACAAAAGGATGCTGCACAAGGTCCCTCTGCTGAGGCGTGGAGCAAGCCCGATTTGGGGAATTTCAAGGTCAATCCCCTAACCTTTCGAGGAGCCTTGAACCCAGACAAGGCAGACGAGTGGATCAAGAATATGGAGAAGATGTACTCGGTGGTCGCTTGTTTGGAAGAACAGAAAGTCACCTTCGCTGCATATATGATGGAGTCCAATGCGGAATTCTGGTACACGGCACCAAAAGGCTACTTGAGGCTACTGGCAGCGATGAAGTGGGAGCTGTTCAAGACCTACTTCTACGAGAAGTACTTTTCAGAGTCAGGAAGGAATGCGAAGAACATTGAATTCATGCAGCGACCCAAGGCGGACCTACCTCGCACATTATACGGCAAAGTTCGAGGAGCTGATCAAGTTTTCTCGGGTTTTCCAGGGGAATCCCGATGAAGTGTGGAATGTGTCAAGTTCAAGGCCGGGTTGAGGGCTAAACTCAACGTGGTGATGGCACATATGGAGATTAGGGACTTCCCAGTCTAGTCAACAAGTGCAGAATCATAGAGGAGGGGCACAAGAAGTTGAGCATCGCGAGGGCAGAGCGCCTCGTGGGTTGGGACCTCAAGCCCCGAGGTTCAAGCCACAGCATCAGAACCCGTCAAGGAGCCACTACAATCCCTACCACTAACCAGGTCAAGCATCAGCAACAACAACAATAACAAAGACTCGCCAATCAGCCATTCCGATAACACCCGAGGCCACCGTTCAACCACAACGGTCGTAGGAACCGCAACATCCAACAAGGAGGATCGGGCAATCCTCGCAACAACAATCGAGGTAGGTCTAGTGGGGCCAAGAACAAGATGCCCCAAGGAGCCCCGCTACTTTCCCAGGACCTCAGCCGTGGTATGCCCCCGTGGAAGGAATCATGGAAATCACCCCTGCTAAGCTGGGCAAGGAGTCTGTTTCAGATGTGGCAAGCCCGGCCACTATGCCAAAGACTACAAAAGTGGAGGGCCATCTAGTCAGAATCCCAAGCCGCAACATCAAGGACGGGTCTTTGCCGTCAATGCGGAAGACGCCGCCAGATCCAACGACCTCATCAAAGGTAAGTGCGAATTAAATGGTAGAACCTTAACTGGACCTGTATGACTCTGGTGCTACCCATTCATTCATCTCACATGCTAGTGTCGAGTCTTTGAATCTAAAGTTTCTAAACTTCCTTATGATCTTATTGTTTCTACCCCTACAAATTATCCTACAAACCTGTAATTGTTGTTTGAATTATCATCTTATTGTCAAAAATAGGTCTTTTGTCATGGATTTAATCTGTTTACCCTTGAAAGATATAGGAGTAATTCTTGGCATAGATTGGCTCTACGCCAACCATGTATTGTTAGACTGTTATACCAAAATTGTTATCTTTCATCTTCCCTTAGCAAAACTAGTAAAACTTTGAAGCTTTATGTGAATTCCCTAGAGGTCTCCTGAGTAGGGAGAAAACTAAGGGATATGTCCTCCTAGCCTAGTGAGGTAGACCTTGAGCATAATATAGATGAAATACTAGTAGTAAGAGATTATCCCGAGGTATTTCTAGACGATACCTGAGTTCCCTCCTAAGAGAGAAGTGGAGTTCTCTATTGAGTTAGTTCTGGGAATGGGACCTATCTCTATAGCCCCATATAGAATGTCACCCTTGGAGCTAACCGAGTTGAAAACCCAATTGGAGGAGCTTTTAGAGAGAATTTCATAAGACCTAGTGCTTCACCTTGGGGAGCCTTAGTCTTATTTGTCAAGAAGAAGGATGGAAGCATGAGGTTGTGCATAGATTATAGGCAATTAAATTGAGTGACGGTGAAAAACAAATACCCTTTGCCTAGGATTGATGATCTCATGGACCAATTAAAAGGAGCGATGGTATTCTCCAAGATTGATTTGAGGTCGGATACCACCAGATTAGGGTGAGAGATCAAGATATACCTAAAACCGCCTTTAGAACTCGGTATGGACACTTTGAGTTCGCCGTGATGTCTTTTGGTTTGACGAATGCTCCTGCGTATTCATGGACTATATGAATAGGATCTTCAGATCCTATTTAGATAAGTTTGTGGTCATTTTCATATATGACATACTCATCTATTCGAAGACCCACGAGGAGCATGAACGTCATCTAAAGTTAGTTTTAGAGATTTTGAAGGAGAAAAAGTTGTATGCAAAGCTTTCTAAGTGTGAATTTTGGTTGGAGGAGGTGAAGTTCTTAGGACACGTAGTGTCAAAGGGAGGTATGGCCATAGACCCCAGGAAAATCGAGGTCGTAATGAATTGGGATAGACCAACCACCGTAATGGAAATACGGAGCTTTTGGGTTTAGCAAGCCATTATCGTAGGTTTATAAAAGGATTCTCTCATATCGCCCTTCCCCTAACCAAGCTCACTAGGAAGAACACCCCATTTTTATGGAATCCGAGTGTGAGAAAAGCTTCCAAGAGCTAAAAGGAAAGTTAACCTTAACCCCGGTTTTGGTTTTACCCGATGCCAATGTACCTTTTGAGGTATATTGTGATGCTTCAGGAAAGGGTTTAGGCTGTGTTGATGCAAAATAGGCAAGTGGTAGCCTATGCGTCTAGACAACTCAAGCCTCACAAGGCGAACTACCCCACCCATGACCTAGAGCTAGCCGCCATAGTGTTTGCCTTGAAGATATGGAGGCACCACTTGTATGGTGTGCGGTTTGAAGTTTTCTCAAATCATAAGAGTCTTAAGCATCTTTTTGATCAAAAGGAGTTGAATATGAGGCAGAGAAGGTGGATGGAATTTTTGAAGGACTATGATTTCGACTTAAGTTACCACCCTGGCAAGGCTAATGTAGTCGCTAATGCCTTGAGTCAAAAATCATTACGTCTATCTCACATGATGGTTAAAGAAGTTAAGTTAATAGAGAAGTTTAAAGATTTGAATTTAAGGATGTCGTGATAGATGGGAGCATGAAGATGTGTCACCTTAGTATGACCAGTGCATTTAAGTAGAGGGTCGCTCTAGCAAAAGTGGAGAATGAGGAATTTAAAGAGACCCTAGAGGCGGTTAAGGCAGGTAAACTAAAGGGTTTTGAGAAGGACCCAATGGTTTATGGAGGTTTGAGGGCGGATCTGCATGCTACAGAATGGTGACCTTCGAGAAAGCATCTTGGAGGAGGCCCACAAAAGCCACTTCACCATTCACCCTGGTACTACCAAGATCTATCAGGATTTAAAGAAGATGTTTTGCTGGCCAGGATTGAAAAAGGATGTAGTTGCCTGGGTTAGTAAGTGCTTGGTTTGTCAGAAGGTGAAGATTGAGCACCAAAAGCCTTCAGGAATGTTGCAACCCCTGCCTATCCCTGAGTGGAAGTGGGATAGCATCTCTATGGATTTTGTGACCGGCCTACCCAGGACCCAGCCGGCCATGACATTATTTGGGTAATAGTGGATAGATTGACCAAGTCGGCCCATTTCCTACCTATCAATATCACCTTTTCCCTAGACAAGTTAGCCCAGCTATACATACAAGAAGTAGTAAGGTTGCATGGAGTCCCATCGATGATAATCTCTGATCAAGATCCGTTTACGTCACGTTTTTGGGGAGCCTTTCAAAAGGCATTCGGTTCAAAGTTGTGTTTAAGCACGACTTACCACCTTCGAACAGATGGCCAATCAGAAAGAACTATCCAAACCTTGGAAGACATGTTGAGGGCATGTGTGTTGGATAGAAAGGAAGTTGGAATAAGTACCACTTATAGTTCGCATATAACAACAGTTATCACACGAGCATCGGTATGGCACCGTACGAAGCCTTGTATGGAAGGAAGTGCCAGTCCCCTTTGTGTTGGCACGAACCTGGAGAACAAAGCATGTTGGGACCGAAGGTAGTAAGGGAAACCAAGGAGCAAATAAAAAGGATTAAGGATAGAATCTTGACTGCCAAAGTCGACAAAAGAGCTACGCGGACAAGCGGCGAAAAACATTGGAGTTCCAAGAGGGCGAACATGTTTTCTTAAGAATTACCCCCACTCCAGGTATAGTAGGGCCATGCAAGTCAAAAAGTTGAGTCCTCGATTTCTCGGTCCTTTGAAATTTTTAGAGAGGAGAGGAGCTTCAGAATAGCCTTACCTCCTAACCTGTCAAATCTTTGTGACGTCTTTCACGTCTCCTAATTAAGAAAATACCAATCTGATCCTAGTCATGTGCTTGAACCAGAGCATGTACAGTTAAGGGAGGACCTAACTTTCAATCTACCACCAACGAGGATCGTGGACTGGCGTCAAGCAGCTGAAGAACAAGTCCGTTCCTTTGGTGAAAGTGGCGTGGGCGAGATAAGACGGAAGAATATACATGGGAGCTAGAATCCGAGATGCGACGAAGTATCTGAGCTTTTCTAAGGTAATGAATTTTGAGGCCGAAATTCTTTTTAAGGAGGGGAGTAATGTAACGCCTTAATTTTTCGTTTGAGTGCAAATGAGCAAAATGCCCCTGAGGTCATTTTTACCCAAATTTAGGATAGCGACCGACAGTCCTCGAATGGATCAACTCAATGTTTGAAGGGGATTATAACTGTAATGTTTGATATCTGAGGTGAAAATCTTGTTTTCCAAACTTTCGACTCAAAATGACCAAAATACCCCTATAGCGTTTTACGTGGGTAAAGGTGCCGTTTGAGCCCGAACTTTTCCAGGAAGTTCGGAATGATGTTTATGAGTGGTTTATGATGGTTAGTCGAGCCCGGAGGTTAGCAGTTTAGTGCAAAATTACCATTTTGCCTCCTAGAACAATGTACAGTGAGCCTAATGATGTAATTAACCAAACTTAAGCAATATTATATTCTAATACAAGATTAATTAATTTCAATAATTAATCTAGAGTCAAAAAATTTATTAAGGTTAATTAGAACCTAAGATTGCTTAGTTAAACTCTAATCTCATTCTTTGATTCAAGATTCCTAGTCATGAAATCTTAAATAGTAAATTCTCTCTCCAATTTCTTAAATCAAGAAATTGTGTCTATGATTTAATTTGACTTGAAAAGAGTTTTTAATTTGTTGATCTAGCAAGATCATCCCCTAAATCAAGTCTTGACAACCTTAATTGACCATTACCTCACCTAAACACTTTCTTACAAACTCCTAATCAAAACCTTAATCAAAGAAACACCTAAACACATTATTAAACCACAATTAGATGAACAAAATCTCTCCTCCCCTTGGCTGAAATGTTGGCCGAATACATACCTGCTAAATTGTGTCACGTGTTGATTTTGTTTCACTAAAAAAAGAACCATGCCTCAAGCCATGCCTTGACCATACCTAGCTATACCTCCACCTATGCCTTTGAATTACCAATTGTTGAAGATATTTTCCTCCCCAAGGCCTTGAAAATCATCAGCCTTCCTCCCTTTGGTAGCCCCATGGTCACAATTATTCTATAAATACCAAGCCTTAGAGAACTTGGTTACACTTTAGAAACCTTGCCAAGTTCAAGCTTTCTTGCAATTCCCTGACTTTTCTCTCAAATTTTCTTCATCTTGTTCTTCTTCCTCTAACACCAAAGAAACCTTTCCACCACCACAAACCACCACAAATAACCTTGAATCACCACTCCCCCACCTTAAACCACCTTTCAAACACTAAACCTTTCCATTTCCAAGCTCACACTCTTAAGGAAAATTCACCTTCCTTGGGTTTTCTTCTTGGCCAAATCTTCACCACCCTCAAAGAGAACATTTTGTCTTCTCACTCCCTCAAGGAACCAAGCTTTCTTTCATCTCATTCAAGACTTCATTTGGTAAGGGTTTATTTTCAAAGTTTTGTTTGCTTTCTTTAAGAAAAGTTCTAGTTTTCTCTTGGTTTTCAAAGCTCTTCCTTTTCCTCTTTTCATTTTGGCCTTAGAGCCTTGTGATGAGAAAAACTTTAGCTTAATGATGAGGTTTCAAGATAATGGTCTTGTGATGCCATGTGAGAAACCTCTAAAGCTTGAAAACTTAGTCTTGGACCATATATGATTTCGGTTTCCTTTTCTTTTCCTTACTCAAGATTTGGTCCTCATTTCCTTTTCCCCTCTATGATTTCGATTTTTATTCCTTTATTTGTATAAAGTTTGATAAAATTGTTAAGTAGATTACTAAAGTTTTTGTTTAAGAAAATTAATCATATATTTTCAAAGTGCTCTAAGCTTACCCTAGCCAACCTTAAAGTTAGTCGGCCGTTGTAGAGTTTACTCTAGATTGAAGCCCATGAGCGATAAAATGAAGAATATGAATAGTTATTTTTATGTTTGCCTTGATAATTGTGGATGTTTATCTCTTAGTCCATTTTCTTGAGCTTGATGATGATGTTCAAACCATAAGACTTCTTTCAAGACTTGGTGTTAAGAACTCTAAAGCTCACTTTATATTGTTAGATACATATTGGGTTAAGGCTATTGATGTTCCTCTAAAGTCTTGCATGAGCTCTAGTTAAGATAAAATAAGTTTGCATTTATGTTTAAGTTTATGCCTTGTATATCATGTTTACTCTTTGATGTCATCACTAAGCTGTCAAGAATGAATAAATGAACTTGCATTTCATGTTTAAATTTCCAAGCTTGCACTTCATGTTTATATTTCAAGTTATCACTTAATCTTTAAAGATAATAATGAGGTTGCATCTCATATTTATTGTAATACTCTAATAATTAACCTATACGCCTAGGTCGTAACTGATTAATTACTAGACTTTACTCTTTGCTTCAGTTATTTAACCATACTTTGAAAATACTTAATGAAATTATGAGCCATTTTTTTAAAAAAACATGATTGAAATCGTGAGCCTTGTAGCGTGAACAATAATCGAGATAAAGCGGAAAACCAACGAGCATATTATGAAAAACACATCATATTGGCTCCATCATATAACATCCATAATTACATAACACATAGATATTTTGCCTACCAACAGAGTTAAGCTAGATGTAGGCAATCAAACAAAACATAAATAGTATATAGATGGAAAAATATCCATTAACGGCACCTACTAATAACACTTCAGAGATATGAATAGATATCCAAGCTCACGCGCAAAGTTTAGTGATACGTTCCTCAAGGATAATAAGCTGGTTCACCAGATCAAGTACATCTACCAGGTGAGAGCATCAACAGGAATCACGAACATCACCATCACTTTCTGAAGACGAGATGGAAAGAAAAGAAGAGGGAGTGAGAAACTTATAAAAGAATCTCAGGAGGTACTCACCTCATATGCATTGTGTCATCATCATCGTCCTTAGGAACCTCTGGGTTATTATGAAATAGTGAGCATGCTAAGATTGATTTATTAAGTTTGAAAATATACTTTACCGAGGTTCGTCGGTTTTAATCATGTGTCTTATAATGCATCATAAACTTAGCATGTCATGTTTATAATGAACTTTTCCTTTCATATATAATAACATAGTTATGCATAAAATCACATCATATTCCTGATCATCATTTTATAATACTATGCATAGCAGAACATCATATTTCTCATCATCATCTCATAAATACTATGCATAGCAGAACATCATATTCACATAATGCATTTATTTAGTTTCTTAGGTGACTTAAAGTTACTTTCATCATCATTTTCCTGGGCCACCCTATACTCCACCCTTTTGGGAGTAATCTAAGTTATGAGCTCATACATTTCTAGTCGTCACTAGCATATACTTATCCCTTTTGATAAGTTAAATCTCAACTCTACCCTTTTGAGAGAACGGTTTAGGGGGCAAGAATCATCTTTTCACCACCTATAGTCTGATGGGTCCAAAGGATCATTTCCTCATAAATTTAAGTCACCATTAAGTCTTTGCATGTTATATCATAATACAATTCTCAATTCATAATCATTCATAACATTTTCTCGTTTATAGTCTTATTCTGGAATAATATATATACCAACTGTAATCATGCATCTGAGAGATTCCCAGGAAAAAGAGGTGGGTCACAAATGGACACGCTTAAATACCAAGTCTTTCCTAGCCAGAACCTTTCCAAATTACACTTTTACAGGAATATACTTTCTTCCAGGCAACAAGGGTAAATTTTTAAATGACAAAGAATATTTCATTATTTCATGCATAAGCATTCTCATTGTTTGCAATAGCAACTATAACATGCAAGCCTGGAAATCATTCAATGATGTCAAAAACTTAATAAGCATCAAATCACTACATAGACTTATCATTTAAAACATCAAAGAGGCATCATCATAAATCCTTATCGAAAAGCTATCTTAAACAACCGAAACTCTAGATTCGGAAACCTTAATTATTGAACTAATTAATTATGCATCTAAGGGACTTATTACCATCAATTATAAGTCCTAAGAATGTTATTAGACTATATGGGGCAGCATAGACAGTAAGTTGTTCTTAAGGTTTTACTGCTAGAAGTTGCATTTTTAACCATTTCTCGTTACCGGTTTTCCCTATGATGCTAAAATTAATTACTAAACCAATTATGAATCATTCTCCCTTATCTAAACGTTATAAAATCTGGTTCTTAAGGTCACTAAAGGCTCTGGACAGAATGCATAAATTTCATTCTCTAAAGTTCTAGAAATCTTGCTTTTACGGTTTTCTAGGAAGCTAGTTTTATCTCTAACATGCATAGAATCATTCCTTTAGCAATAAACCATAATTATCACAACTTCAAACATATTAAACCATCACCATACAGTAGTAAACTCAGATTAGTGGCTGAATCATGAACCTCACATAATTGCTTAAAATCACATTTTTAAATACAAGTAAGATACTAGTATCCCGTAAAATCTTTGCAAGGCCTTAAAACTCTTTTAAAAACTAATTCTTTTTGTTACTCTTGAAAGAAATTTTAGAACTAAATCAATAACTTATTTAAAACCACTTTAGGCCTACCTTAATCATAAGGCCGATTTATACATTGAAATAATCATTACGATTAAAATTTTCACTTAAGATAAAAGGAGCAAGTCTTGAGCTTTAGAGATTTAGGTGATAACTAGAATCATAAACATGCTATGCAACCTCATTTTAATCTTGTCTTTATAAGGTGATAACTTGGAATTATAAACATGATATGCAAGAAACTGAGCGGTAGTCCGCACTGACCAGTGGAGGGATAAGAGAATCTTAAGAAACGGAGCGGCGGTAGTCCGCACCTACCTGAAGAGAGAAGAGAATTCTTATTACATCTTATTAAGCTCCAAACTCAAGACTTCTTAAAGAATGAATTTTTTGACTCCAATAATCTTAAGGAAATTGAAAGTGAGCTTTAGAGTTCTTATTACCATGGTTCCAACTTTGTTTGTGATGCTTGGGCAAGTCTTTGAGCTTTAGGATCTTTAAATGATGACATAAAATAAACATGACATGCATTGATTCTTTTAGCCATTATAAAATTAAGTGAGAGCATAAAATAAATATGAGATGCATCCTCTTTATTATCTTTGAAGATTAAGTGACAACTTGAAACATAAACATGAAATGCAAGCTTGGAAATTTAAACATGAGAATGCAAGTTCATTTATTCATTCTTGAGAATTTAGTGATGACATAGAAAGTAAATATGGTTATGCAAGGCATAAACTTAAACATGGATGCAAGTTCATTTTATTTCTTTACTAGAGCTCCTCCAAGACTTTAGAGAAATATAAATTCAACCTAATATATCTTAGCAAGACAAAGTGAAAAATACATCTTTCAAGTTCTAAACTCAAGATCTTTATTTTTACATCATAAAAACATCATTCTTTAAAGTTTTGCATCAAGTGGAATTTTCAAGCTTTAGAGGCCTAACTTGTGATGGATTTACAACCAACACTCAAGGTCCTCATCATCAAGCTATCATCATATTCCCATATAGGCCTTATGGCCGAAATGTTCAAAGGAAAAGAAAGAAGAAAACCGAATGGAAAAGCTAGAGAAAATCCATGAAATCATCATTTTGAACCAAGAACAACACTTAGCAAAGCATAGAAATAAGCTTAAAGACGACTCCCTACCTAATGTGGTTTGAAGGAAAGGAAGAGAACTTGGTTTCTTGGAGTGAAATGAAAGAAAATCTCTTTGAGAAATTGAGGAAGAAGTTTCAGCCAAGGGGAGGAGGAAAGAAAGTTTTTATACTTTATAAAAACTAGAAATTGTGCAATTATGAGCAAGGCTTCTAAGACTCCTTAAGCATGCCTATTTATAGAGATTTTGGAGCTCAGGAATGGACAAGAAAAGGAGGAAAGTCTGACCAAATTTGAGGAGGAAACAAGGAAGAAAAATCATCTTGTTTGGTGGCTTAAAACATGGAATCATGTTTTCATACCTTGGTTTTTGTGCATTCTTTGACAAATTTTCTGATGCATTATGGATCAATAATTTCATCCATTACAACCCATGGAAGAGGAAATTTGTGTGTTCCATATATTATTTAGGTGTAGGTAAGGTATTCTTGCAAATTAGAGAATTTACGATTAAGGGCTTAGGTGAATTAGTAAGCAATTTGAGTGTTTTTAAGCAATTTTGGGTTCTAATTAATCTAAATAAATAATTTTGACTCTAGATTAATAATTAGAATTTAATAAGCTTTAATTTGAGCCTAATATTACTTAGGTTTCATTAGACGAATCAAAAATCTCAAAATTCGCAAAACTGCACAAGAGGGGGCAAAATGGTCATTTCGCTCAAAAATACCTGAGGCCACCCAAGCTTAACCAATGGACAATCATAACTTTAAAACATGTTTTAAAACATTTTAATGAGGTTCGGGCTCAGTCGGCACGCAATTGAAGTTAAAACAGCCACAGGGTGTTTTGGTTATTTCGCGCGTCGAAGCTCAAAATTAGGATTCTTCTCCTCTATTAACACATATAACACAAACAATCCCTTATTATCATCAAAACATCCCCTTGAGGATGGGTGGGGCCCACGATCCTCATTTTCTAGTAAAATAACCTCAGGAGCATTTTGGTCATTTTACATGTACAGTAAATCGAGGTTTGCAACTTTCGAACGAATTGCTCCTAACTTTTCTTCTAATGTTATATTCCTTTATTGAGGATTGTTCGGTCTAAATTATATGAAAAATTACCTAGGGTAATTCAGAAATTTCTAAACGACAGTAAAAATTTACAGTAAAAATTGGGGTGTTATATTACTCCCCTCCTTAAAAGAATTTCGCCCTCGAAATCGTTACCTGAAAATAGCTCGGGGTATTGTGCTTGCATGTTTGATTCTAGCTCCCATGTAAATTCTTCTGTTTCACCACGCCCCCATGCTACTTTGACTAGGGCTACAGCCTTATTTCTTAATTGTTTAACTCCTCGCAACGATTCTCGTGAGTGGTAAGTTAAATGTTAGGTCATCTCTTAATTGCACATGTTCTGGCTCTAGTACATGACTTGGGTCAAATTGATACTTTCTTAACTAGGATACATGAAAAATATCATGAAGGTTGGAGACTTGGGGAAGGGCTATACGGTAAGCTCAGGTCCTACTTTGCTAAAGATTTCAAATGGGCCAAGAAATCTGGGCTCAATTTCTTTACTTTCATTGCTCGGCCTATGCCTGGTGGGGGTGATTCTTAGGAACACATGGTCCCCTTCTTGAAAATCTAGTGGCTTTCGCCGCTTATTCGCATAGTTTTTCTGCGACTTTAAGCAGTAAGAATCTTATCCCTAATCTTCTTGATTTGTTCCATTGTTTCCCTCACAATATTAGGTCCAGTAGATTTTGCTCTCCAGGTTCGTACCAACATAAGGGAGGTTGACATTTCCATCCATAGAGGGCCTCATGGTGCCATACTGATACTTGCATGATAATTATTGTTATATGCAAACTCAATCATGGTAGGTACTTATCCCAACTTCCCTTTTGATCCAAAACACATGCCTTTAACATATGCTCCACGGTTTGGATAGTTCTTTCTGATTGACCATCGTTAGGGGTGATAAGCCGTGCTTAGACACAGCTTTGAACCAAACACCTTCTAAAAGGCTCCCAAAATCGTGACGTAATCGCGGATCCCGATCGAGATTATCGTCAGTACTCCGTGTAACATTACTATTTCCTGAATATATAACTGCTAACCTATCCAAGGAATAAGTCACCTTAATAGGTAAAAAGTGGGCTGACTTAGTCAACCGATCCACTATTACCCAAATGGCGTCATGATTTGCTTGGGTCCTTGGTAGTCCAGTTACAAAATCCATGGAGATACTATCCCACTTCCACTCGGGGATTGGTAGGGGTTGCAACATTCTAGAGGGTCTTTGGTGCTCAATCTTCACCTTTTGACACACCAAGCACTTACTCACCCATGTGCACACGTCCTTCTTTAATCCTGGCCACCAGAACATCTTCTTCAAATCTTGGTACATCTTGATGGCACCTGATGAAGGGTGAAATGACTCTTATGGGCTTCTTCCAAAATGTCCTTTCGAAGGTCACCACTAGCAGGTACACATATACGACCTTCAAATCTCCACAAACTATCATTCCCTTGGGTAAAACCTTTCAACTTATCAGTTCCTACCTCCTCTAAGGTTTCTTGAAATTCTGTATCTTCCCTTTGGGCTTGAGCAATTCTTTCCTTGAATTCACTTGTCACACTAAGATGGCAAGCTCTTATGCCCTTAGTGGTCAAGGTCATCCCTAGGTTTAGGTCTATAAACTCAATTAACTCAACCTCCTTCACCATCAAATGGGATACTTGTAAAGATTTTCTACTTAGAGCATCAGCTACAACATTAGCTTTGCCTGGATGGTAGTTCAACCCAAAATCGTAATCTTTTAAGAACTTCATCCACCTCCTTTGCCTCATGTTTAGCTCCTTCTGTCAAAGAGATATTTCAAACTCTTGTGATCAAGAACACCTAACATCCTCCCAAGTACAACATCATCCTTAAGTCATGACACTATGCTTGGGAGTTGTTACTTATAAATTAGCGGACCTTTCTTTATTGTCTATAGCGAGAATCGGTCGAATCGTGTATCAATTAACTCGTGGTTCTATCAAAATATATTGCAAGAAAACAACGTATTTATTTAATACAAGTCAAGTATAAAAGGGAGCTCTTATAAGAGCTTTACAGTACATATGTTATCTTTTACATTTTACAGACATATGCATACACTTAAGTACAACAAACACAAGTCCTACTAACTCCTGCAAAATCCACTTGATCTTTTTCCTAGGGCCTCACCGTTTTCTAGGTCAACCTGGGGACACGGAAAACAAATACATAGGGGTGAGAATCCTAAAATTCTTAGTAGGACATCCCCCAAAACATATACTAAAATTCATGTCATCGTCACCGCCCAAGCCACTTCGGTTTATTTAACAAAAGGTGATCATGCATTACATAATAACTATTCATTTTTAAAGTTTAAAGTCAATCTTTCCGAAGTGGGTTGCTTTTAAAAAAAAAATTCAATCACTTAGTACACCCTTACCATCAACTCATACTCATAGTAAGTAATGGCAAACAAAAAAGAACCAATACGTATAAATATGTATATGCCCATTGTAATGAAATTATCTCTAATTGCCCTTGATGAATCAAAGGGGATCACATCCTTCCCTATTTTCCTTAAAAGTCGAAAGGACATCAACTCACTCTATTTGCCTTCGACAAGCCAAAGGGATCTTAACTCACTCTATTTGCCTTCGACAAGTCAAAAGGATCTCAACTCTCTCTATTTGCCCTTGACAATTCAAAAGGATCTCGTGTTTCATTATTTGCCCTTGACAAGTCAAAAAGGATCACAGGTTTCTTTTGACTATAGAATTTAATTCAGCACATCATTCACTTGCATGCGTAAAACACATCCAGGCATCCATTCACAACGGACTCCTCATTTGTGTCCAATACATTAATCTCTAAACTGTCCAATATGCAATCATATGTCACAAGTCACATAGCCAGACAATCAACATCGAGTATCTATGTCATACTAGAGCCCAAAAATGCCATTAGCTCATCAACTCACAACATCAATCCATTTCCAGCAAAATGGCAGATTTATTGCCCTAGGCACAACATTTAATTTCCACATCAAACAGCCATTTCAAGTACCAAAAAAATTCTATATGACACTTTAACTTGTCCAGAAGACCCTGTAAAAATTTCAAGACAATCAGAGGTCTATAGCTATTTCAGTAAAATGTAGAAATTTCGGGGTCAGGGGCCATCAAAGTCAGACCGAGTTCCCAAAGTTTTTAACCCTAGCAAATGATTGAATCAATGGACAATAAAATTTACAGTTATACTTCAACATGCTATTAACTTCGTGTAAAATTTTCAAGGGCTAATTCAATTATTTTCTAGAGTAATAAAATCGGGCAACTTTAGTGCTTCAGTTTCAACATTTCAGGCAGCACAGCCTCATTTCGGTTTGATTTTTTTGAGGTAGTAAACATTAAAATCAACACCCAAGAAAATTCATGTTTAAGATGTTAACTCCAACATATAATTTTTGTAACTCATGAAAACACCCACAAATATACCAGAAAATTCATACACAATTCCTGCTTGTAGGACCACTAGGAATCCAGCAACCTAGTTCCAATTTCCTTTGAGAAAAACCCTTTTCTAACCCCATCCAAACACACCACCAAAATTCACACATCAATATCAACATATTATCAATCAATACAACCAGAAATTTTGACCTAGGTCATGCCAAAACAGATCAGAAAAATTTTACAAGGAAAGGCAGAAACCCTACTTGTAGTAACCTATTAGCTCCTTGGCTTCAAGATTAACCAACCTTGCTTCCCTCTCCTCCAAAGCTCCCAATTCAACTTCAAACCCCTCTGATATCAGTGAGGTGTGAGGTACAACACAAGGTTTTGATGAGGAATGAAAATTTTGTTCGGTTAGATTGATAGAGAATTGGATGTAGAACAAACTTAGTGAAGAACTTTTGATGATCCAACAACTCTAACTTGGAGTTTTTGGGCTTGGAACTCAAGAACAAGTTCTTGAGGACAAAAATGGTGGCTGCTCTCTTCTTCCTCTTGCTGACCACAAAATGCTCATCAACTTGGAGAAGAAGTTGTGACTTGGCTTGCTTTAATAAATGAAATGGAGATATTTTACAAGGTGATCATTATTTAGGTGACAAGGCAATAATGGATGGCTAAGATTTAATCTTGGATTCCAAGATTAAATCTTGGCCTTCCACATGTCTTAAAGAGGTGGATATTATCCATTGGTTATGATGGAAATATCTTTCGTGTTAGAAACCGCAACCGAAATCTCACCGAACGGGTAAACACCGTACCCGATTAACCGATATTGCCCGAAAATTAATTTTAAGTATAAAATTATCATTCCCACCTATTTCTAACCTTATTCCCATGTTTTCCTAATTTCAGGCACCTTCAGGGCCCAAATCTAGGTTTTAGCTTCTGGGTGGGGCCTGAGGATTACTATTTACCCTGGCTCGGAAATTTTTTTTTTTTAAACGTCGTTGGGCTACCCTCATCATTGCTAAACTATTAGATTTTTAAAATTATGACTACTAAAGTTTAAATTAATTTTTAAATAAATTTCAGGGTGTTACAACACCTCAAACTTGACTCTATATAAATGGTGTCTCCAAATCTTCAGAGCAAACACAATGGCGGCTAACTCAAGGTCATGGGTAGGGTAATTTGCCTCATGTGGCTTGAGTTGCCTTGACGCATAGGCCACCACTTGCCTATTTTGCATCAGTACATATCCCAAACCCTTTCTCGAAGCATCACAGTATACTTCAAAAGGCACATTGGGGTTGGGTAACACTAAAACAGGGTTGAGGTTAGCTTGTGTTTCAGCTCTTGAAAGCTCTTTTCACACTGCGGGTCCATGAAAAAGGGGTATTTTTCCTAGTTAGCTTGGTCAGAGGTAGGGAAATCTGGAAAATCCCTTGATAAACTAACGGTAATAACCAGCTAAACCTAAGAAGCTCCTTACTTCAGTTACTGTGGTTGGTCTTTCCAGTTTACAACCATTTCCACCTTACTAGGATCTAGCAATTCCTTTCTTAGATACTACATGCCCTAAAAATTTCACCTTATCCAACCAGAATTCACACTTGGAAAGCTTGGCATATAGTTTCTTTTCCTTCAAGATTTCCAGTACTATGGTTAGGTGGCGTTCATGCTCCTCGTGGGTCTTAGTAGATGAGAATGTCATCTATAAAGACAACCACACACTGATCTAAATAGGGTCTAAAGATCCTATTCATGTAATCCATAAAAATTGCTGGAGCATTGGTTAATCCAAAGGACATTACTGCAAACTCAAAATGGCCGTATCGAGTGCGAAAGGCCATTTTCAATATATCTTCATCTCTCACCCTAATCTAGTGGTAACCTGACCTCAAATCAATCTTAGAAAACACTATTGCACCTTTAAGCTGGTCCATCAAGTCATCTATCCTAGGCAAAGGGTATTTGTTCTTCACTGTCACTTTATTCAATTGCCTATAGTCAACACACATCCTCATACTCCCATCCTTTTTCTTCACAAACAACACAGGGGCTCCCCAAGGTGATGCCCTAGGCCTAACAAACTTTTTCTCCAATAAATCTTCCAATTGAGCTTTTAACTCGGTTAACTTTAATGGGGACATCCTGATGGGGCTATAGATATGGGTCTTGCACCGAAGCAATTCTATGGAAAACTCTATTCTCTCTTGGGGGAAACTTTGGTATCTCATCTGGAAATACTTCGGGATAATTCCTTACTATTGGTATCTCATCGATACTTTGCTCAAAGTCTACATCACTAGCGGCTAGGAAAATATAACCTTTATTCTCACCCTTACCACAGTCCCATTTCCGTTATGTATAGACTTATGGGTTTCTTAGGTTCAATGGGAACAGGAAGAAAAGTGATGGTTTTCTCATAGGTTTAACAGGACACGGTTGGCCTCAAGCCAATCCATGCCAAGAATCACATCTAAACCTCGCATAGGTAAGCAAATAAGGTCTAAAACAAAGGATCTATTTTCAACAACAAAATTACAATCTAGACAACATCTACAAGTCCTAAGGGTTTTCCAGATTGGGGTAGAAACAACAAGGTCAAAAGGAAGTGCAGTCACATGTAAGTTAAGGCTTTTAACACATGAGTGGGAGATAAAAGAATGGGAAGCGCCAGAATCATATAGTACAATTAAGTTTTTACCATGCATGTTAAACTTACCTTCCATGAGATTTCGTGACTTTGTCGTTTCTTCACATTAACGGTAAAGACCCTTCCTTGGTACTGTGGCTTGGGATTGGGGGTTGACGGGTTCCTCTCTTGCATTCTCAAGAGTAGTGGCCTGGCTTTCCATACCGATAGCAAACATTTGTCCCGGCTCGACATGGCATGCTTCCATGATTCTTGCCACACTTGGGACATTCCGTGGATGGTGGTGCTTTCCCCTTGTTGTTATTGTTGTTGTTGTTGTTATTGTTATTACGATTATTGTTGGGGTTATTATAGCGATTGTTGTTGTTCGGCCTTCCTTGTTGAAGTTCCTTTGTGGACCTTGGGGTCTCAATTGAGGTGGGAATGGGGGTCATTCTGCCTCTTGACATGACCTTGAGGTGTCAGCTTCTTGGTGACATTATTAGACTTTGAGGTGCTCAGCTTTCTCTGCTTTCTTCAATGATGCGACATTTGTTAACTAGAGTAGAGAAATCCCTAATCTCCAAATGTGCAACTGCCACATTAAGCTCTGCCTTAACCTTGACTCATATTTAATACATTTCCAATACTCGTCGGGGTTACTCTTATACATCCTTGAGAACTTAATAAGTTCTTCAAAATCTGGATGTATCGGGCCACATTCATATTTCCTTGGACAAGTTGCATGAACTCAATGTCCTTGGCATTTTTTACTGACTCTTGGAAATACTTCTCATAAAAATGGACCTTAAATAGTCCCCAATCAATGTCCATGTCGGTCGCCTCTAGGAGTCTTCAGGCACTGTTCACCAGAAGCCGCCTCACCCTCAAGCATATAGGTAGCGAAGGTAACCTTCCTCCTCTAGCATGGAACAACAAAAGACCTTCTCAATATTTTGAATCCATTCATCTGCTACATTTGGATTGAGTGTCCCCTTGAAACTGGTGGGTTCGCCTTGCAAACTCCCCAAAACGAGCGTGTTCGGGGATCTCATGGCCTTGATTCGCATTAGCTTGGCGATCTTGATCCATGCGCTCCATCATCATCCTCATTGTCCTTGCTACATCGCGGAGTGCTTCGGCGGTTTTGTTGTTCCTGGTTATTGTGCGCGTTCCTAGTCTGTTGTCGACGTGCCATTGGTCCCTATACACACAAAATAGCAACACTGAGGTGATTAGGCTCAACATTCCATGCAAAGTGAGCAAGTTACCATGGCACGTTCAACATCCAGTAATCATGTATTTCTAATCCTCAAGCTCATCCGGATGATAAACATCTACACATGACATATCTAACGTATTATGCTTTAGAAGCATAGCCACCCAATCCTTCATAAGAATTGAACCTTGATACCAAAATGTAACACTTTAATAATTAACCTAATACGCCTAGGTCGTATCTAATTAATTACTAGACTTTACTCTTTGCTTCAGTTATTTAACCATACTTTGAAAATACTTAATGAAATTACGAGCCATTTTTTTTAAAACATGATTGAAATCGTGAGCCTCATGTAGTGTGAACGATAATCGAGATAAAGCGGAAAACCAATGAGCATATTATGAAAAACACATCATATTGGCTTCATCATATAACATCCATAATTACATAACACATAAATATTTTCCCTACCAACAGAGTTAAGCTAGATGTAGGCAATCAAACAAAACATAAATAGTATATCCATGGAAAAATATCCGTTAACGGCACCTACTAATAACACTTCAGAGACAGGAATAGATATCCAAGCTCACGCGCAAAGTTTAGTGATACGTTCCTCAAGGATAATAAGCTGGTTCACCAGATCAAGTACATATACCAGGTGAGAGCATCAACGGGAATCACAAACATCACCATCACTTTGAAGACGAGATGGAAAGTAAGAAAGAGGGAGTGAGAAACTTATAAAGAATCTCAGTAGGGTACTCACCTCATATGCATCGTGTCATCATCATCGTCCTTAGGAACCTCGGGGTTATTATGAAATAGTGAGCATGCTAAGATTGATTCATTAAGTTTGAAAATATACTTTACCGAGGTTCGTCGGTTTTAATCATGCGTCTTATAATGCATCATAAACTTAGCATGTCATGTTTATGATGAACTTTTCCTTTCATATATAATAACATAGTTATACATAAAATCACATCATATTCCTCACCATCATTTTATAATACTATGCATAGCAGAACATCATATTTCTCATTATCATCTCATAAATACTATGCATAGCAGAACATCATATTCATATAATGCATTTATTTAGTTTCTTAGGTGACTTAAAGTTACTTTCATCATCATTTTCCTGGGCCACCCTATACTCCACCCTTTTGGGAGTAATCTAGGTTATGAGCTCATACCTTACTAGTCGTCACTAGTGTAACGCCTCGATTTTCCCGTACAAATCGAAATGCCCCTGAGGTCATTTTACCCGAAAATGAGGATCCGTCCCCATCCTCGAGGGGATGTTTTTGTGATGATAGGGGATTGTGTATGTTATGTGTGATAATAGAGCAGAAGAATCTCATTTTTTGAGTTCGACGCGCGAAATTACCAAAATACCCCTATGGCGTTTAACCTCGTTTTACGTCCGTTGAACCCGACTTCACCAAAAGGTTTTAAATGATGTTTTTAAGTAATGTTTTATGTCGGATAAGCCCGGGTGGCCCCGGAGTTTAGTAAAAAATTACCGTTTTACCCTAGCTAAGTGCATTCTGCCAATGACACGATTAGAAACCTAAGCAATATTAGGCTCTAATTAAAGATTAGTAAATTCTAATTACTAATCTAGAGTCAAAATAATTAATCAAGGTTGATTAGAACCTAAGATTGCTTAGAGAAGCTCAAAATCCTATTCTTGAATTTAAGACATTATATCACATTTTCATTAATAGTGTTTTCTCTCTCCAATTCCTTAAATCATGGAATTGTGTCTATGATTTAATTTGACTAAAGTATGGTTTTAATTCTCTAATTTAGTATGACCACTCCTTAATCAAGTCTTGAACCACCTTAATTAGCCATTTTATCACCTAAACACTTGCTTACAAATGCCTAATCAAAAGCCTAATCAAAAACACACCTAAACACATCATTAAACCACAATTAAATGAGAGATTTTCCCTCCCCCTTGGCTGCATAATCTGACCAAAAATTCCCTCCCCATTCCTCACATGTTGATTTATTTTTACACACAAAAATGTCCATGCCTTGCCCATGTCTTGCCCATGCTTTGCCCATGCCTTGCCCATACCATACCTTACCATGCCTCCATGAAGCAAATTCTCTCACCTCATGGAACATGAGGCCAAGCCTTCCTCCCTAAATCAGCCACAAGGTCTCATTCCCTCTATAAATACCATGCTTGGATGAGCTTGGTTGCATTTTGTTCATTTGCCAAGATTAGCTTCAAAGAGTAATCTTGAGTTCTTTCTTTCTCTCAAGACTCAAGAGTTCCTTTCCTTTTCTTCACCTCTTCAAGCTCACAAAGAAAACACCTCATCATCTTTGCCTCCTTGCCTTGAACGAAAATCATCAAGCATCAAGGAAGAAGTTGTTCTTCTCAACTTGCTTCAAGAACCAAGCTTTCCTCTTCACCACTAGGTAGGGAGTTTTCTTTCAAGTCCTTTCTTTTCCTTACATGTTCGACCTTCAAGGCCATTGATGATGTTTCATGATAGCTTGATGATGAGAGTTCTAGATGATGACTTTGAGTTCATCACAATGAAACCTCTAAAGCTTGAAAACTTGGTCTTGGACCATAAATGATTTCAGTTTACTTTCCTTTCCTTGTTCAAAGTTTTCGGTTCTTGTTTCCTTTTTCCCCTTAATAGTTTCGGTTTCCATTTCCTTTTGTTATAAAAAGTTTGATATAAATGTTAAGTAAATCACTAAAAGTTGTTTGAAGAACTTAATCACATGTTTTCAAAAAGCTCTAAGCTTACCCTTGCCAACCTTAAAGTTGGTCGGCCGTTCTAGAATCCACGCTAGATTGGAGCCTATGACCAATAAAATAAAGAATATGAAGTAGTTTCCTTTATGTTTATTATTTTTTTATGAGTGTTGAGATTTATTTCTTAGTTACGTTACAATGTTGGTTTTAAATTGTGGAAATATGATAATGATTTCAAAGAGTTTTTAGAAAGGTGTGATAAAGTGTTTTTGGAAAGGAGGATACTTGAAAATGTGTTAGAAAGTTTAGTTTTTCGAAAAAGGGATTTTGGTAATCGATTACTGGGCTATGTAATCGATTACCAGGAAGCAATTTATGAGATTCTGGGTTATAGTAATCGGTTACTAAGAGGTGTAATCGATTACCAAGGGTGTTCTACCCAGAACCAGTTCAGACTCATGTAATCGATTACCATGATGTTCTTCTTTCCAGAAAAGTTTTGTCTCAGTAATCGATTACCAGCACCTAAATCGATTACCAGGACCTAAATGTGCCAAAAATGAGTGTTTTGATTTTAATGGGATGAACCTATGATATGGATGCTTATGTGATGTTGCCTTTTCACATGATTACTTAATGGGAATGTACATGATATGATGAAATGAAATTATGATGAGAATGCCTATGTGTATTGAAATCTTACTTGGTTATTTACTTGAAATGTATATGACGTGATGAATGTTACTTGAAATGTTATAACGTTGCATATGAGAAAAGTATATGATATGTTTTAAAATGATTCCATGCTCATGTTGCATAAATGGTATGTTAATGTAAAAGTTATATGCCAAACACATTTCTCCTGGTGAGGAGAAAGTAAACCCGTGGAGGGTATGGACGTCGAGCCATCCTAAGCGGACAAAGTCATTGGTCTTAACCAGTTGATGCGTTTCGAAGAAAGAAAAGAGATATGTTAATGAGGAAATGATCCCATTATGACTTCCCGAGTTAAGGGTTGTAGGGTGATCCAAGAAGAGATATGTTAATGAGGAAATGATCCCATTATGACTTCCCGAGTTAAGGGTTGTACGGGGTGATCCAAGAAAGATATATGATTCCCCCTCTATTTTTTCCCGTATAAATCTAGCAATGGCTAGTTAGGATGAGCTTATTCCTAGGCGATAGGTGATTAGGAGATTGGTGGCTATGATAAATCGCGGGCGGCATGTTGGATGGATTTTGGTGGCTATGACGAGGGTGGAAAATGGGAAAAATGAAAAAGTGAAAAGTCATGAAAGGAACTCACAAGTTTAATTATGATAAAGTAAAAGATGCACATGCATATGTTTCGTTGAAGTTCCATTGATGCTTTGATTAAGTAAAATGTGTTATCTACGTGTACTGTCATATTGCCATGCATACATACAATATCTGTTGCATTCATAACATGAAGACACATGCTAAAAGAAACCCACTTCGGATAATAAACTTTGAGAAGTTAAAATTGAACCTATGCATGAACACCCCTTTTTATAACGAAACCCGAAGTGGCTGGGGCGATGACGATGACACTTGTGTTAGAGTTGGAAGCCTACTGAGAATCTTATATAGATTTCTCATCCATTTCCCTTTCTTCCGTGTCGTCTCCAGAGGCGAGTGATGCGGATGTTCGTGATCCTTTGTGAGGCGCAAGTTTAGGAACCACGTACATGATCAGAGGTCAGCGGAAGCGCGAAGATTAGTCTAGAAAAGTTATAGTAATGTCTAGCATTGGGTTCGTGTACGTTCATCTTTTGTTATGTTTAGTATCTTGAGATGTCCTCATGTTCGAAGGGTATCGTCGTTATGATGTGACTATGATATGTTAATATAAATTATGTTGTGACTATTCCATGACTTGTTTCTATATGCTATGATAATGTGTATATATTGGCTATATCATGTGTGTATTAATCGTTATGTATGCGCACGCGCGCTCGCATTTTAAATCTTAAATTCAAAAAGAAAAATTTAGTCATATTTTATTACCCGTATTTTAAATAAAGATAAGTCAAGTTCTGAAACAAAAGGCGTAGCGTCTAATAACTAGCCAAATGCAACTCGAGCATGTGAGGTGAAAGTTAGGGTGTTACAACTAGCATATATTTATCCCTTTTGATAAGTTTAAATCCCAACTCTACCCTTTTGAGAGAACGGTTTAGGGGGCAAGAATCACCTTTTCACCACCTATAGTCTGATAGGTCCAAAGGATCATTTCCTCATAAATTTAAGTCACCATTAAGTCTTTGCATGTTATATCATAATACAATTCTCAATTCATAATCATTCATAACATTTTCTCGTTTATAGTCTTATTCTAGAATAATATATATACCAACTGTAATCATGCATCTGAGATTCCAGGAAAGAGAGGTGGGTCACAAATGGACATGCTTAAATACCAAGTCTTTCCTAGCCAGAACCTTTCCAAATTACACTTTTACAATAATATACTTTCTTCCAGCAACAAGGGTAAATTTTTAAATAACAAAGAATATTTCATTATTTCATGCATAAGCATTCTCATTGTTTGCAACAGCAACTATAACATGCAAGCCCGGAAATCATTCAATAATGTCAAAAACTTAATAAGCATCAAATCACTACATAGACTTATCATTTAAAACATCAAAGAGGCATCATCATAAATCATTATCGAAAAGATGTCTTAAATAACCGAAACTCTAGAATCGGGCAACCTTAATTATTGAACTAATTAATTATGCATCTAAGGGACTTATTACCATCAATTATAAGTCCTAAGAACGTTATTAGACTATATGGGGCAGCATAGATAGTAAGTTGTTCTTAAGGTTTTATGGTGTGCTAGAAGTTGCGTTTTTAACCCTTTTATCCCTTTTCCCTATGATGCTAAAATTAATTACTAAACCAATTATGAATCATTCTCCATTATCTAAACGTTATAAAATCTGGTTCTTAAGGTCACTAAAGGCTCTAGACAGAATGCATAAATTTCATTCTCTAAAGTTCTAGAAATCTTGCTTTACGGTTTTCTAGGAAGCTAGTTTTATCTCTAACATGCATAAAATCATTCCTTTAGCAATAAACCATAATTATCACAACTTCAAACATATTAAACCATCATCATACAGTAGTAAACTCAGATTAGTGGCTGAATCATGAACCTCACATAATTGCTTAAAATCACATTTTTAAATACAAGTAAGATACTAGTATCCCGTAAAATCTTTGCAAGGCCTTAAAACTCTTTTAAAAACTAATTCTTTTTGTTACTCTTGAAAGAAATTTTAGAACTAAATCAGTAACTTATTTAAAACCACTTTAGGCCTACCTTAATCATAAGGCCGATTTATACATTGAAAGAATCATTACGATTAAAATTTTCACTTAAGATAAAAGGAGCAAGTCTTGACCTTTAGAGATTTAGGTGATAACTAGAATCATAAACATGCTATGCAACCTCATTTTAATTTTGTCTTTGTAAGGTGATAACTTGGAATTATAAACATGATATGCAAGAAACTGAGACGTAGTCTGCATTGACCAGTGGAGAGAAGAGAATCTTAGAAACGAGCTGTAGTCCGCATTGGACCGATGAAGAGAGAAGAGAATTTTTATTACATCTTATTAAGCTCCAAACTCAAGACTTCTTAAAGAATGAATTCTTTGACTCAAATAATCTTAAGGAAATTGAAAGTGAGCTTTAGAGTTCTTATTAACATGGTTCCAACTTTGTTTGTGATACTTGGGCAAGTCTTTGAGCTCTAGGATCTTTAAATGATGACATAAAATAAACATGACATGCATTGATTCTTTTAGCCATTATAAAATTAAGTGAGAGCATAAAATAAATATGAGATGCATCCTCTTTATTATCTTTGAAGATTAAGTGACAACTTGAAACATAAACATGAAATGCAAGCTTGGAAATTTAAACATGAGAATGCAAGTTCATTTATTCATTCTTGAGAATTTAGTGATCACATAGAAAGTAAATATGGCTATGCAAGGCATAAACTTAAACATGGATGCAAGTTCATTTTATTTCTTTACTAGAGCTCCTCCAAAACTTTAGAGAAATATAAATTCAACCCAATATATCTTAGCAAGACAAAGTGAAAAATACATCTTTCAAGTTCTAAACTCAAGATCTTTATTTTTACATCATAAAAATATCATTCTTTAAAGTTTTGCATCAAGTGGAATTTTCAAGCTTTAGAGGCCTAACTTGTGATGGATTTACAACCAACACTCAAGGTCCTCATCATCAAGCTATCATCATATTCCCATATAGGCCTTATGGCCGAAATGTTCAAAGGAAAAAAAGAAGAAAATCGAATGGAAAAGCTAGAGAAAGTCCATGAAATCATCATTTTGAACCAAGAACAACACTTAGCAAAGCATAGAAATAAGCTTAAAGACGACTCCCTACCTAATGTGGTTTGAAGGAAAGGAAGAGAACTTAGTTTCTTGGAGTGAAATGAAAGAAATCTCTTTGAGAAATTGAGGAAGAAGTTTCAGCCAAGGGGAGGAGGAAAGAAAGTTTTTGTGCTTTGTAAAAACTAAAAATTGTGCAATTATGAGCAAGGCTTCTAAGACTCCTTAAGCATGCCTATTTATAGAGATTTTGGAGCTCATGAATGGACAAGAAAAGGAGGAAAGTCTGACCAAATTTGAGGAGGAAATAAGGAAGAAAAATCATCTTGTTTGGTGGCTTAAAACATGGAATCATGTTTTCATGGTTCCTTGTTTTCATACCTTGATTTTTGTGCATTCTTTGACAAATTTTCTGATGCATTATGGACCAATAATTTCATCCATTACAGCCCATGGAATAGGAAATTTGTGTGTTCCATGTATTATTTAGGTGTAGGTAAGGTATTCTTGCAAATTAGAGAATTTACGATTAAGGGCTTAGGTGAATTAGTAAGCAATTTGAGTGTTTTTAAGCAATTTTGGGTTCTAATCAATCTAAATAAATAATTTTGACTCTAGATTAATAATTAGAATTTAATAAGCTTTAATTTGAGCCTAATATTGCTTAGGTTTCAATAGACGAATCAAAAATCTCAAAATTCGCAAAACCTACAAGAGAGGGGCAAAATAGTCATTTCGCTCAAAAACTGCAGGCCACCGAGCTTAACCAATGGACAATCATAACTTAAAAACATGTTTTAAAACATTTTAGTGAGGTTCGGCTCACCCACAAATTTGAGTTAAAATAGCCACATGGGTGTTTTGGTCATTTCGCGAAGCTCAAAATTAGGATTCTTCTCCTCTATTAACACATATAACACAAACAATCCCTTATTATCATCAAAACATCCCTTGAGGATGGGTGGGGCCCACGATCCTCATTTTCTAAGTAAAATAACCTCGGGGGCATTTTGGTCATTTTACACATACAGAAAATCGAGGTTTGCAACTTTCGCACGAATTGCTCCTAACCTTTCTTCTAATGTTATATTCCTTTATTGAAGATTGTTCGATTCGAATTATACGAAAAATTACCTAGGGTAATTTGGAAATTTCTAAACGACAGGAAAAAATTTATAGTAAAAATTGGGGTGTTATATTTATTTTATGCTCTCACTTTACTATATAATGAAGAGTAAAATAAAGTGCATAGCATGTTTATGTTTATGTCATCACCTAAATACTAGAGCTCAAAGACTTGCCCAGTATCACAAGTAAAATTTTTAGAAAATGGAAGCTTTCCATGAGTGCCATTTCAGCGGCTTTGTGATGATGATGATGGACTTGATGTGAGTTCATCTAATCATAAGTGTCATTAGCCTATGTCTTGGAATTTTCCTAAGCTTAGGTGAACTTAGAAAGCATTGTGAACATGATTCTATGTTGTAAATCCTTTTTATGGACAAAATAAATTAGCTACTGCCCTTACTCATGTTTACATGATTCTAATGAGATAAATTAGTTTCAAAAAGAGTTTTGAGTTCCTAAAATTATTCCAAGAGGAAACTAGCAACTTATATGCACTTAAAACATGAATTTATGAGATTATGTGTGATACACATTTTGGTTTTTGCCTTGTCCCTTTGGCCACTGTATTAATTCTGTTTTATGGAGTTAAAATGTGTAAAATCATGTTTGAGTGAAGCAAGGACCGATTTAGGGAAGTTAGGAAAGAATAAGTAACTAGAAAGGACTTAAAATGAGAATTCTAGAACACTTAAACACAAGAAATGTAAATTCTGTTCCAGCATAATTGAACTTAAAGAAAATGGTTTATAATTAGTGGATATGTGTAGGAATCCCTAATAATTGGTTTAGGAATTGAATATAGAGCCTTAAGTGAAGACAGAACTTAGAAAAGGTCAAAGACGTAGAATGTAGAACCCCGTAATTTATGCATTGCTGTTTAGAAGAGTTAGTGAGCATAAATATTAGAAAGAAGTACAAGTATGATCCCCTAAGTGTATCAAAGATCTATAATGGGCATTAGGATAACTAGAACACAAGTTTTAAGACCTAAGGACCAAAGCATAAGATACTATAAGATAAGAGATATAACGTGAGTAAGTGATCAAGTGAACATATATTTATGTTATGCTAAGAGCATGTGATAGTATTCATGTCATGTGTATGAGAATATGTGAATTTATGACGTGATTGTTATGATAATGCGACATGTTGTGATTGAGATGCATAAAGATATAAGATGATGATGAAGTGGAGGAATATGTTTATGTAACTTTAAAAGACTTGCTTAACTGAGATATTGCATGAGAAAAATATGGGTTCGTGAGTTATGTGGCATGACTCAAAGTTGAGGAAATTTGTTGTAGCATTAGCCTCAAATTTTCATCAAATTTGGAGACTCAAGAAAGTTTTTGAAAGTGAGATTTTAAAGGTGACATGCTGAGACGCATTTCTCCTGCTACCTGAGGAAAACATAAACCCATGGGGGGTATGGTCGTGGAGCCATACCGAAGCAAACAATGTCATTGGTCTTAACCAGTGATGCGTTTCGTAGACGAGACGTACTTCTCCTACGGTGAGGATAAGGTAAAACCGTGATGGCATCGACATTAGCTTGCCAAAGTGGACAAAGTCACTGGTCTTAACCAGTTGATGCGTTTCGAAGAAGGAGAAAGTCCCATGATGGGTGATCCTTAGGCCCCCTACCCGTACTCTGGGAGTTTGGATTATTATGATTATGATTATGTTACACTTATCAAGAGGATAAGTAAGAACTAGTGATGACTAGTTGAGGTATGAGCTCATAACCTAGCATTTTAGGGTGGCGATGATACTAGGTTTGATACCTTTATGTCACAAGTTTGAGAAAGAGAAAGGTTGTTCATGAGAAACTATATGCCACTTATTTGATGATAAATTACTGATGTCATGTTTTATTGGTTTGTTTGCATAATGTATTGCCATACATTCATGTTTCGCTATGTTGTATACATGCATTAAGAATCATCATAAAAGACACGGACATTGGATAATTACTTTTATAAAACCTCATAATAGACCTTTGCATGTTAAGTCTTTTCATAATAAACCCAAGGTTCCTAGGGATGTAAAGAATGAAATTAGGATAGGAGGATTCCTATTGAGATTCTTTAGTAAGATTCTCACCCCCATTTTTTCTCTTTCCATTATGTCTTCAGATCTCGATGGCGTCGTGGTCTTCATTGACACGCCGATCTGGAGGTGCACTTTGACCCAGATCATCAGCGTATCATTTTGAGGGTCGTTGTGCTATCCGCATTTCGTACATGGGACGCCCGTTCGCACATCCAGTTCCAGCTTTCTCTTCACTCCTACCTCACCGTATGGCGACGACCTGACCTTCGTGAGGACTTGACCCCGCGATGAGCAGACTCGTCGTGCCCGCCCTTCGGCTTTGGCGGTCACGACTTCCCCGAGTATGTTCCTCGCTCAAGGTTTCAAGACCAACCTATCTGAGGACTCCCCACCCACATCTATTCGAAAGGATCTGCCTACGACCCCCATGGACATTGGGAGGGGTAGAAGGACACAGTGACGCAGCGGAGGCTAGCTTGACACCTCGAGAAGCGCCCATGCCGAGGAGGCCATGAAATTCCCCCACTTCGCATGCCCACACCCCCGCTTCATTGGGCCACAACCAAGGAGCTCTAGCAGCGTGGGACACCTTTCCCATCGTTAGAGGATCAGCATCACCAATAGGTTTCGAGGGGGGTAGCTATAGCTTGGGTTTGATCTTTTGGGCTTCCCTGACTTGTTGTTTATGTTTACTTTCTGTTTATGTATTTTTTTGTTCTATGTATCGTAAACTCTCACTTTATATGGGTATGACTTTATTTAGTCTTTATTACATTGGTGTATTCAGGAACATGTGTTCAACTATGATATCTAATACTATGATATTTGCTTCTATGGATGGATGTGTTCTTGATTGCTTTTAATTGTATGTTTTAGTCCTTTGCTGCTTCACGTTTCACTAATGATAGTACATGACAGCTCGCATTTTGTTTTACATATTTCAAAAAAAAAAATTTTACCTGTATTTTCTGCTAAGTAATTTTACAAACGAGTTTAAAAGGAAGTAATAACTAATAATTAATCTTAATACGTCCTAGGCGTATTGGGTTAAATATTAGGGTGTTACAGGACATCTATTATGCTCAACCTTTATTATATGATATGATATTTCTAGTTCATATTATGCTATGATGAAGTTCTAGCTTATGAAATACCTTGTTGTGATTTTGCATGTATGTTATGTGATGGTTGGTTAAGAATATGTTGAGGAGATGTATTGTAACACCCTAATATTCAACCTAACACACCTAGGACGCGCTTAAGTTAATTTTTAGTCGTTATTCTTTTGTTTCAGTTCTTACTTTAAACTCTTGAAAATACTTTAGTGAAAATACGAGTAAAATTTTTTTTTTTGAACTTAAAGCAAAATGCGAGCCGCGTATACATACTGAAACTACATCACGTCCCTAGCGTAACAAGGGAGAAAATCAGAGTAAGACATGGGCATTCATAAAACACAACATCATAAACCATAAATAATTAAGATCATACTTATATATATATATATATATATCATCAGGAGTTAAACGTTCCACTTTGTATACCCAAAATATATAAGAGAGTTATATCATGCCCACCAACAAAGGTTAGGCTCAAAATATACAGTCTATTCTCGTAATATCCATGTATAAAATGAAGTTACAACAAGCCAAATAAAGGATCTCTCATCCCTCTTCCTCCTGGGTGCGCCTGAACTAGATAACCTTTGATAAACAAAAAGAAAAAGAAGGCTATCCTCTTTACTATATGTGCACAGGCGCTCTGAAGAGGTCTGGTACCAGCTACAAGCACGTTCAGAGATGAGGTCATCGGTAAATGAAGTAGCAGGAGAGAACCTAAAGCTGGTAACTGGGTGTGCAAATGGACGCTCCATGAAAACAAAAGGTGGACAGCACATTGACCAATGAAGTGATATGTCTCATGAGCGTGTTAAGTGCATCTCGCAAGTGGGAGCATCAATGTAGATCACGAAGGTTGCCATCAACCTCTGAAGACAAGATGGAAAGAAAAGAAAAGGGATGAGAAACTTATATAAGAGTCTCAGGAGGGTTTCGCCTCCTAATGTATGTCATCATCTATGTCCTTAGGGACCTTGGGTTTCATTTATGAAAGTGTTGAGCATGTATAAAGTTCATTTATTTAGTTCCAAAATATTATTAGCCGAGGATCGTGTCTTCTAGCATGAGTCTTAATGCATGAGTGCAACATACTAAATCATGGATGCATGTCAATGCCTTAAGCAAAATATCATAAGCTCATATCATTTGGGAATAACATGGAGAGTGCAAATTCTTCGAACATGATCATTCTTCATTATTGTTTTAGGTTACTTAAACTTCTTATTCTCTCCTTGGGGCCGCCCTAATACTCTCCCCTTTTGAGATTTCTAGGTTATGAGCTCATACCTAAACTAGTCGTCACTAGTCTACACTTATCCTCTTGATAAGCTAAATTCCTCACATCCGAGTATGGGTTAAGGGGCATAGGATCACCTTTCATAACCATTAATTCCTAGAGTCTAAAGGGCATTTTTTGGATCACCTCTCATAACTATTAATTCCTGGAGTCTAGAGGATCATTTCCATATGTCTTTTGTCACCTTAATATTGGCATGATAAATTAGAGATGCAATGTGAACATGTAATCATAACATACCATGTTCATAATTCTCATGGATCATGCATCTTAACCAATCAATCATAATCTGATCATGCCACAATATCCTCATATCATTTATTCACATAAACATGCATCACATCTTTTTGCATATGTCAATAAGCATATTATCAATCATCATCTAATGGCAGTAAACATGCTCCTACCCAGGATGCCGAAGTCAAGGACCGACAAGTTAATACATATGCAATGTTCAACAAGATATACATATAATCAGCATACTAGGGAATCACCAACTACACAATTCAACACATAAGCATATAAGGTCACCAATCCATTTTATCTTGTTTAGAACACACTTATTTGCTCATTTGGGGTTCTTGTAATCGATTACCAGAATTAGAAACTTGTTTTGGACTTTAAAAGCACCTGGTAATCGATTACATGAGCATGGTAATCGATTACTAGAACCAAAAATTTGTTCTGCCACGAAGGACATCATGGTAATCGATTACCAAGATCAAAAACTTGTTTCTGGGTATGAAGAACATCCTAGTACTCGATTACATAGGCTGGTAATCGATTATTGAACCAAAATCTTTCAGAGAATCATCCTATTAATCAATTACATGGGCTGGTAATCAATTACCAGAATCCTGAATTTGAGAAATCAAAGTTTTAGCATATTTCAAGTTGCTTTTTCACTTCAAGATCATTTTAGTAAATCATTCTAATATTCCTTTTGAAATCAAGTTCACATTTTTACAAATCAAAACCAACATTGTATCATGGCTAAAACACACCCAATAACCATGATCAAGATTTCCATTTTAGGATACAAGGGCAAGTGTTTGAGCTCTAGGGATTTAGGTGATGACAAGAATAATAAACATGTCATGCAATCCCATTTTTTATCTTTATCATTATTAAGTGATGGCTTGAAATATAAATATGATATGCAAGACTTGAAATATAAATATCAGAATGCGAGTTCATTTTTAAATCTTCAAATTTTAGGTGATAACTTGAAATATAAACATGAAATGCAAGCCTAGAAATTTAAACATGGAAATGAAAGTTGTAACGCCTCGATTTTCCCGTACAAATGACCGAATGCCCCTGAGGTCATTTTACCCGAAAATGATCGCGGATCCTCAAGGGGATGTTTTGATGTTGATAGGGGATTATATGTGTTATGTGTGGTAATAGAGCAGAAGAATCTCATTTTTGAGTTGCGACGTGCGAAATTAGCAAAACACCCATGTGGCTGTTTGTCATCGTTTACGGTCCCTCCAAACTTCACCAAAAAGTTTTAAATGTTATTTTTGAGCTATGTTTAGTAAGGTTAAGCCCGGGTAGCCCAGGGCAGTTTTAGTGCAAAATTACCATTTTGCCTCTAGAATAGTGTACAGTGAGCCTAATGACGTAATTAAGCAAACCTAAGCAATATTAGGCTCTAATCGAAGATTAATTTATTTCGATAATTAATCTAGAGTCAAAATAATTTATTAAGGTTAATTAGAACCTAAGATTGCTTAGTTAAACTCTAATTACATTCTTTAATTCAAGATTCCTAGTCATGGAATCTTGAATAGTATTTCTCTCTCCAATTCCTTAAATTAAGGAATTGTGCCCATACCTCATTTGACTAAAAGAATGATTTTAAATTGTTAATCTAGCAAGATCACTCTCCTAATCAAGTCTTGACAACCTTAATTAGCTATTACCTCACCTAAACACTTTCTTACAAACTCCTAATCAAAACCTTAATCAAAGAAACACCTAAACACATCATTAACCCACAATTACATGAACAAATTATTCTCCTCCCTTGGCTGAAATGTTGGCCAAATTCATGCTCCCCATTTGTGTCACATGTTGATTTTGTTTCACTCAAAGACCATACCTCAAGCCATACTTTGAACCATACCTAGCCATGCCTTCAACCATGCCTTTGAATGACAAGTTTTTGAAGATATTTTCCTTTTGGCATGAAGAAACCATCAACCTCCTCCTCCCAAATCAGCCTCCATTGCTTCATTTTTCTATAAATACCAAGCCTTAGAGAACCTGATTACACTTTAGATCATTTGCCAAGTTTAGCTTTCTTGTATTTTCTCTCTTTTTCTCTCAATTTCTCTTCATCTTGTTCTTCTTCCTCCACCATCAAAGAAACCTTTCCACTACCATAAACCACCACAAACAACCTTGAACCACCATTCCCCCACCTCAAACC
Source organism: Dalbergia oliveri (assembly GCA_030441495.1). Lineage (NCBI taxonomy): Eukaryota > Viridiplantae > Streptophyta > Magnoliopsida > Fabales > Fabaceae > Dalbergia > Dalbergia oliveri. Next base: position 19,190,454 of record JAMLFY010000016.1, read on the forward strand.
ACCTCTCAAACACCAAACATTTCCATTTCCAAGCTTATTTTTTCAAGGAAAATCCATCTTCCTTGTGTTCTCCCTTGGCCGAATCCTTATTGCCATTCAAGAGAAGATTTTGTCTTCTCATTTCATCAAGGATCCAAGCTTTCTTTCATTTCTTTCAAGACTTCCTTAGGTAAGGGTTTTGTTTTCAAGTTTTACTTGTTTTCTTCAAGAAAAGTTCTAGTTTTCTCTTGGTTCAAACTCTTTTCCTCCTTCCTTTTTCATTTCGGCCAAGAGGCCTTTTTATAAGGAGAACTTGAGCTTGATGATGAGCTTTCAAGATAATGACTTGTTGTTGCCATGTGAGAAACCTCTAAAGCTTGAAACAACTTGGTCTTGGACCATACATGCCTTGATCTCTTTCTTTTTCTTTAATAAAGTTTTCGGTTTCTTTTCCTTTTTCCCTCAAAGGTTTCGGTTTTCTTTTCCTTTCTCCTCATGATTTCGGTTTCATCTTCCTTTCCTTGAACAAAGTTTGTTAAAAATGTTAGGTAGATCATGTAACGCCCAATTTTACTGTCATTACCGAATTAGCCTAAGTAATTCTTACATAAAATTCGAGACGAAACAATCCTCAAATAAGGAATATAACATTAGAAAAGAGGTTATGGGCGATTTGTGCAAGAGTTGCAAACCCGAATTTTCTGTACGTGTAAAATGACCAAAATGCCCTGAGGTTATTTTACTCAGAATGAGGATCGTGGGCCCCACCCATCCTCAAGGGGATGTTTTGATGATAATAAGGGATTGTTTGTGTTATGTGTGTTAATAGAGGAGAAGAATCCTAATTTTAGACTCCAATGCACGAAATGACCAAAACACCTCGCGGCTATTTTAACTCCGATTTGTGCCGCTAAGCCGAACCTCACTAAAATGTTTTAAAACATGTTTTTAAGTTATGATTGTCCATTGGTTAAGCTCGGGTGGCCTCGGGCAATTTTTGAGCAAAATGACCATTTTGCCCCGTCCTTTGTGCAGTTTTGAATTTTGATATTTTCGATTCGTCTAACGAAACCTAAGCAATATTAGGCTCAAATTAAAGCTTATTAAATTCTAATTATTAATCTAGAGTCAAAATTATTTATTTAGATTGATTAGAACCCAAAATTGCTTAAAAACACTCAAATTGCTTACTAATTCACCTAAGCCCTTAATCGTAAATTCTCTAAATTGCAAGAATACCTTACCTACACCTAAATAATACATGGAACACACAAATTTCCTCTTCCATGGGCTGTAATGGATGAAATTATTTGTCTATAATGCATCAAAAAATTTGTCAAAGAATGCACAAAAACCAAGGTATAAAAACAAGAAACCATGAAAACATGATTCCATATTTTAAGCCACCAAACAAAATGATTTTTCTTCCTTGTTTCCTCCTCAAATTTGGTCAGACTTTCCTCCTTTTCTTGTCCATTTATGAGCTTCAAAATCTTCTATAAATAGGCATACTTGAGGAGCGTTAGAAGCCTTGAATCATAGTTACACATTTCTAGTTTTTCCAAAGCTCAAAAGCTCTCATTCTTTCCTCCCTTGGCTGAAACCTTAGCATCAGTTTTTCAAAGAGATTTTCTTTCATTTCATTCAAAGAAACCAAGTTCTCTTCCTTTCCTTCAAAAAAAATTAGGTAGGGAGTTTCCTTTAAGCTTATTTCTATGCTTTGCTAAGTGTTGTTCCTGGTTCAAAATGATGATTTCATGGACTTTCTCTAGCTTTTCCATTAGATTTTCTTCTTTCTTTTCCTTTGAACATTTTGGCCATAAGGCCTATATGGGAATATGATGATAGCTTGATGATGAGAACCTTGAGTGTTGGTTTTAAATCCATCACAAGTTAGGCCTCTAAAGCTTGAAAATTCCACTTGATGCAAAACTTTAAAGAATGAGGTTTTAAGTCTTGGAGGAGCTATAGTAAAGAAATAAAATGAACTTGCATCCATGTTTAAGTTTATGCCTTGCATAACCATGTTTACTTTCTATGTCATCACTAAATTCTCAAGAATGAATAAATGAACTTGCATTCTCATGTTTAAATTTCCAAGCTTGCATTTCATGTTTATCTTTCAAGTTGTCACTTAATCTCTAACGATAATAAAAGGTTGCATCTCATATTTATTTTATGCTCTCACTTTATTTTATAATGGCTAAAAGAATCAACACATGACATGTTTATTATTATGTCATCACCTAAGAATCCTAGAACTCAAAGACTTGCCCAAGCATCACAAGCAAAGAAATAAGGTTCTTGGAACCATAATAATAAGAACTTTAAAACTCACTTTCAATTTCCTTAAGATTATTGGAGTCAAAGAATTCATTCTTTAAGAAGTCTTGAGTTTGGAGCTTAATAAGATGTAATAAGAATTCTCTTCTCTTTTCGGTCCAATGCAACTACCGCTCTCGGTTTCTTATTTTTCTTTTATTAAGATTTTCTTCTCTCCACTAGTCCAGTGCGGACTACCGGCTCGTTTCTTATTTGTTTCAAACTCTTGCATCATGTTTATATTTCAAAGCTTGCATAATCATATTTATATTTTAAGCGGATCACCTTAATTCATGAATATAATAATATGGACCTGCACATCATGTTTAAATTTCAAGTCTTGCATATCATGTTTATAATTCCAAGTTATCACCTTATAAAGACAAGATTAAAATGAGGTTGCATAGCATGTTTGTGATTCTAGTTATCACCTAAATCTATAAAGCTCAAGACTTGCTCTTTTTATCTTAAGTGAGAATTTTAATCGTGAAGATTCTTTCAATATATAAATCGGCCTCATAATTAAGGTAGGCCCAAAGTGCTTTCAAATAGCTACTGATTTAGTTCTATAATTTCTTTCAAGATTAACAAAAAGCATTAGTTTCTAAAAGAGTTTTAAGGCATTAGTTGGGAGCTATTTAAGGTCCATTTTTATGAGAAGTATTTTTCAGAGTCGATAAAAAATGCCAAGGACATTGAGTTTATGAAACTTGTTTAAGGAAATATGAATGTGGCCCGGTACACTGCAGATTTGAAGAACTTATTAAGTTCTCAAGGATGTATCAGTAACCCCGATGAGTATTGGAAATGCATTAAATATGAGTCAGGGTTGAAGGCAGAGCTTAATGTGGAGGTGGCGCATTTGGAGATTAGGATTTCTCTACTCTATTTAACAAATGCCGCATCATTGAAGAAGGGAGAAAGCTGAAGCACCTCAAAGTGTGATAATATCACCAGAAGCTGACACCTAAAAGTCAACAGTTCAAGAGGTAGAATCGACCCCATTCCCACCTCAATCGAGACCCCAAGTTCCACAAAGGAACTTTCAACAAGGAAGGCCAAACAACAACAACCACTATAATAAGCCCAACAACAATCGCAACAACAACAACAACAACAAGGGAAAGCACCACAAAGAGGTCCAGCACCTCCATGACCCCCACCATCCAGAATGTCCCAAGTGCGGTAAGAATCATGGAAGCATACCATGTCAAGCAGGACAAATGTTTGCTACCGGTGTGGAAAGCCAGGCCACTACTCTCGAGAATGCAGAAGGAACCCCAAGCCGCAATACAAGGAAGGGTCTTTACGTTAATGTTGAAGAAACGACAAAGTCACGAAATCTCATGGAAGGTAAGTGTAACATGCATGGTAAAAACTTAATTGTACTATATGATTCTGGCACTTCCTATTCTTTTATCTCCCACTCATGTGTTAAAAGCCTTAACTTACATGTGACTGAACTTCCTTTTGACCATGTTGTTTCTACCCTACGGAAAAACCTGTTAGGACTTGTAGATGTTGTCTAGATTGTAATTTTATTATTGAAAATAGATCTTTTATTTTAGACCTTATTTGCTTACCTAGGCGAGGTTTAGATGTGATTCTTGGCATGGATTGGCTTGAGGCCAACTGTGTACTGTTAACCTCTATGAGAAAACCATCATTTTTCTTCCTGTCCTTTGAACCTAAGAAACCTAAGTCTGTACATAACATTGGAAATGGACTGGTAAGGGTGAGAGGAAAGGTTATATTTTCTTAGCCGCTAGTGATGTAGACTTTGAGAAAAGTATCGATGAGATACCGATAGTAAGGAATTATCCAAAGTATTTCCAGATGACATACCAGAGTTTCCCCCAAGAAGAGATAGAGTTTTCCATAGAATTGCTTGGGTGCAGGACCCATATCTATAGCCTCATACAGGATGTCCCCATTAGAGTTGACCGAGTTAAAAGCTCAATTGGAAGATTTATTAGAAAGGTTTGTTAGGCCTAGTGCATCACCTTGGGGAGCCTGTTTGTAAAGAAAAAGGATGGAAATATGAGGATGTGTGTCGACTATAGGCAATTGAATAAAGTGACAGTGAAGAACAAATACCCTTTGCCTAGGATAGATGACTTGATAGACCAATTTAAAGGTTAAGTAGTGTTTTCTAAGATTGATTTGAGGTTAGGTTACCACCAGATTAGGGTGAGAGATGAAGATATACCGAAAATGGCCTTTCGCACTCAATACGGCCATTTCAAGTTTGCAGTAATGTCCTTTGGATTAACCAATGCTCTACAATTTTTATGGATTACATGAATAGGATCTTTAGACCCTATTTAGATCAGTTTGTGGTTGTCTTTATAGATGACATTCTCATATACTCTAAGACCCACTAGGAGCATGAATACCACCTAACCATAGTCCTGGAAATCCTGAAGGAAAAGAAACTATATGCCAAGCTTTCCAATGTGAATTCTGGTTGGATGAGGTGAAATTTTTAGGGCATGTAGTATCTAAGAAAGGAATTGCGGTAGATCCTAGTAAGGTGGAAATGGATGTAAACTGGGAAAGACCAACCACGGTAACTGAAGTAAGGAGCTTCTTAGGTTTAGCTGGTTATTACCGTCGGTATGAAGGGATTTTCCAGATTTCCCTACCTTTGACCAAGCTAACTAGGAAAATACCCCTTTTTCATGGACCCCGAAATGTGAAAAGAGCTTTCAAGAGCTGAAACACAAGCTAACCTCAACCCCGTTTTAGTGTTACCCAACCCCAATGTGCCTTTCGAAGTGTACTATGATGCTTCGAAAAGGTTTGGGTTGTGTATTGATGCAAGATAGGCAAGTGGTGGCCTACGCATCAAGACAACTCAAGCCGCATGAGGCAAATTACCCTACCCATGACCTTGAGTTAGCTGCCGTCGTGTTTGCTCTAAAGATTTGGAGACACCATTCATACGGAGTGAGGTTTGAGGTGTTTTCCAATCACAAGAGTTTGAAATATCTCTTTGACCAGAAGGAGGTAAACATGAGGCAAAGGAGGTGGATGGAGTTCTTAAAAGATTATGATTTTGGGTTAAACTACCATCCAAGCAAAGCTAATGTTCTAGTTAAAATCTTTACAAGTATCCCATTTGATGGTGAAGGAGGTTGAGTTAATTGAGGTTTAGAGACCTAAACCTAGGAATGACCTTGACCACTAAGGGCATAAGAGCTTGCCATCTTAGTGTGATGAGTGAATTCAAAGAAAGAATTGCTCAAGCCTAAAGGAAAGATACGGAATTTCAAGAAACCTTAGAGGCAGGAAAGAGCTAAGTTGAAAGGTTTTACCCAAGGGAATGATAGTTTGTGAAGATTTGAAGGTCGTATTTGTGTACCTACTAGTGGTGACCTCCGAAAGGATATTTTGGAAGAAGCCCATAAAAGTCATTTCCCCTTCATCCGGTGCCACCAAGATGTACCAAGATTTGAAGAAGATGTTCTGTGGCCAGGATTAAAGAAGGATGTGTGCATATGGGTGAGTAAGTGCTTGGTGTGTCAAAAGGTGAAGATTGAGCACCAAAGACCCTTGGAATGTTGCAACCCCTACCAATCCCCGAGTGGAAGTGGGATAGTATCTCCATGGATTTTGTAACTGGACTACCGAGGACCCAACGAATCATGACGCCATTTGGGTAATAGTGAATCGGTTGACTAGTCAGCCCACTTTTACTTATTAAGATGACTTATTCCTTGGATAGGTTAGCACGTTATATATTCAGGAATAGTAAGGTTATACGGAGTCCGTCGATGATAATCTTGGATCGGGATTCTGCGATTTACGTCACATTTTTGGGAGCCTTTTAGAAGGCATTTGGCTCCAAGCTGTGTCTAAGTGCGGCTTATCACCCCCAACGGATGGTCAATCTGAAAGAACTATCCAAACCTTGGAGGATATGTTAAGGGCATGTGTTTTGGATCAAAGGGGAAGTTGGGATAAGTACCTCCATTGATTGAGTTTGCATATAACAACGGTTATCATGCAAGCATCGGTATGGCACTTTACAGGCCCTCTATGGACGGAAATGTCAATCTCCCTTATGTTGGTATGAACCCGAAGGGCGAGTTTACTGAACCTTATTGTGAGGGAAAACAAATCAAGAAGATTAGGGATAAGGTCTTCCTGCTCAAAGTCGATAAAAACTATGCGACAAGCGGCGAACCGCTAGATTTTCAAGAAGGGGACCATGTGTTCCTAAGGATCACCCCCACCACAGGCATAGGCCGAGCAATGAAAGTAAAGAAATTGAGCTCAAATTTCTGGCCCATTGAAATCCTTAATAAGTCGGGTCTGTAGCTTACCATATAGCCCTTCCCAAGTCTCTCCAACCTTCATGATGTTTTCCATATCTCCAGTTAAGAAATATAGATCTAACCAAGTCATGTACTAGAGCCAGAACATGTGCAATTAAGAGATGACCTGACGTTTAACTTACCATCCACAAGAATCGTTGATCGAGGAGTTAAGCAATTAAGAAACAAGGTTGTACCCCTGGTCAAAGTAGCATGGGGACGAGATGAAACTGAAGACCACATGGGAGCTAGAATTAGATATGCAAGCACAATACCGAGCTATTCTTCAGGTAACAAATTTTGAGGGCAAAATTCTTTTTAAGGAAGGGAGTAATGTAACGCCTAATTTTTACGTCATTACGAATTACCCTAAGTAATTCTTACATAAAATTTGAGACCAAACAATCCTCAATAAGGAATATAACATTAGAAAAGAGGTTAGGAGCAATTTGTGCAAGAGTTGCAAACCCCAATTTTCTGTACGTGTAAAATGACCAAAATGCCCTGAGGTTATTTTACTAGAAAATGAGGATCGTGGGCCCCACCCATCCTCAAGGGGATGTTTTGATGATAATAAGGGATTGTTTGTGTTATGTGTGTTAATAGAGGAGAAGAATCCTAATTTTGAGCTTCGACGCGTGAATGACCAAAACGCCCCTGCGTTTAACTGATTTGCTGTGACTTAGCCGAACCTCACTAAAATGTTTTAAAACATGTTTTTAAGCTATGATTAACCATTGGTTAAGCTCGGTGGCTCGGGCAATTTTTAAGTAAAATGACCATTTTGCCCCTCTTTGTGCAGTTTTGCAAATTTTGAGATTTTTGATTCGTCTAATGAAACCTAAGCAATATTAGGCTCAAATTAAAGCTTATTAAATTCTAATTATTAATCTAGAGTCAAAATTATTTATTTAGATTGATTAGAACCTAAAATTGCTTAAAAACACTCAAATTGCTTACTAATTCACCTAAGCCCTTAATTGTAAATTCTCTAAATTGCAAGAATACCTTACCTACACCTAAATAATACATGGAACACACAAATTTCCTCTTCCATGGGCTGTAATGCACGAAATTATTGGTCCATAATGCATCAGAAAATTTGTCAAAGAATGCACAAAAACCAAGGTATGAAAACAAGGAACCATGAAAACATGATTCCATGTTTTAAGCCACCAAACAAGATGATTTTTCTTCCTTGTTTCCTCCTCAAATTTGGTCAGATTTTCCTCCTTTTCTTGTCCATTTATGAGCTTCAAAATCTCTATAAATAGGCATGCTTGAGGAGTGTTAGAAGCCTTGCTCATAATTACACATTTCTAGTTTTTCCAAGCACAAAAGCTCTCATTCTTTCCTCCCTTTGGCTGAAACTTCTTCTTCAAGTTTTCAAGAGATTTTCTTTCATTTCACTCAAAGAAACCAAGTTCTCTTCCTTTCCTTCAAAACAAATTAGGTAGGGAGTTGTCTTTAAGCTTATTTCTATGCTTTGCTAAGTGTTGTTCTTGGTTCAAAATGATGATTTCATGGACTTTCTCTAGCTTTTCCATTCGGTTTTCTTCTTTCTTTTCCTTTGAACATTTCGGCCATAAGGCCTATATGGGAATATGATGATAGCTTGATGATGAGGACCTTGAGTGTTGGTTGTAAATCCATCACAAGTTAGGCCTCTAAAGCTTGAAAATTCCACTTGATGCAAAACTTTAAAGAATGATGTTTTTATGATGTAAAAATAAAGATCTTGAGTTTAGAACTTGAAAGATGTATTTTTCACTTTGTCTTGCTAAGATATATTGGGTTGAATTTATATTTCTCTAAAGTCTTGGAGGAGCTCTAGTAAAGAAATAAAATGAACTTGCATCCATGTTTAAGTTTATGCCTTGCATAACCATGTTTACTTTCTATGTCATCACTAAATTCTCAAGAATGAATAAATGAACTTGCATTCTCATGTTTAAATTTCCAAGCTTGCATTTCATGTTTATGTTTCAAGTTGTCACTTAATCTCTAAAGATAATAAAAGGTTGCATCTCATATTTATTTTATGCTCTCACTTTATTTTATAATGGCTAAAAGAATCAACGCATGACATGTTTATTTTATGTCATCACCTAAGAATCCTAGAGCTCAAAGACTTGCCCAAGTATCACAAGCAAAGAAATAAGTTCTTGGAACCATAATAATAAGAACTTTAAAACTCACTTTCAATTTCCTTAAGATTATTGGAGTCAAAGAATTCATTCTTTAAGAAGTCTTGAGTTTGGAGCTTAATAAGATGTAATAAGAATTCTCTTCTCTCTTCACGGTCCATGCGGACTACCGCTCCGGTTTCTTATTTTTCTTTTATTAAGATTCTCTTCTCTCCTGTCATGCACTACCGCCGCTCAGTTTCTTATTTATTTCAAGCTCTTGCATCATGTTTATATTTCCAAGCTTGCATAATCATATTTATATTTCAAGCATCACCTTAATTCGTGAATATAATAATATGGACCTGCACATCATGTTTAAATTTCAAGTCTTGCATATCATGTTTATAATTCCAAGTTATCACCTTATAAAGACAAGATTAAAATGAGGTTGCATAGCATGTTTATGATTCTAGTTATCACCTAAATCTCTAAAGCTCAAGACTTGCTCCTTTTATCTTAAGTGAGAATTTTAATCATGAAGATTCTTTCAATATATAAATCGGCCTCATAATTAAGGTAGGCCCAAAGTGATTTTAAATAGCTACTGATTTAGTTCTATAATTTCTTTCAAGATTAACAAAAAGAATTAGTTTCTAAAAGAGTTTTAAGGCTTTGCAAAGATTTTACGGGAAACTAGTATCTTACATGTACTTAAAATGTGATTTTAAGCAATTATGTGAGGTTCATGATTCAGCCACTAATCTAAGTTTAGTACTACTGTATGATGATGGTTTAATATGTTTGAAGTTGTGATAATTATGGTTTATTGCTAAGGAACGATTCTATGCATGTTAGAAATAAAACTAGCTTCCAAAAAACGTAAAAGCAAGATTTCTAGAACTCTAGAAAATGAAATTTATGCATTCTGTCAGAACCTTTAGCAGCCCTAAGAACCAGGTTCTATTATGTTTAGATAAGGGAGAATGATTCATAATTGGTTTAGTAATTAATTTTAGCACCATAAGGAAAGCGGTAACGAGAAGGGTTAAAAATGCAACTTCTAGCACACGTGAAGCCTTAAATATAACTTGCTGCCTATGCTGTCCCATATAGTTTAATAATGTTCTTAAGGCTTATAATTAATGGTAATGATGATAATGAATCCTTTAGATGCATGATTAATTAGTTTGATAATTGAGGTTACCCGATTCTAAAGTTTCGGTTGTTTAAGGAAGTTTTTCGTAAGAATTTATGATGATGGTTCTTTGAAGTTTGAAATGATAAGTCTATGTAGTGATTTGATGCTTATTAAGTATTTGATATCATTGAATGATTCCTGGCTTGCATGTTATAGTTGCTGTTGCAAACAATGAGAATGTTTATGCATCCTGATGATTATGAATTGAGAGTTGTATTATGATATAACATGCAAAGATTTAATGGTGACTTAAAATGATCCTTTGGACCCATCAGACTATAGGTGGTGAAAAGGTGATTCTTGCCCCCTAAACCGTTCTCTCAAAAGGGTAGAGTTGGGATTTTAACTTATCAAAAGGGATAAGTATATGCTAGTGACGACTAGTAAGGTATGAGCTCATAACCTAGATTACTCCCAAAAGGGTGGAGTATAGGGTGGCCCAGGAAAATGATGATGAAAGTAACTTTAAGTCACCTAAGAAACTAAGTAAATGCATTATGTGAATATGATGTTCTGCTATGCATAGTATTTATGAGATGATGATGAGAAATATGATGTTCTGCTATGCATAGTATTATGAAATGATGATGAGGAATATGATGTGATTTTATGCATAACTATGTTATTATATATGAAAGGAAAAGTTCATTATAAACATGACATGCTAAGTTTATGATGCATTATAAGACGCATGATTAAAACCGACGAACCTCGGTAAAGTATATTTTCGAACTTAATAAATCAATCTTAGCATGCTCACTATTTCATAATAACCCCGAGGTTCCTGAGGACGATGATGATGACACGATGCATATGAGGTGAGTACCCTAGATTCTTTTATAAGTTTCTCACTCCTTCTTTTCTTTCCATCTCGTCTTCAGAAAGTGATGGTGATGTTCGTGATTCCGTTGATGCTCTCACCTGGTAGATGTACTTGATCTGGTGAACCAACTTATTATCCTTGAGGAACGTATTGCTAAACTTTGCGTAGCTTGGATATCTATTCCTATCTCTGAAGTGTTATTAGTAGGTGCCATTAATGGATGTTTTTCCATCCATATATTATTTATGTTGGTTGATTGCCTACACCTAGCTTAACTCTGTTGGTAGGCAAAATATCTATGTGTTATGTAATTATGGATGTTATATGATGGAGCCAATGTGATGTGATGTGATGTATTTAATTCTAATATGTCTTTTTATATTCCGCTAAATCGTTCACGTTATGCGCGGCTCACGTTTTCAATTATGTTTTAAAAAAAATGGCTCGTAATTTCACTAAGTATTTTCAAGATATGATTAAAGAACTGAAGCAAAGAGTAAAGTCTAGTAATTAATCAGATACAACCTAGGTGTATTGGGTTAATTATTAGGGTGTTACAGTATCACAAAAGTTTTGTTAAAGAAAGTTAATCACATGTTTTCAAAGAGCTCTAATTACCCTTGCCAACTTTAAAGTTGGTTGGTCGTTCTAAGAGTTTTACTCTAGATTGAAGCCCATGAGCAATAAAATAAAGAATGTGACTTAGTTCTTGTATTTTGTTTAACAAAGTGTTGAACTTTGTGTCTATTTTTGAGCTTGATGATGAAGTTCAAAACCAAAGGCTTCTTTGAAGTCTTGGTGCTAAGAACTCTAAAGCTCACTTTATGTTGTTAAGATGCATATTGGGTTAAGGTTATGATGTTCCTTTAAAGTCTTGTAAGAGCTCTAGTTAAGATAAAATGAGTTACACACATGTTTACCTTTATGCCTTGCATAGCATGATTATTTTAATGTCATCACTAAACTCTCAAGAATAATTAAATGGACTTGTATTATCATGTTTAAATTTCAAGCTTGCGTCTCATGTTTATATTTCAAGTCATCACTTAATCTTTAAAGATAATGATAAGGTTGCATCTCATATTTATTTTATGCTCTCACTTTACTTTCTAATGAAGAATAAAATAAGTGCATATCATGTTTAAGTTTATGTCATCACTTAATCCTCCTAGAGCTCAAAGACTTGCCCAAGTATCTTGCATAATGTTTTAGAAATGGAGGCATTCCAAGGATGCCATTTCGGCCTTGTAATGATGATGATGGACTTTGATGAGTTCATCTAATCATAGGTGCCCACATTCTAAGTCTTGGAATTTTTCTAAGCTTAGGTGTACTCAAGGAACTTTATGGACAAAGTTTTATGTTTTAAATCCATTCCTTGAGCTAAATAATTTAGCTACTGACCTAGCACATATTTTTATGATTTTAATGAGATAAATTGGTTTCTAAAAGAGTTTTGAGTTCCTAAAATTATTCCAAGAGAAAACTAGCAACTAGTATGCATTTTAATTCATGAGATTTTGTGATTTTATGGGCTTTACATTTGGTTTGCCCTCTCATATTTGGCCACTGTAGGAATTCTGTTCTAAGGTGTTAAGATGTGTAAAATTATGTTTGAGTGAAGCAAGGAATGATTTAGGGAAGTTTAGAAAGAACAGGTAACTAAAAAGGACTTAAAATGTGAATTCTAGAACACTTAGATGCACAAATTTGTAATTCTATTCAGCATAATTGGACTTAAGAAAAATGGTTTATAATTAGTGGATATGTGTAGGAATCCCTCATAATTGGTTTAGGAGTCAATTATAGAGCCTTAGGTAAAGACAAACTTAGAAATGGTCGAAACGAAGATTAGGACCCCGTAGTCATAAGGTAAAATTCTGCCCAAAATTGCTAAGAGATGTTTGGTTATGTCATAAATCATAAACATTAGAGAAAATTATAGGTAATGATCCCTTAGGTGTTGTATAAACCCATAATGAAGGTTAGAATAATTGAAACACAAGTTTAAGACCCTAAGGGCCAAAGCATAAGACACTATGAGATAGGAGGTGTGATGTGAGCATGAGACCAGTGGGCATACTCACAATGATATGAATATGTTAATATCATGAGCATGAGACTTTATGAGTATTGTGGCATGTTGCTATGATGATGTGGTATGCCATGTTTACAATGCATGAGAATATATGATATGTCATATGAGGTTCTATAGTTGCATGCTCATGTTGCATTCATATAAGATATGATAAAGAGGAAATGATCCCATTATGACTTCTCGAGTTAAGGGTTGTATGGGGTGATCCAAGAAAAATATGATTCCCCCTTTTTACCCCATATGAATCTAGCGACGGCTAGTTAGGATGAGCTCATTCCTAGGCGATGGGTGATTAGGAGTTTTGGTGACCATGTTAAACGTTGGGTCGCATGTTAGGTGGATTTTGGTAACCATGATGAGGGTGGAAAAAGTTATGAAAGGAATTCACGGAGTTCAAGTATGAAAAAGTAAAAGACGCACATGCATATGTTTCCTTGATGTTTCATTGATGCTTTGATTAAGTGATATGTGTTATCTACGTGTACTGTCATGCTCAAGTATTACCATGCATACATAAAATATCTGCTGCATTCATACCATGAAGACTTATGCTAAAAGGAACCCACTTCGGATAATAAGATTTGAGAAATTAAAATTGAACCTATGCATGTATACCTCTTTCATAATGAAACCAAAGTGGCTGGGGCGACGACGATAACACTTGAGTTAAAGCCGGGAGCTTATGAGAATCTTGTATGAGTATTCTCACCCTTTTTCCCTCCCGTGTTGTCTCCAGACGCTAATGTGGATGTTCGTGATTTTCCTTGAAGCGCGAGCTGTAGGAGTTATGTACATCGGTAAGAGGACGCAATGGAAGCTTGAAGACTAGTCTAGCCTGTTTATAATTATGTTTTGCGTTAGTTAACCTTGCTTGATGTATCTAGTCTCTTAGGTGTCCTTATATTTATAAGGGCATCGTTGTTTTATTATGATTATAATATAATACTACAAGTTATGTTGTGTTTATTCTATGGTTTATTTATGACTGTTATGGTGATGTATACTTGGTTGTTATGTTTCTTGTTTAGTAGTCGGTCCCTATGCGCATGCGCGGCTCGCATTTTAAGTCTTAAGTTCAAAAGGAAAAAAATTTAGTCGTATTTTTAGTACTCGTATTTTAAAGAAAGCCAAGTCAAGTTCTGGAACGAAGATGTAACAGCTAATAACTAGCCAAATGCGACTCGAGCGTATTAGGTGAAAGTTAGGGTGTTACACAAGTCCATTTCTTTAGTCTTTAAGATTTAAGGTGATGACTTGAAAATAAACATGATATGCAAGGGATTGAAATATAAACATGAGATGCAAGGGCTTGAAACATAAACATGATGCAAATCTATTTTTATATCTTGCTAGAGCTCATTTCAAGACTTTACAGAATCAAACTCTCAACCCCAATCAATCTTAACCAAATGGAAATGAGCTTTAGAGTCTCTTGATACCATGGTTCCAAGAACCTCATTTATCTAGACTCACCATCAAGCACAAAGGAAAACTAACAAAGACAACTAACAATAATTCATTTTTCATACTCTTGTGAAACCAAGAATGAAGCCTTGAGCTTTGGAGGTTCAACATATGATGGTTCCATAACCAAACATTAAGAAACCCTCATCATTAAGCTATAGCCTTGAACATCAAAGAAAGAAAATATTTCAAAGGAACCAACAACATTTCATCTTTACCATTTTTTAAAGCTAACAAAATAAACTAAAGCTTAGGCTCTAGAGGTCAAGCACATGGTGGTATCAACCCTACCATCAAGATCTCTCATCATCAAGCCATAGTTTTCCAACATCGAATAACAACAAAACCAAAAAAGGAAAGAAAGAAAAAGGAAGATTTCAAACCAAAAAAGGGAAAAAGAAGAAGAACAACAACCCAATCATTCAATCATCATCAAAATCTGAAAAATGAAAGACAAGAAATAAGAGAAAGAACTCACATAAAATCCCTACCAAGTTATTTTCTTTAATTGAAAATAAGGAAGCTTGATCTTGGAATGGAATGGTTATGTGTTTGAAAGTTGTTCTAAGGTGGAGGTGTGGTAGTTTGAGGATGAGAGGAGCTTGAGAATGGAAGTGGAAGAGGAAGAAGAGAGGGTTTTGGCCAAACTTTTTTGAGCAAGATTGTCACCAAAAATGCAAATGGTAAAGTGAGGATGTTTTTGTGTGTATTGATATTTATGAAAATTGAAATATGAAGGGAAAAATGGGAGGAGGCCGTGGCCTCTTGGCTACCTTTGCGGGAAATTTTTCATTTTTCCAAGTGTGTTAGGATGTGGATTAGAGGTAGATTTGATCAAGGAATGAGTTGGGAATTGGTAATTGGGTGTTTGGATTTGTAATCATGTGTTTAAGACTTGCCAAGACAAGATTAAGAGTGGTCTTGCTCACTTAGTTTGAATTAAACCCAATTAATTTAAAATTCAAACTCCAACACATTATTTAATTTAGGGGATTAGAGAAAAAAATTTACTATTTGCTCAAGACATGACATGATGCCTTTGATTAAGAAGGGAATTTGAACTTTCTTAATCAATCTTAGGTCTTAATTAACCTTACATGAATAATTAACTCAAAATTAATAGATAAAATTAATTTATCTTTAATTAGAGCCTAATATTGCCCATATTTCCATAGCTGTTAATTAAGCTTGTTTCGCACCAATCAAGGGTAAAATCATAAATTCATACAAAGAGTCCCCTGGACCACTCGGACTTTTCAGAATATCATGCAATACATATCGTTAGCATTTTCGAACTTCTGGTGATGGTTGGTTCATCCGTCACTTAATCCCACATTAAATTACCTCAGGGGTTTCGGTAATTTCACGTACAAGAAAACTAGGAAATTGATATTTTCATCTCTAACACATCCATTACACACTTAATCCCCTTCAAACATTAGACTAACCTCTTGAGGATAGCCTGGACCCATCCTTGATTTCTGGGCATAAATGACCTTAGGGGCATTTTGGTCATTTTTGCACTTGGGAAAAATCGAGGCGTTACATGTATTACTACCACATATTATATGACAAATACTTATACACTATAACTTATACTCGAATGGCTTATAGTTCAATCTTTCAAATAAAAAAAATGGGTCATATTTTCCATAGAGTTATTTTCAAAGTTTAAAATCAAGTAAAGTTCTAAGACGAAAATAGTAACAACTAACGATTAACCATTATGTATTCTAGGCATATTGTGTTGATAGTTAGGGTGTTACATTGCTTGGAAAGAGATATTGCTTGATCATGGTGGATGATTACACTAGATTTATATGAGTTGTTTTCTTAGCTTCAAAGGATGAGGTGGTTGAAAAGTTTAAAGCTTTTGCAAAATGAGTTTCTAACAAGAAAGGTATTCAAATTGCTTTCATTAGATCAGATCATGGAGGAGAATTTGAAAACTATGTTGTTGAAAATGTTTATGAAAACCATGACATTTTTCATGAGTTCTCTTCTCCTAGAACTCCCTAACAAAATGGGGTGGCTTTTCTCCAAAAAAGTAACAACATCCACTTGTATTCCAACTCTCTCTCCAAAATTAGCATCATAGAAACCTGAAATCTCACTAGAAGCATTTTTCTCATACAGAGACAAAGATTATTAGTCCCTACTAGATATCTTAAGATTCTATTGATAGCATTTAAGGGTGATTGTTTTGGGTTAAATTGGAATCTAGTACAAATACCCACACTTGAATGTCAGGTTACTAGCCTAAGGTAAAGTAAAGAACTAATCATACCCTTATAATTACTTTCTAATATTTTGACCATTTCATCAGCATCAATGACTTGAGAAGGATGCATGAGAATAGTTATAGACTTGGCTTGATCTGTGTTGAACCTCTATCTAGGAGTTCCTTAGTATACTTTTTTTATGGATCAATGTTCCCTCTTTCTATTGTTTGATTTGAAGTCCAGAAGAACTTCAATTCTCCCATTATGCTCATTTCAGTTCACTCTGCATAAGCTTGGAAAACTTTTCACAGAGAGTGGTTAGTAACACCAAATATAATGTCATTAACATAGATTTGGACAATTAGAAAGTGGTTATCTTGCTGTAAAATAAAGAGTTTAGTGTCTACATTACCTCTCTTAAACCCATTCTTAAGCAAGAAAGTACTTAGTCTCTCATACCAAGCCTAGCAGCTTTTAAGACAATAAAGTGCTTTTGTCAGCTTAAAGACATGGTTAAGAATGGCTTCACTCTCAAATCCTAGAGGTTGTCTTACATAAACTTCTTCAGAAAAAAATCCATTTAAGAAGGCATACTTCACATCCATTTGATATAGAGTGAATCTTGAAGGCTACAAAAGCAAGTAGTAGTCTAATGGCTTCTAGTCTTGTTCCTTGGTGCAAAGGTTTCTTCATAATCAATTCTCTCTTGTTGATTATAACCTCGTGTAACCAATCTTACTTTGTTTATGACCACTTTTCCTGCCTCATCTAACTTGTTTCTGAACACCCACTTGGTTCCAAAGATGGATTTTCCCATTAGTTTCTCCACAAGTGTCCAGACCTTGCTCTTCTTACATAGCATTCACTCAGCTTTGGTCATGGAATGCCTCTTCAATGCTTTCTAGTTCTATTGTGGACAGGAAAGCACAATTGATTTCATTTTTGAGGGAGGATCTTATTATGGCACCTTTAGAGATGTTCCTAAGAACTTGTTCTAGAAACTGCACTTAGATGAAAAACTCCTTTGTAGTTTTTGTACCCTTATTATTCTAGTATTTTCTTAATCTTTAAAAGGCTCTTCATCATGCTCAAAAAGTATGTCCTTTTCATAAATATCACTTTCTTAAGGCTTTAGGGTTCTAAGATAGCTTTCTGAGGGTGCTTTCTTAGATTCACTGTGTGTAGCCTATATTTTCTAGTGTTTGCTTTTCTAAAGGTTCCTTGATACTTAGTTTCTCAAGGTTTTCTTCAAGATCCATCAAGTCTTGAGGAAAGTCCTTCTTATGTTCTTTGAACTTGATGTGAATGGTCTTTTCAACACATAGTGTTCTTTTGTTGTAAACCCTGGAAGCTATAGAAGCCGAAAAATACCCTAAGAAAATGCCACAATCAAACTTGGGATCAAACTTTCTGAGCTTGTCCCTTATGTTAAGCATGAAACTTTAGATCCAAAAACATGAAAATATGATATGTTGGGTTTTCTTCCTTTCCAAATCTCATAAGGTATTTTCTTGAGGATAGGCCTTAGAAAAACTCTATTTGGAATATAGCAAGAGGTATTAACACCTCTGCCTAGAATCCTTTGTAGGTGGAAAAGTGCACAAGAAGGAAAGTTGAATCGTGCTCCGCTTCTCTTTCCTTTTTTAGATTCTAAAAACTTTAACACAATACTATCAAGCTTTAAGCTTGTAGTGCAATAGAAACAATGTTAAAGATTTCAAAAAGTTACTTTCTAAAATGCAATTACACAAAATAGATAAAAAGATAAACTTTAAGCAAATATAAATAGATAACCAGAGTAACAAAAGTTAAAGAGATAAGGGATAAGAAGATACTGCAGATATATTTTTATATTGGTTCGGCTACCTATATCCATTATCAACCACATTGAGTTTCACTAACACCTTTCTCAACTTGAGAAAGAAATCAAGTCTTTATAACAGCCTTCCTAAGCTCTAACCCTGACCAGGAGAGCCTCTACTATCACAAACCAAGTAGTTATTTACCAATCTCTTTAAGCTAACGAGTAGTCTTTGACTAGCCTCTCCAAGCTAAACCGAGTAGTCTTTAACTAGCCTATCCAAGCTAAACCATGACTAGTAAAATAACTTTACCTGTTGTGTTCTAAGTAGTCTTTGACTAGCCTTTCCAAGCTAAACTCACATTGATCATTACTGGATCGAGGATACAAAGGTTTGTGTTTAGGTTTGCAAATCAAACTAATCTACACTCAAGTTTCCTTAAGATATACATGAATTACCTGGGATAACTTGAATGAATTCTTTCTAGCGATTCTTCCTTGGAAGAATGTATAGGCTACTTAGGAACGTAGAAAGAAGATTTTTACACAAGGAAACTGATTACAAGATATAATGAACTTTACAAGAGATAAGGAGACATTTTTAGAATTTCAATAGTTGTAGATGTCAAACTCATGTCTTTTGAAAGCACAGCATCTCTATTTATAGATGGCCTTCATTTTTTACCATTGCCCTTGATTTGTTTACCAAGTGACACGAGTTGATCATTTGTTTATGTCTTGGAATTGCAATCTAGAGGAGTAGCTTGACTTTTGTCAAATCTGTTGTAGAAGTCATTTTAAAGTTGAGGTTTTAAGGGCCTTTCAAAAATTACTTTTTACTTTCTGATCATGATTTCTGCACTTTTCCTTTAGAATTGGGATAGTTAGCCAAGTTGGCAGAAGAAATGACATTCCAGTCTAATGAATTTGACTTTAAATTTGAATTTCAAATTTTCCCTCCTTTTCCAGCAAATTTCAGCGTTTCACAGTGAAGTGAACTTTCTATGTGCATATCAGTTCCTTGATAAAACTATGGTCTTCTACTCTTCAATTAGAGCCTGTTGTTGATAAAAAGATTGCAAACATGATGATTGAAGATTGTGGAACACATTGGCTTCAAAGTGTGATTGATATCTTCAGTCTAATCTTGCTTTCTAAAGTCCAGTGCTTATTTTGCATCCTAAAACTTGGTTTCTTGTACTGATTGTATTTCTTTAATTTGTTAGGCATATATATGCTCAAATCATGATATAATTATCACTTCGATTTGATTCCCATCTCTTTATATGAGATAAATCATGTTTGCACATGTAAAGTGAAGTTTTTCACATTAATGAAGCCATGTTATGCCAACGAAAGAACTTGTTTGCTACTTCAAGAAACTCAAGGTAGACATCAGTCATTCTTCAAAATATTTTCCTTAAATTGGTAATGTTGTCATTCAAAACATATTACCTTGAAGCTTTCTAAAAGGTTTTGGAGCTAACAACCTTTAGATAAACCACTTTCTAAGAGCATTGGTCCTCCCATTTCTTGCAAGCTTCTGGTTTTCCTTTCTGCTACCCCATTTTGTTGGGGAGTTATAGGAGAAGAGAACTCATGAGAAATGCCATGGTTTTCACAAATGTTTTCAAAAGTATGGTTTTCAAATTCTCCTCTATGATTTGATCTAATGGAAATTATTTGAGTACCTTTCTCAGTAGAAACTCATTTTGTAAAAACTTTAAACCTTTCAAGCACCTCATCCTTAGAAGCTAAGAAAATAACCCATGTAAATATAGAGAAGTCATCCACTATGACTTAACACCCTAATAATTAACCCAATACCTAGGTTGTATCTGATTAATTACTAGACTTTACTCTTTGCTTCAATTCTTTCATCATACTTTGAAAATACTTAGTGAAATTACGAGCCATTTTTTTTTTAAAACATAATTGAAAACGTGAGCTGCACATAACGTGAACAATAATCGAAATAAAGCGAATAACGTGCAGATATGCATGAAAAACACATCATATTGGCTCCATCATATAACATCCATAATTACATAACACATAGATAGTTTGCCTACCAACAGAATAAGACTAGGTGTAGGCAATCTAACAAAACATAAATAATATATGGATGGAAGGACATCCATTAATGGCACCTAGTAATAACACTCCAAGGATAGGGATAGATATCTGAAATATACGAGTGAACTAGAGGATCAAGTTCAGCTACCAGGTGAAAGCCTCAATGTGATTCACGAATGCTTCCTTCGTTTCTAAAGACGAGATGGAAAGAAAAATAGAGGGAGTGAGAAACTTATAAAAAGAATCTCAGGGTACTCACCTCATGATGCATTGTGTCATCATCATCGTCCCCAGGAACCTCGGGTTTCATTATGAAATAGTGAGCATGCTAAGATTGATTTATTAAGTTCGAAAATATACTTTATCGAGATTCGTCCCTTTAATCATGCGTCTTATAATGCATCATAAACTTAGCATGTCATGTTTATAATGAACTTTTCCTTTCATATATAATAACATAGTTATGCATAAAATCACATCATATTCCTCATCATCATTTCATAATACTATGCATAGCAGAACATCATATTTCTCATCATCATCTCATAAATACTATGCATAGCAGAACATCATATTCACATAATGCATTTACTTAGTTTCTTAGGTGACTTAAAGTTACTTTCATCATCATTTTCCTGGGCCACCCTATACTCCACCCTTTTGGGAGTAATCTAGGTTATGAGCTCATACCTTACTAGTCGTCACTAGCATATACTTATCCCTTTTGATAAGTTAAAATCTCAACTCTACCCTTTTGAGAGAACGGTTTAGGGGGCAAGAATCACCTTTTCACCACCTATAGTCTGATGGGTCCAAAGGATCATTTCCTCATAAATTTAAGTCACCATTAAGTCTTTAAATGTTATATCATAATACAATTCTCAATTCATAATCATTCATAAAATTTTCTCGTTTATAGTCTTATTCTGAATAATATATATACCAACTTTAATCATGCATCTGGAGAGTCCAGGAAAGAGAGGTGGGTCACAAATGGACACGCTTAAATACCAAGTCTTTCCTAACCAGAACCTTTCCAAATTACACTTGTACAGGAATATATTTTCTTCCAGCAACAAGGGTAAATTTTTAAATAACAAAGAATATTTCATTATTCCATGCATAAGCATTCTCATTGTTTGCAACAGCAACTATAACATGCAAGCCCGAAATCATTCAATGATGTCAAATACTTAATAAGCATCAAATCACTACATAGACTTATCATTTAAAACATCAAAGAGGCATCATCATAAATCCTTATCGAAAGCTGTCTTAAACAACCGAAACTCTAGAATCGGTAACCTTAATTATTGAACTAATTAATTATGCATCTAAGGGACTTATTACCATAAATTATAAGTCCTAAGAACGTTATTAGACTATATGGGGCAGCATAGACAGTAAGTTGTTCTTAAAGTTTTATGGTGTGCTAGAAGTTGCATTTTTAACCCTTTCGTTATCCTTTCCCTATGATGCTAAAATTAATTACTAAACCAATTATGAATCATTCTCCCTTATCTAAACATTATAAAATCTGGTTCTTAAGGTCACTAAAGGCTTTGGACAGAATGCATAAATTTCATTCTCTAAAGTTCTAGAAATCTTGCTTTTACGGTTTTCTAGGAAGCTAGTTTTATTTCTAACATGCATAGAATCATTCCTTTAGCAATAAACCATAATTATCACAACTTCAAACATATTAAACCATCATCATACAGTAGTACTAAACTCAGATTAGTGGCTGAATCATGAACCTCACATAATTGCTTAAAATCACTTTTTTAAATATCTTTGCAAGGCCTTAAAACTCTTTTAAAAACTAATTCTTTTTGTTACTCTTGAAAGAAATTTTAGAACTAAATAAGTAACTTATTTAAAACCACTTTAGGCCTACCTTAATCATAAGGCCGATTTATACATTGAAAGAATCTTTACGATTAAAATTTTCACTTAAGATAAAAGGAGCAAGTCTTGAGCTTTAGAGATTTAGGTGATAACTAGAATCATAAACATGCTATGCAACCTCATTTTAATCTTATCTTTATAAGGTGATAACTTGGAATTATAAACATGATGCAAGAAACTGGCGGTAGTCCGCATTGGACCAGGAAGGGAGAAGATAATCTTAATAAAAGAAAAATAAGAAATTAGAGCGGCGGTAGTCCGCATTGGACCGGTGAAGGGAGAAGAGAATTCTTATTAAGCTCCAACTCAAGACTTCTTAAAGAATAAATTCTTTGACTCCAATAATCTTAAGGAAATATGCATCCTTAGGATACTACCATTTTCCAACTTTGCTTGTGATACTTGGGCAAGTCTTTGAGCTCTAGGATTCTTAGGTGATGACATAATAATAAACATGCCATGCATTGATTCTTTTAGCCATTATAAAATAAAGTGAGAGCATAAAATAAATATGAGATGCATCCTCTTTATTATCTTTGAAGATTAAGTGACAACTTGAAACATAAACATGAAATGCAAGCTTGGAAATTTAAACATGAGATATGCAAGTTCATTTATTCATTCTTGAGAATTTAGTGATGACATAGAAAGTAAACATGGTTATGCAAGGCATAAACTTAAACATGGATGCAAGTTCATTTTATTTCTTTACTAGAGCTCCTCCAAGACTTTAGAGAAATATAAATTCAACCCAATATATCTTAGCAAGACAAAGTGAAAAATACATCTTTCAAGTTCTAAACTCAAGATCTTTATTTTTACATCATAAAAATATCATTCTTTAAAGTTTTGCATCAAGTGGAATTTTCAAGCTTTAGAGGCCTAACTTGTGATGGATTTACAACCAACACTCAAGGTCCTCATCATCAAGCTATCATCATATTCCCATATAGGCCTTATGGCCGAAATGTTCAAAGGAAAAGAAAGAAGAAAACCGAATGGAAAAAGCTAGAGAAAGTCCATGAAATCATCATTTTGAACCAAGAACAACACTTAGCAAAACATAGAAATAAGCTTAAAGACAACTCCCTACCTAATTTTATTTGAAGGAAAGGAAAAGAACTTGGTTTCCTTGAGTGAAATGAAAGAAAATCTCTTTGAGAAATGGGAGAAGAAGTTTCAGCCAAGAGGAGGAAGAAAGAAAGCTTTTGGTGCTTCTAAAAACTAGAATTGTGTAAGTTATGAACTAAGGCCTCTAACACTCCTTCAAGCATGCCTATTTATAGAGATTTTGAGGCTCATGAATGGACAAAGGGAGGAGGAAAGTCTGACCAAATTTGAGGAGGAAACAAGGAAGAAAAATCATCTTGTTTGGTGGCTTAAAACATGGAATCATGTTTTCATGGTTCCTTGTTTTCATACCTTGGTTTTTGTGCATTCTTTGACAAATTTTCTGATGCATTATGAACCAAAATTTCGTGCATTACAGCCCAAGGAGGATAAAATTTGTGTGTTCCATGTATTATGTAGGTGTAGGTAGGTATCTTTGCAAATTAGAGAATTTACAATTAAGGGCTTAGGTGAATTAGTAAGCAATTTGAGTGTTTTTAAGCAATTTTAAGTTCTAATCAATCTAAATAAATAATTTTGACTCTAGATTAATAATTAGAATCTAATAACCTTTAATTTGAGCCTAATATTGCTTATGTTTTGCTATACGAATCAAAAATCTCAAAATTTGCAAAACTACACAAAGACGGGGACAAAATGGTAATTTTACATAAAAATTGCCCGAGACCACCCAAGCTTAACTAATGGTTAATCATGGCTTAAAAACATGTTTTAAAACATTTTAGTGAGGTTCGGGCTCAGTTGCACACAAATCCGAGTTAAAACGCAGGGGCATTTTGGTCATTTCGCGTCAAGCTCAAAATTAGGATTCTTCTCCTCTATTAACACACATAACACAAACAATCCCTTATTAATATCAAAACATCCCCTTGAGGACGGGTGGGGCCCACGATCCTCATTTTCTGAGTAAAATAACCTCAGGGCATTTTGGTCATTTTACACGTACAGAAATTGGGGTTTGCAACTCTCACGAATTGCTCCTATCCTTTCTTCTAATGTTATATTCCTTTATTGAGGATTGTTCGGTTCAAATTATATGAAAAATTACCTAGGGTAATTCGGTAATTTCTAACGACAGGAAAAATTGGGGTGTTACAATGACAAGCAATATTTCTTTCCAGGAAGACTAGTAGTCTTGGTTGGTCCAAAAAGATTTATATGTAAGAGCTCTAGTGGCCTAGTTGTTGAAACCACATTTTTGTTGTGGAAAAAAGGCCTTGATTTTCTTGCCTTTCTTAGAAGTCACAAGTTGAATCCTTGTTATAACTGATCCTTGGAAGCCCTTTAACAAGCTCTTTCTAAGAGCTCAGAAATTAGGTTCATATGAGCATGGCCAAGTTTCTTATGTCGTAGCTACTAATCATCCACAAAGGATGCTAGGCATTTTACTTTTTAATCTAGAAGGTCATCCAAGAATAACACATAAGTGTTATCATGTCTCTTATCAGAAGACGTCTTGTCTAGAAATTTTGATTCATAATATAGCAAGCTTTAGCATTGAACCATACATTAAAGCCTAAGTCACAAAATTGACTAATGCTTAATAGGCGTGAGCCAAATCATAAACTAATAACACATCAGAAATTTGGTGAGAACCATTCTCACTAACATTTCCAATGCTTGTAACCCTTGCTTTATCCCTATCAGGAAACTTCAAGAACCTTAGTTCTTTGGTCTCAAGTTTCTAAACCATTTCTTTTTGCTTGACATGTGTCTCGAGCATCCACTGTCTAGTACCACTTGTCATCCTTCTCAACATTTGTTCTAAGACACACCTATTATATAAATGGTTTTGGTTTTAGGTACTAACATCGTTTTTAGTCCTTTTATGTTAGTGACCTTTGGAGGTGGTTTTTGACCTACTTATTTCCTTTATTAGTCATATGCCCATTTATCAGGTAGAGAGCACACGAAAAGGGGGGGTTGAATTGTGCTTTGCTTTTTCTTTCCTTTCTTGATTTTGAAAAACTTAAACAAATTACTACTAAGTATGAAACTGATTATAACCAGGAATGTCTTTATAGAAAAGATAAGGAGAAAATTCTTCATTGTTTCAGCACTTCTTCGTAAAAGTCTCTTTGATTTAAGACATATCTCTAATTATAGATGATTTGCATTTGTGACCATTGCCCTTGATCTATTTTCCAAGTGACACGTGTCGATTTCTTTTTGTGCCTTGGAAAATGTAATCTCCAGAAGTATCTCGGCTCTATCAAAGCAGTGTAGAATTCGTTGTGAAATAGAGGTTTATGAGGCCACCTTCAGAAACTACTTTTTACTTTTTAAACAAGGTTTTTGAATTTTTCCTTTTAGAAGCTAGAGTAGTTGACCAAGTTAGCAGAAGATATGTCACGTTAGTTTATGATTTGGGCTTGACTTTAAAATTTGAATTTCAAATTTTCCCTCTGTTTTTTGTAAAGTGCACAATTTCACTTGTGAAATGTGCTTTCTAAAGAGTGCTTGCAATTTCTGAATATTTCTTCATCTTCCAATCTTCAATCAGAGTTGTAAATGATGATATGATTGCGATCATGATGATTGAAGGTTATACTACATACTTGCTTCAGAGTTTGATTGAATTCTTCACTTGAAATGTACCTTCTGAAGTCATGTGCTACTTTTTTGAAGATCTGAGCCTTGGTTTCTTATATATGAGAATTTTCTTCAATATGTTGAGCAAATATTCGTTTATTCCACGATATATTTTTCACTACCATTAAGTCCCAATCTCCTTACATGACATTTAACATGTTTGCACATGTCATGTGAAAATATTTTCATTTTAAGAACCGTGTTATGTTAATGTAAAGACCTTTTGTTGCTTTAAAAAACTCAAGGGAAACTTTAGTCCTTCTTCAAAATATTTTCTAAAATTGGTTATGTTATCACTCAAAATATTTTACATTAAAGCTTTCTGAGGTTTAGAGCTAACAATTACAAGAAGTTTAAATTTTTCTTTTCTAGATGAGATTGCTTTTACTTTCTCATCCATTTCCTTCTCAAAACCAATTCATGTCTTTTGAAAATATGATCTATGACCTCCAAGCATTATGTTTAGAAACTTAAAGCAATTTACCACTTTTTTTTCTAAATTTGATTTGAGAAATTTTTAGGTTTTCTCAAGTTCAAAAATTTCTTTCTGAGCCTTTTTATCTTTATCAAAATTCCAGTTTCTAAGGACTTGAGTTTGATATTTAAAAATTTATTTTCTGCATAAATGTCTTCTTTCTCAAGTCTTAGATTCTCATAGTCAATTTCACTTCCTCAAGCTCTAAAGTTACTTTCTGATGATTCTTTTTAAGTGAGAGATAATGAGAAGTTAATGTTTGAGATTTTTCTAACAACTTATCATATAATTTCAAGAGATCATCATTAGAAAGTTCAGTTTCTGAAGAATCTCTTGCCTTTGTTTCTTCCTCATAAATGTAGTTAGCCATAAAACAAAGGTTGGCAACATTTTCAAGTTCATTTTGGGTTTCTAAACCTTTTTTCTCATCTTCAGAATCACTCCATGTGGCAAGCACTCCTTTTTTCTAGGAGTAAATTTTTTTTGTGAGCCTTTAGCTTTGGATAATCAATTTTGA
This sequence comes from Dalbergia oliveri, assembly GCA_030441495.1. Taxonomy (NCBI): domain Eukaryota; kingdom Viridiplantae; phylum Streptophyta; class Magnoliopsida; order Fabales; family Fabaceae; genus Dalbergia; species Dalbergia oliveri. The sequence continues at coordinate 19,217,508 of JAMLFY010000016.1, forward strand.
AGTGTCATTTTTCTCCATAATTGAAACAATTCACATTCTCCAGTTTTCCCTTGCCCTTTTTATCCTTTTGGAAGTTGAAGTCCTTCTTCGTTCTGACTCTACTTTTCCATGCTCTTGACATCTTCCTTACAAGCATGGATATTTCAACTCCATCTTCTGAATCTTCTTTTAAGTCATCTTCATCAAAGACCACAGTAACTTTCATTGTTCTCCTTTTTTTTTTTTGTATGAGATCTCCAGGGTAATAGATTTGTTTTTCTTCACGGCTTCACTATGAATTTGATGACAACCAACTAGTAGGTTGCCTTGGAATGATCTTTTTTGGTTGAATTTAAAACAAATGTTGCACAAAACACCTCTTAGAACAAAACAAAATTTGATTTATGAATTGGAACAAAGTTAAATGTGAAGAAATAAAGAAGAAAATGGATGAGAAAGGAATGATGTAGACGCCACAACCAAGGATGTTTGATAAGCCTAATGATGTTTGCCACAAGAATCTTGGATTCTTGATAAGAACTTATCTTGGTTCAACCAAGAACCTAGGAGAATAATATTCTCACAGAATGGATTTTGATCCCAAAAAAATAACATCAAAAGTCCCTTCCAAGGTGAAATTCACGTTTTACAAATAGTAAGGACAACCAAGCATTTTGGCATCCAAAGACAAAATAATAACCTCCACTTGAATGGCCTAATTATGACATTAATGACTCACTTTAACACTTATTCTAAGTTAACCACCTAGCAATTTACGCCCACCAATGATAAACCAAAACTCCCATATTATTAGCTTAACTAAAGACATTAAAGACCAACTTTAAAACCTATCTTTAATATTGGACCCAAAGGGTGTAACCCCATAATTAACATCTAAAGGAATCTTAACCTAACATTAAACTCATGTGTAGAATAGGAAAGATGGGCTGCACCAATTTGCAAAAATGGACCCACTTACATAATTCTCATTCTGAATTAAAAGGAAAAACAATTAAAAGACTTAGACTTTTCTTTAAAAAAATATACCCCACACATCATGCTTCTTCAAATTGGATGAGCAAAGTGATTAACTTGGGCTCATTGTCTCCTTGTCTTGCATTTGGGCTTGTGTCCATTAAGAGAACCACCAATTGAGTTAGAGCTTCTTGGGCTTTCTTAGCTCTTGCTCTTGTCATTGGACCACCAAGACCTCGAATGGCTTCTTGATCCAAGTTGGTCTCCATTAGGCTTATATCATTCCCTCATTCTTTAAGTGAATTCAACCTTGAATTGAAATCTTCATCACCTACATCAAAAAGAGATAAGTCAGCTACATTAAAAGTTGCACTAATACCACCATGCTCACTTGGAAGATCCAACTTGTACGCATTGTCATTTATCTTGGCCACTACTTGAAATGGCCCATCCCTCCTTTGTTGAAGTTTAGATTTCCTTTGAGAAGGAAACCTCTCTTTCTTCATGTACACCCAAACCCAATGATCGGGTTCAAATACCACCTTCTTCCTCCTTTTATTGGCTTGTCTTGCATAGCTTTCGGTCTCTTTTAATTTGGATCTTCACTTGTTGATGTAACTTCCTCGCATATTCAGCCTTGGCCTTACCATCCTTATGCTTTAAAATTGAAGAGTTAGGCAATGGCAATAAACCAAGAGGAGTTAAAGGATTAAAACCATAAACAACCTCAAAAGGAGAATATTGAGTAGTACTATGAACTGCCCTATTATAAGCAAATTCCACATGAAGCAAACACTCCTTCCATGACTTAATGATTTTTTTAATTACAGCCCTTAAAAGGGAAGAAAGTATCCTATTCACAACTTTAGTTTGCCCATCCATTTGAGAATGACAAGTATTGGAGAAAAGAAGCTTGGTACCTAGCTTTCCCCACAAAGTCCTCCAAAAGTGACTTAGGAACTTGGAGTCCCTATCACTACCAATGCTCCTTGGGAAACCATGAAGTCTGACCACTTCTTTGAAAAACAAATCTCAGCATGACAAGCATCATCAATTTTTTTACATGGAATAAAATGAGCCATCTTGGAAAATCTATCTACTACAACAAAAATTGAATCTTTACCATTCCTTGATCTAGGCAATCCCACAACAAAGTCCATAGACAAATCAATCAAAGGGAAATTGGAATAGGTAAAGGAGTATAAAGTCTATGAGGCATCACTTTGGATTTTGACTTTTTACCCACAATGCATTTTTCACAATATTTTTGCACATCATACTTCATATGAGGCCAAAGAAAATGTTCATGCAAAATGTCTAAAGTCTTTTGGACCCTAAAATGCCCCATTAAACTCCCTTCATGTGCTTCCTTCAAAGCAAATCCCTTATGGAACTTTTTGGCACATACAAGCTCTTTTCTTTAAAAAAAATCCTTGGTGCCTAAAGTATCCATTTTGGGTTGAATGCACACAATTAGCATAGATATTTGAAAAATCCTTATCATGCTCATATAATTCTTTAATGCATTCAAGACCAAACAATTTTGTTTCAAGGGTAGAAAGTAAAGAATATCTTCTTGAAAGTGCATCCACCACAACATTGGCCTTACCCTTTTTGTGTTTCACCACATATGGAAATTGTTCAAGAAATTCAACCCACTTTGCATGTCTTTTATTTAACTTTGCTTGCCCTTTCAAATATTTCAAAGACTCATGGTCACTATGAATCACAAATTCTTTGGGCAAAAGATAGTGTTGCCAAGTTTGCAAAGCTCTTACTAAGGCATACAACTCATTATCATAGGTGGGATAATTAAATGAGGCTCCACTTAATTTGTCACCAAAATAAGCAATTGGATGCCCCTCTTGCATTGAACACCCCAACACCAACATTAGAAGCATCACATATAATTTCAAAAGATTTAGCAAAATTAGGCAAAACAAGTATTGGTGCATGGGTGAGTTTTTCCTTAAGTTCTTTAAAGGCATGCTCTTGTTTCTCCCCCATTTGAACCCAACATTCTTCTTGACAATTTCATTAAGAGGTGTAGCCAAGGTACTAAAGTCCTTAACAAACCTCATATAAAAACTAGCCAAGCCATGAAAACTTCTCACATCACTCATATTTTTGGGGGTTGGCTAATCTTGAATGGCCTTAATTTTCTCTTTGTCAACATGGACCCCTTTAGCATTATCACAAAACCAAGAAAAATCACATGGTCCACACAAAAAGTACACTTTTCCAAACTAGCATACAATTTTTCTTTTCTTAATACAAGCAAAACAACCCTTAAATGTTCATGATGTTCATCTAAGTTTTTGCTATATATCAAGATGTCATCAAAATACACCACAACAAACTTGCCCAAAAAATCCCTCAAAACATGGTTCATAAGTCTCATGAAAGTACTAGGTGCATTTGTTAAACTAAAAGGCATTACCAACCATTCATACAAACCATATTTAGTTTTAAAAGTAGTTTTCCATTCATCCCCCTCCCTTATCCTAATTTGATGGTACCCACTTTTCAAATCAATTTTAGAAAATATACATGCAACATGCAATTCATCAAGGAAATCATCAAGTCTAAGGATAGGATGTCTATACTTAATTGTGATGTTGTTCACGGCCCTACAATCCATGCACATCCTCCAAGTCCTATCTTTTTTTGGCACTAAAATTATCGGACAGCATATGGACTCAAACTTTCTTGCACCCATCCTTTTTGCATCAACTCCTCTACTTGTTTTTGGATCACTTTAGTCTCTTATGGATTGCTCCTATAGGTTGGCCTATTGGGCAATGATGCACCTAGAATGAGATCTATATGGTGCTCAATTCCTCTTAGAGGGGAAGGCTGTGGCACTTCCTTAGAAAAGACATCATGAAATTCCTGCAAAAGATTTTTGACACCACTAGACAAAGAGTGATCATTAGGAGTATAAGCATTTAAACAAAATTCCCTACAATAAAGAATGTATAGAGGCTGCCTTGAGACCAATGCACTTTTTACCTTACTCTTTGTTGCAAGAAAGCTCTCTTTACTTTCTTTTTCCACTCAGTTTTGCACACTTTTTTCTCATAATTTTTTTTATTTTTCTTCACTCTTTTTCTCAATCTCTTTTTCACTCTCTTTTTCTTTTTCTCTTGTTCTTTCTTTTCCCTCATTTTTATTTGATCCCTCACTAACTTGCTTTAGAGATAAAAGAGAAAGTATGACCTTTCGATCTTGATACATGAAAGTAAACTTATTTGAGAATCCATCATGGATGGCTTTCTTGTCATATTGCCAAGGCCTTCCCAAAAAAATATGGCTTGCTTCCATAGGCACCATATCACAAAGTACACAATCTTCATACTTCCCAATTGAGCATGAGACCTCCACTTGTTTGTTCACCATCATTTCTCCTATCTCACTTAACCATTGAAGCCTATATGGTCTTGGATGTGCCTTAGTCACAAGATTTAATTTGGACACCAATCTAGTGCTCACAACATTGGCACAACTTCCACCATCAATGATTAGAGAACATACCTTCCCTTGAATTAAACATCTAGAATGAAAGATATTTTGCCTTTGGCTTGCTTCATGATCTTTCACTTGACTCCCCAAAAGCCTCCTTACCATAAGTAAATCACCATCTGGCATGAACACATCTTCTTCACTTTCCTTCTTACTTGAAGCCTCGAATTGTGATACCGCTTCAGCATTCATGGTCACCATGGTTCTCTTTGTTAGACATTGGGATGTTATGTGTCCATGGCCTAGGCATTTGAAACACTTCAAGTCACGGCTCCTAGAGGTTGTCTCCATTGGTTTCTTGCCTTGAGAGGTGCACTCGGCCTCTTTGGTTGGTGCACCCTTGTTCTTTTGCTTGTCCTTCTAATTTAGGGATAGGAATTTGGAAGACAACGAAGAAGAATACTTGGTCTTCCTCCTCTTAATTTGTTGCTCCACCTTAATTGCTTGTTGAACCAAATCTTCAAGCTCCATATAATTTTGTAACTCTACTATATCTTGAATATCTTTATTTAAGCCATGCAAGAACATTGCCATGGTAGCCTCCCTATCTTCTTGAAAAATTGACATAAGTAAGGCTAATTCCATCTCCTTGAAATACTCATCAACGCTTTTGGTCCCTTGGGTAAGCCTTTGTAATTTGTTGTGAATGTCCCTTTGATAATGATTTGGGATAAACCTCTTTCTCATGACAGTTTTCATCTCTTCCCAAGTATCAATGGGCTCCTCTCCAACTCTTCTCCTCTCTTTTTGTAATTGGTCCCACCACGCAAGGGCATATTCTTTGAATTCAAGGGCTGCCACCTTCACCTTCTTTCTTTCATTGTAAGAATTACAATCAAAGACTTCTTCTATTTTTAACTCCTACTCCAAGTAAGCCTCTGGATCATTCTTCCCAACAAAGGGAGGAACACTAATTTTGACCCGTTCAAGCCTATCATCATGCCTCATTTCCCTATGTCTTCCTCTTCTATGCCTTCCTCCTCTAAGCCTTCCTCTTTCACTATCATAGTTACTTGAATCATCATGGTGTAGGCTAGCAAGTTGTCTATCATAATTGGCTTGCATTTGCTCCATTTGTCTTTGAAGAGCTTGAACTTGATCGGCCATCCTAGCTTGAAGAGTGGTTGACCTTGGAGATAAGGGTGGACTATCCTCATTGCTGGTCATGAATTGAGTAGAAGAATTTATGTGTTTCCTTACTATACTTTCTCACTAGTTCACACAAAAATGTATTTTGGACATTCTTGCCTTTTTCCTCTCAAATGTTCTCCTTTAGTTCTTAGAGGAATCAAACACAAGACACAAAAATACCAAAATTCTAGTAACAAAAATCACAAAACTTATCAAAAGAAAGGAAACAAAAGGAAAAGGCTAGAAAGGAAAAACTTGGAAACAAAGAAACAAAAGAAGAAAGGGAAATTTTCAGGAACTCAAAATTACTCAACTAGAACTTTTATCTTCTCTTTTCTTTCTCAAATTTTCTTGCAATTTTTTTTTTAAACTTTGAAGAAGATATTCAACTTGAAATCTTGTCTTAGAACAAAGTGATATGTGTGTGTATATGTATGTGTGTATATATATATATATATATTGGTTTAGGAAGAAAAGAAGAAAAGGAAGAAGATAAAGAACACAAGACAAAATTCAACCAAAGCCTAAGCTCTGGTACCACTTGATGACAACAAAATGGTAGGTTGCTTTGGAATGATCTTTTTGGTTGAATTTAAAACAGATGTTGCGCAAAACACCTCTTAGAACAAAAACAAAATTTGATTTCTAAATTGTAATAAAGTTAAAGGTTAAGAAATAAAGAAGAAAATGGATGAGAAAGGAATGATGTAGGCGCCATAAACAACGATGTTTGATAAGCCTAATGATATTCGCCACAAGAATCTTGGATTCTTGATAAGAACTTATCTTGGCTCAACCAAGAACCTAGGAGAACAATATTCTCACAGAATGGATTTTGATCCAAAAAAATAACATCAAAAGTCCCTTCCAAGGTGAAATTCACGTTTTACAAATAGTGAGGGCAGCCAAGCTTTTTGCCATCCAAAGACAAAAACATAACCTCCACTTGAATGGCCTAATTATGACATTAATGACTCACTTTAACACCTTTTCTAACTCAGCCACCTGGAGGAATTTATGCCCCACCAATGATAAGCCAAAACTCCCACATTATTAGCTTAACTAAAGGCATTAAAGACCAATTTAAAAACCTATCTTTAGTATTGGACCCAAATAGGTGTAACACCATAATTAACATCTAAAGGAATCTCAACCTAACACTAAACTCACGTGTAGAATAGGAAGGTGGGCTGCACCAATTTGCAAAAAAGGACCCACTTACATAATTCTTACTTACTAAATTAAAAGGAAAAGCAATTAAAAGACTTAGACTTTTCTTCAAAAAATATGCCCCACACATCATGCTTCTTCAAATTGGATGAGCAAAGTGATTAACTTGGGCTCATTGTCTCCTTTTCTTACATTTGGGCTTGTGTCTATTAAGAGAACCACCAATTGAGTTAGAGCTTTTTGGGCTTTCTTAGCTATTGCTCTTGTCATTGGACCACCAAGACCTCGAATGGCTTCTTGATCCAAGTTGGTCTCCATTGGGCTCATATCAGAATTTGAGAAAGTAGCACCTCATAAGTCTTGAAAGGCTCAATGAAAGCATATAAGCTAAGGTTTGGAAGATCGTTAGCTTCTGTGATTGTTATGACCTTAGGAAGCCACCTAGATGGAAGACTTCTTAATATTTTTTTTCACCATCTCAAAATTTGAGTATCTTTTACATGCGTTACGTTGGTTGATAATATGCATGAATCTGGTTGTCATCTCATCAATATTTTCTTGTGCAATCATTTTGAACATTTCACATTAATGGACTAGTATGCTTATCTTGGTCTCTTTAACCTGATCGTTCCTTCATGGAGCATGTGTAGTCTATCCCAAATTTCTTTGGCTTTGTCATAAGGAATAATCTTACCATATTTTGCTTTGCTTATTGCACGAGTAAGTAGATATTTAGCCTTAGAGTTCAATCAAACTCTTGTTTTATGTTGCTTTGTCCATCTACTTCCTGAACTTCTCTTGATGTAGAAGATCCAACTTCATTTCCTAGTACATCCTCCATGGGCATATAATCAATTTCTTGGATTATTTCCTGCAAGTCAAGGATTGTGTATTTTATGAATAACTCCATTCTATCTCTCCAATAAGCATAGTCACCACCATCAAAGAAGAGGGTCTGTATATGGAGTGTCCTTCAATAAAGTGTACATTGTTATGTGCCACTCTTTCTCAAGTCTTTTCCTCTGGAACCGTTTGGATGTGCAACCCTTTAGAGGTTTGAGCTCTGATGCCAATTGTAGATAGAAAATAGCACAAGAAGGGAGTTGAATTGTGCTTCTGGATTCTTTTTGTCTTTTGAAATCTTAAACAAAGACTATCAAGTGATTTTCACTTGAAGGCAGTGGAAAACAATTATTAGAAGCTTCAAGAGTTACTTTCTAAAGTAGATTAAACTAGGAATGCTTCAAAATTTGCTTTAAAGATAAATTTTGAAAACACAATGACATAAGTTAAGTACTGAAAGGTAAAGAGATAGAGAAATAGAGAGAGAGGGGGAGGGAGGGAGAAATGTTCCTTAGAGATTTTTATACTAGTTTGGTCAAGCAATGCCTACATCTAGTTCTCAACAACTTGTTGAGTTTTATCTACAGCCACTTTCTTAACTAGAGAAGTACGAGTTTTTGAATACCTTCTCAAGCTATCTCCAATGAGTAGTAGTTCAAATTTACTCTTACTTACAAGTAGTTTTATCCTAGCCTCTTCAAGCTAATCTCATGATCATTATTGGATCATGGTACAAAAATAAGTTTTGGGTCGATACACTCTAACAAATGACACTCAAGTCTTTCTAAGAATGAAACAATGTGAATGACCTAAGAGACTTCTTTCTATTTCTTCCTAAGACAAAAATGTTTGCTAATGAATACAAGAAAGAAGATTTTCTTTTCAGAAACTAATTTTAAAGAAAATATGATGATGTAACACCCTGAAATTTAATTAAAAATTAATTTGAGCTTTATTAATCTTAATTTTAAAAATCTAATAGTTTAGCAATGATGAGGGCGGCCAACGGACCTAAAAAAAAAAATTTTTGGGCGATGAATAGTAACCTTGCAGGCCTCATCTGCGCCGAGAAGCTGAAACCCTAGATTCGGGCCCCAGGTGTTTGAAATTAGGAAAACATAGGAATAAGGTTAGAAATAGGTGGGAATGATAATTTTATACTTAAAATTAATTTTCGGGTATATAGTTAATGTATTGTTACCCGTTCGGTGAGATTTCGTGTATTTCTAACATTAAAGATATTTCCATCATAACCAATGGATAATATCCACCTCTTTCGAGTATGTGGAAGGCCAAGATTTAATCTTGGAATCCAAGATTAAATCTTAGCCATCCATTATTGCTTTGTCACAAAAATGATGATTACTTCACTAAATATCTTCCATTGCATTTATTAAAGAAGCCTAGTCACATTTCTTCCCCAAAGATACATCAAAATTCGGCCAGCAGCAAGGAAGAACCAGAAACCTTCATTTCCATGAGCTAAACTTGCATTTCAACCCCAAAAATACTAGCCTAGAGTTGTTAGAACCTCTAACTTCCTTCACTAATCTTAATCTACACCTCAATACCTACAATTCTAACCGATTGAAATCTCAATTCTCCATCAATCCTCACTTTGATATCTCACTTCCTCACTGCCAAAGGGAGGTTTGTGGCTTGATTTCGAGTCCTTGTAGTGAAGAGAAATCAATTAGAGCATCTTTTGGAGTTAGAACTTTTCAAGCATCACAAGTAGGGTTTTTGCTTCCTTTTCTTGTCCAATTTTTATGATCTGTTTTGGCATGACCTAGATCCGAAATTTCTGATTGTATTGATGGATGATATGTTGATATGGATGTGTGAATTTTTTTGGTGTGTTTGGATGGTGTTAAAAAGGGGTTTTTATCAAAGGAAATTGGGACTAGGCTTGGATTCCTAGTTTTCCTGAACAGTCATTAATCATGAATTTTCTGATATATTTGTGGGTAATTAAATGATCTACAAAAATTATATGTTGTAATGGACATCTTAACTGACTACATGAATTTTTTTGGGTGTTAATTTTAAAGTTTTCTGCCTCAAGAAAATCAGAACCGAAATGTGTCTAATGCTGTCCTGTTGTTAAAACTGAAGTAACAAACTTGTCCGAATTTATTATTATAGCAATTGACTGATCTATGACATTTTTCCCCAAAGTTAATAACATATTGAAGTGTCACTGTAAATTTTCTTGTGCATTGGTTCCAACAATTTCTAGGGTTAAAAATTAAGGGAACCCGATCTGGTTGTGAATTGGTGGCCCCTTACCACTAGATTTGTATATTTTCTGAAGTAGCTATAGAGCTTTGTTGTCCTGAAATTTTTACAGGTTATCTTAGACACATTAGTGTCATAAAGAATTTTCGTGGCTCTTGGGATTGTCATTTGATATGGCAATTAAATGTTGTACCCAGAACAATAACTCTACCAAGGTGCTGAAATGTGAGAATGGCTGGAAATTTATGATAGTTTGATATCTATTCCAAGTCTATGGTATATGAATGCATGATAGTGACTTTAAGGTTTGGTTTATGAGAAATGAATGAGAGTCACTTGTGATTGATTGTTTATATGTGAACTTGGTGATGATATATGTTCTAAGTAGAGAAATGAAAGTCCCCAAATTATATGAAGGGCACGAAAGGTCCCCTAAATGTGTAAAGGGCAAAAAGTCCCCTCTATTATGTGAAGGGCACGGGAAAGTCCCTCTATTATGAAAAAGGGCACAGAAAGTCCCTTTAATATAGAATGGGCACGAATAGATAGGGTTGATATATATAAGATTTTTTTTTTTATATATCGAGAGCATGTAAAGTTGTAAGTAAATTACTATAATGTTAAGTAGTATGACATGTGTACATCAAGTTATTGGATAATAAAAGAGACCCACTTTAGAAAATGGTTCTTGAACTTTAAAATGAACCTTTGACATATGTTGCATGATCACTCTTTCTTAATAAACTGAAGTGGCTGGAATGATAACGATGACGTTGTGAATTGTGTATTTGGGAAATACCCTCCGAGAATTGTATAATTCTCACCCCTATGTGTTTGTGTTTTCGTATCGTCTCCAGGTTGAACCAGGACTATGAGGCTGCCTTGTAACAAATCAGAATTTCATTAGTGTAGTGGTTAGTGCTTTCATTATACCATACTTAGTGGAATGAATTTGTATGTAGATGTAATAGGGAGTGGATATGTATTAAAGCTCATAGTAGAGCTTCCTTTTGCACTTAACTATGTATTCAATAAAAGTTGTGTTTCTTTGTCATATGTTTTAATAGATTATGCATAGGTATTACACGAGTTAGTCAAGCTTGCCATAGATATTTAAGAAAGGTCCGCTAAATTAATAAGTAACATTTGTCAAGCACGATGCCATGATTTAAAGATATTATTTAAAGATAAGGTTGTGCTAAGAAGGATGTTACAATGAACTTTAGAAAGTATTAAAATATATCAATGCTTGATCTGGAAAAGTTTTTTTACATTTGAAAGCTTTATCCTTTTATACTTGGATTTTGAATTGGACCATTGTCCCTTGATTTCATCTCCTCTTGACATGTGTTGATCTTCTTTTTGTGTCCTAGGAAGTCCTCTACAAAAGTAACTAAGTTGTGTCAGACTATCAATGTTGGTGTATAAATGTTGACATTTGATTTCTGAAGAATTTTCACTTTATGAATGTGGTTTGAAGTACAAGGTTGATATGTCACCGCCAATACTTTTCTAAATTGTTGACTTAATTTGAATTTCAAATTTTCTTCGGTTTCTATTGACTCAATATTGTTTCTGATGGAAACGTCTTTTTGGTGTAGTGCCACACTTTCTAAGCTTCATATTGTACTTCTGAACATAACTCTGGGCTTGATAATGATCTACTCAACTTGTGGGCATTCTCCAAAGATAATTACTAAAACGATTAATGATGATGATGAGACAATCATGAGAAATACTTTTCTCAACTAGATATCCACTTCTAAGCATGCTAAACACTTTTTAAAGCTCCAATCTTAATTTCTAATACTAGATGTTGCTTTCTCATGTCTCTAACGTGTCTTAGTTCACTTTCTGAGCTATTTTTCACATCCTTAAAGTTTTGAATCTCTTTGGGTGAGATTTTGATCATGTTAAAACATGATATTGTGAAAAATATGTCATGAATTGAACTTATATATTATGAGAATAGCCCTGTTAAACACTACATAAACTTATGCAAACCGTTAGTCCTTTCTTCAAAATATTTTAACAAAATTTGCTTTGTTATTTTAACACCATCCTAATTACCATGTTTTACTCGAGTGTTAACACATTATTAGGCAAGCATTACTTACGTTCATAATCTATACTAGACGAAATAAATGAAATAAGGTAATTTAGACATATATGTTGCAAAGCTTGTATACGCATATATGAACATAATTTTTTTTTTTCATTTTTGGTTACATTATGTACATCATACTGGAAAACAAACTAGTTAACTTTTAAGCTAGTCAGGGACTCAATTCACAAAAAGAAACCCAGCTAGTATCTAGTCTACCTGCTCAAAGACAAGTCCCAAACAAAATTATATTTTTTTTTCCTTTTTACAAATAAGAATAGGTCTCAACAACATTCAGGAGGATCTAGGCCTAGGTTTCTAATACTAAATTACCACTATATACACATCAAGAGTCCCTGGATGTCTCCTGTTTTCCTAAAGAAAACCATTCCCCATTGGTACATTGGCATTGTCCCTAGCAGGGGCATCTAGACCAGCAGGTGGATTAGAGTCCTAGGAAGAGGATGAAGAAAGGTCATCTTTGGGAGGGGACATAGGTGGTGTAGGTGGAGCTACAAACACAGCAAGGTATGCCATGTGTAGAGGCACACCATCATAAAGGAAACTTGGGTCAAACTCAATGGTAAAAATATAAGTGTTAAACGAACGGCTAAAAAACACGTAAGCTTAAATCAGAATATGCTACAACGTAAAGCGAATCCAAATCCAAGTCATAGTGCCACTGCCATTGGGATGAATCAAGGAAGAAGATCACCGACGACATCTATAGAGTTTGAGTAAACATATATACACATAGGGATAAGAATATTATATAATTCTCAGGAGAGTACTCCCTCAAGTATAAACATGCATAACTAGCAATTTCATTTATATAAATAATATCATGCAAGGTCATATGCATAAAGAATTATAGAATTCATAATGACAATCATACATTTTCTCTTATAGACAATGAACTCGATTTAGTGCCATTATCTCTTTTCTTTAGCATAAGGAAGGCTTAATTTCACTTCAAGTGATATTTATAAATAACTCCACAAAGGACAATAGACTGTTAGGACATGAGCTCATTCCTATTCGTGATAATTGGACTTCATTTTTTTCCATTTTCGAATCACACAGTTCTATTCTTAGCCGATATGTCTATTGACTCACAAAATTCCCAGGGAAGTCCTTACTTTTGCCTTCCCTCTTTAACCCACATAAGCCTTGTCTCGTTTTTCCCATATATTAACACATGCACAACTAAAATTCACATATTCTCTTTTGTCATATAACCGCATCATGTACTTCTCTTTTTGAAAGGCATGCTTACATCACATGTAGGCAATCAATTTCATTGGAGTCTCATTCATGTCTTGTAAACAAATCTTTAAAACAACTAGCATGCATTAATATGCCATATACTTGGACTAAATACCATTTTATCATTAATTTAAGGCATTCTCACCATTCCAGCTCCTTGGAGATTTACCATACCCGTAACAACATTTAATTTCCCTACCAAATGGTCAATTCAAGGGCCACAAAAATTCTCCATGACAATTCAATATGTCCACAAAGTGCATAAATATTTTAGAGGAAAAAGAGTTCTCTAACTATGCTAACAAAATTAGACAATTTCGGTGCTTAGAGACCCTTTAACCTTAGCTCAGAACCTGAAATTCATAATTTTTAACCCAAGAAAATGATTGAATTAATTCAAAAGATAAATCACAGTTACTCTTGTTGTCAACTCACTATAAAAATTTCAAAAGAAAATTCAATCATTTGCTGTGGTAAAAAAAAATTAGACAAATTCAAGCTTCAATTCCAATAATTTAGACAGCATAAGTACCATTTTGATCTCCAATTTTTTTAAGGAAGTAAACCTTAAAACCAATACTCAAGAAAATTCATGTAGTTAGTTTAAGATGTTAACTTCCGCATATAATTTTTCCAGCTCATAAACATGACCACAAATATGTCTAAAAATTCACAAAATTTTCCTGAACCAAACTAAAAATCCAGCAATGTAGTCAAAACTTCTCTTGACAAAAATGATTTTCTAACCTTATCCAAACACTCCACCAAAATTAACACATCAATATCAACATATTATCAACCAATATAACTAGAAATTTTGGACCAAAACCAATCAAAAATTCTCAAAATAATTTTGAAAGAAAAAGGCCAAAGAAAACCTTACTCTTGGAAGCTAGTGTGTCCTTGCCTCTAAGATGTTCCAAGATGAATTGCCTTCACTTCAAAGCTCCCAAATCACACCCAAACCCTTCCAAAATTAGTAAGTTATAAGGTAGCAAGGTTAGGATTAGTGATGAATTGAGATTCCAATCAGTTGTATTTATAGATATTGAGGCGTAGAACAAGTTTAGTGAAGGAACTTTGGAGTTTCAACAACTCAAAGCTAGTGTTTTAGGGCTTTGAATGAGAGTTTGAGCTCTTGAAATGGAGGATGCTGGTTCCTTGTTGTGTTTGGCCGAGAATGCATCTAGCTTCTTAGAGAAGTTTTAGTTTGTATGTATCTTTATAATCAATGCTTGAATATTATACATTAAAATTAGATATTTCCTAATCTAATAAAAAAATGGATGGCTAGGATCAATCTTGTAATTCAAGATTGAATCTTGGCCATTCACTTAATATAAAGGGATAAAGTTCTTTATTTTGTAAAGATTAAAATAGCTTTCGTGTTAGAAATCGCACACCGAACTTTCACTGAACGGGTGAAACATGTAACACCCTCCAAATTACCACATTTACTCGAGTATGGATATAGTAATTAGTAGAGTATTACTGGTAAACTCGGGATCTATACTAGTTGAAATAATCCAATGACACGAAATGCCGCAATACATATGCTATCATAACGAAATTTACATATAAGGGTATAATGTCGCAGTCACTATATATATATACATCATAAGGGCAAGACTAACAAAATGACCCCGAAAAGTATAGGACTCGATGCAGACGAGGCTAATCCCCCTACCTAATACCTAACCTACTCAAACACCCTGACAAAAAACGGCATATGCACATATACAACAGAGCAAAAGAAAACTAAAAGTACATCAGCTGTAGGTAGGTAAGGTCCTAACACTATCCTATGTCTATGTACAATGCATCCGTCTCTAGAGGTCTCTACTCCTCGTGCAGGAAGCCATTGGCCATCGGAGCGATGACCTCTCCTCCACCTGGGCACGGGGTCCTCAGAGGATCTGAGTCAGATGAGGAGGATGACGAAACGGGTGCGTCTGCGGCTGACACGGGTGGAGCGAGGGATCTCAAACACTCCAGGATGGGCCATGTGAAGGGGCACACCGTCATAAGGAAAAGCGGGGTCGAAGTCCGAGCGAAGACCGAGGTACTGAAGGAGCGATCAAAGAACATATAGATCCGAACTGGAATAACCAACGGCGTACATACAGTCCAATGCCGGATCATATTGCCACACCCACTGTGGCGAATCACAGAAAAACACTAGGGACGGCATCTGCGAATCTAACAATAAAATACATACAACTAGGGGTGAGAATAATATAAAATTCTCAGGAGGGTAGTTTCCCCCATATACAATATACAATAGGGATAAACAACTCATGCATATATAGTATTCATATAAACACCTACACAGAAATCTTGAAAACCCGTAGGCCGGGAACTAAGCATAGTATCGCAATAATCAATCGAGTAATAATATGCATAATCAGAAACTCCATTTCTCATGTCTTTCTCAATTTCCTCAACATAGGGAAGGCTTATTCTCACAGAGATATACATTTACAATTCACAATTTCACAGAGGACCATAGACTGCTAGGACATGAGCTCATTCCTATTCGAGATCACCGAACTTCATTTTTTTCCATTTCGGATCACTCAGGGTCTATGCCTAGCCGACACGTCTATCGACTCACAACTTTTCTAGGGAAGTCCTTCTTTTTGCCTTCCCTCTCAACTCTTTCTAAGCCTTGTTTCTGTTTTCCCCATATGTCTCAAATATACACAGGAAGATATGCACATACTAACATAAGATTTCAGCCATTTCCACATCTCATTATTCTGGCAGAATTGAAGTTCTAGGCACAACAATTGGTTACCATACCAAACAACCATTCCACCCTGAAGGAAAATTTCACATGACACTTCAATGTGTCTAAAACAACCTGTAAAAATTTCAGGGCAATCAGAGTTATATAACTACTTCAATAAAATAGGCAAATCTGGTGGTCAGAAGTCACAAATTCATGGTCCAGACTTGTGTTTTCAGAATATTTAACCCTAGAATTCGATGGAATCAAGGTACAAGAAAATTCACAGAGGTATTTCAACATGTTATTAGTCTTGTGTAAAAATTTCAGGAGCTTTCTCAATCAATTGCTATGATTAAAAATTCGGGCAAGTTTGTTACTTCAGTCTCAACAATTTAGACAGCAACAGTTACAATTCGGTTCCTAATTTTTTTGAGGCATCAAACCTTAAAATTAAACCCCAGAAAATTCGTGTATTTAGTTTAAGGGCTTAACTACAACATATAATTTTCATGGCTCATGAAACCACCCACAAATTTTCCAGAAAATTCGTGAGAAATTCTGATTACAGAGCAGAATTCAGTCCAGCAACCTAGTTCCAATTTCACTTGAGAGAAAACCCATTTTAAAACCATCCAAACACAACACAAAAATTCATACATCAATATCAATATGTTAACCATCAGAATCATCAAAATTTTCGGAATTAGGGCAAGCCAAAACAGAATTGAAAAATTCCACAAAAAGGCAGCAGAAAACCCTACTCTTGAAGGTGCAGCAAGTCTTTATCTCTAGCTTGTTTTAAGTTGTGATTTCTTCACAACCAAAACTCCCCACACAACCTCAAACCCTCCTCTGATCACTGATGGATGTGCAAGAAGGATAGGGTTCTTGAAATTTCAATCGGTTATAATTGTAGAGGTGGAAGTGTAGATCAATTTTTGTGAAGGAAGATTTGGGTTTTGATGATTCTAAGCTAGGGTTTTTGTGAGATGAACACAAGGTGAAGCTCTTGGCTATGGAGGACTTCCAAGCTCTGATTTCTCCTTGAATGGCCGAATATGAGCATGGCTTGGTTAAGAAGATTAAGTGACTAGGCTTGTCATAAATGCAAGGCAAGATATTTGTAGAAAATCATGATGAATTTGGTGACTAGGCTATGATGGATGGCTAGGATTTGATCTTGGATTCCAAGATTGAATCCTAGCCTTCCACTTGTCTTAATTTGGGGGATATTATTTAGTTGTAGTGATGGAAATGTCTTTCATGTTAAAAACCACACACCGAAATCTTACCGAACGGGTAAACGCCGTACCCACTAACCGATATTACCCGAAATTTAATTCTAGGTATAAAATTATTGTTCCCACACATTCCTAATCTTATTCTCATATTTTCTTAGTTTCGGGCACCTCCGTCTTAATCCAGTTTGCGTCCGGAGGCCTGCGGCCCCGCCAAGTACTATTCACATTTTTTTTTTTTTTGTACTCCCTCATGGAGTCATTCTCATCACAACTGTTCCTGCCAGAATTCTAATATTCCTATTAAGTTTTCCTCAATTAATATCTGAAGAAAACTAGGATGTTACATTACCACCCACCTAAGTAAAAATTTTGCCCTCAAAATTTCGTACCTGGAAACAATTCTGGTAGTCTCTCTTCATAGTTGACTCTAACTCCCATGTGAATTCTTCATTTCCTGGCCCACCCCAAGCTACTTTGACTAGTTGCACTGCTTTATTCCTCAGTTGCTTGATCTCTCTATCCACGATCTAGCGGGAGGCACTTGAAACGTCAAGTCGTCCCGTAACTGGATAGATTCGGGTTCAATGATATGGGTGGAGTCTGGGTGGTACATTCTAAGTTGAGATATATGAAAGACATCATGGAGATTGGATAAAGACGGGGTAGGGCTATTTGATAAGCAGCTGACCCAATTCGTCGAAGAATTTGAAAAGGACCTATAAACCTAGGTGACAACTTTTTGACCTTCAAGACTCTCCTACGCCCGTAGTGGGTGTGACCTTCAGGAACACATGCTCCCCCTCTTTAAACTCTAAAGGCTTCCTTCGTTTATCTGCATAACTCTTTTGACGACTCTGCGCAGCGAGGATTTTATCCTTAATCTTCTGGATTTGTTCCGTCGTCTGATTAACTAGATCTGGTCCTAACAATCTTGCTTCTCCTAAATCGTACCAACACAATGGGGATGACATTTCCTTCCATACAAGGCTTCGTATGGGGCCATGCCAATACTAGCATGATAGCTGTTATTATAGGCAAACTCCACCAGCGGAAGTACTTTATCCCAACTCCCTTTCTGCTCAATCACGCATGCCCTCAGCATATCTTCCAAAGTCTGGATGGTGCGTTCGGTCTGCCCATCCGTTTGGGGGTGATAAGCCGTACTCAAACACAGCTTGGTTCCAAAGGCCCGTTGGAAAGCTCCCAGAACCTTGAAGTAAAACGGGGTCCCTATCGGAAACTATTGAAGAAGGAACGCCGTGTAGCCTTACTATCTCTTGGATATACAAGGAAGCTAACCTATCCAAAGGATAATTAGCTTTGATGGGTAAGAAGTGAGCAGACTTGGTCAGCCTATCCACTATGACCCATATAGCGTCATAGCCTGAAGACGTCCTCGGTAAACCCATTACGAAATCCATGGAGATACTTTCCCACTTCCATTCTGGGATTTCTAAGGGGTGTAAGGTTCCAGCCGGCTTCTGGTGTTCTATTTTGACTCTTGACAAGTTAAACACTTGCGAACAAACTCCGCTATATCCCTCTTCATCCCAGGCCACCAAAACATTCTCTTGAGATCTGCATACATCTTACTAGTCCCAGGGTGTATGGTGAATTCACCTTTGTGTGCCTCCTTCAAAATCTCATTCCTAGAGTACCACTTGCAGGTACACAGACCCTGTCCTTATACCTCCATATACCTCGCTGGTCTGTGGTAAATTCCGGCAACTTCTTAGTGTGAGCTGATTTAAAATCTCTTGAAGCTCTTGATCTTCAGGTTGTGCAACCAAAAGTTCCTGAACTCGCTTGTTATTCTAATTTGACCTAACACCACACCTTCGGGGCTAACAGACGTGCTCAAGCTAAGCTTCTTGAAGTCTTCTACTAGTTCCGTTTCCTTGATCATCATGCATGCTACACTCAGGGACTTTCTGCTCAATGCATCAGCCACAACGTTTGCCTTGCCTGGGTGGTAATTCAGATTAAACTCGTAATCCTTAAGGAATTCCATCCACCGTCTCTGTCTCATATTCAATTCTTCTGATCAAAGAGGTACTTTAAACTCTTATGATCCGAGAAGACATTGAACTGTACACCATAAAGATGGTGTCGCCAGATCTTTAGAGCAAAAACTACAGCCGCAAGCTCAAGATCATGGGTTGGATAGTTCACCTCATGGGGTCTCAACTGCGAGAGGCATAAGCAACCACATTTCTGTGCTGCATAAGCACACACCCTAAGCCCTTGCTAGAAGCATCACAATAAACCTCGAAGGGTCCCTGAGGTCGGGTAGCACCAAGAGAGGAGCTTGGTCAACTTCTGCTTTAACTCCTGAAAACTATTCTCACATTCTAGCGTCCATTTGAATTGAGCATTCTTTCGAGTTAACTTGGTCAAAGGTAGAGCTAGCTGGAAAAACCCATAATAAATCGCCTATAGTATCCAGCTAATCCAAGAAAGCTTCGAATCTCATGACCGTAGTTGGCCGTCCCCAATTAAGTACGGATTCTACTTTGCTGGGATCTACGGAAACTCCTTCTCGTGACACCACATGACCAAGGAACTTAACCTCTCCCATCCAGAATTCACACTTTGACAGTTTAGCATACAACTTCCTCTCCCTTAGGATCTGTAACACAAACCTAAGATGCTCTGCATGTTCCTCTTTGGTCCTTGAATAAATAAGTATGTCATCTATAAAGACAACTACGAATTTATCCAAGTACGGGCGGAAAATCGGTTCATATAATCCATGAATACCGCCGGAGCATTGGTCAGTCCAAAAGACATTACCTTATACTCATAATGTCCGTATCGAGTTCTAAAGGCAGTCTTGGGGATGTCCTCATCCCGAACTCGAATCTGATGGTAACCTGACCTAAGGTCAATCTTTGAGAAAACAGTTGCCCCACGTAATTGATCCAGAAGGTCGTCAATTCTTGGTAGAGGGTACTTGTTCTTGATCGTTACCTTGTTCAACTGCCTGTAATCCACACAAAGCCTCATACCCCCATCCTTTTTCTTTACCAAAAGAGAGGGGCTCCCCACGGCGAGGCACTAGGTCTAATAAAGTGCTTCCCTAGTAGCTCTTCAATTTGTGACTTTAATTCCTTCAATTCTAAGGGGGACATCCTATAAGGGGCAATGGAAATAGGACCCGTCCCTGGGACCAACTCAATGGAGAATTCGACTTCCCGCTCTGCGGAAACTCCGAATATCCTCTGGGAACACATCTGATAGTCCCTCACCACTGGAATCGTATTCAGGTCATAGATACTTTCGGCTTCACTAGCTGAGAGGAGGACATATTCCTGACGGCCTACCTTACTAGGGTTAGGTGTTACTAGGTCCAAGTAAAAAGAAAAGGAACCACAGGAATAGAGGAAGACATGAGAAGAAATATAGCAGTTCTAGTTGGACAATGCAAAAGCACATAATTTGGTACCAGCCAATCCATACCTAAAATGACTTCTAAGCCAGACAAAGGTAGACAAAACAAATTTGCATTAAATTCTCTGGCATTTATAAAAAGAGAAGTGGTCATGCATGCTTGACAAGTTCTGATAGGATTCGCAGGAGGGGTGGATACAAGAAGGTCATATGATAGCTTAGACACAGGTAATCCTAACTTTTGTACACAGTCATAGGATATGAAAGAATGGGAGGCACCCGAATCATACAGGACGTCTAAAATAATTTCATTTATTTCACACTTACCTCGGATCAGATCGGAGATTGAGAAATCTCCTTGGCATCCACAAAAAACACGTCCTGGTTGTTGTGGCCTGGGTGGGTTGCTGAGCTTTCTTATTAGGACACTCGAAGATCTTGTGTCCTGGTTTCCCACAACCAAAGCATGTGATTTGTGTGGTCCAGCAAGGCCGGTTCCCATGATATTTTCCGCATTTGAAACACTCTCTCATTGCCTCCGGTCTTGGAGATTGGATCTGTTTTCCTCGTTGTTGTTGTTGTTGTTATTTCGTGGAAATCTTCCCTTAGATTGGTGCATAGGCTTGAATCGAGGGCCTTGAGGCGCTAGTCCTCTCCTGACATTGTTTTGCGCATACTTGAGGTTTGCCAACTTCTTGTTAGACTCCTCAGCGCGTCGACATTTATTCACCAAAGTAGGATAATCTCGAATTTCCAAGAGGCTCACAGGCTTCAATATCTTCACGTAGACCCCCTTCGTATTTCATGCATTTCCAAACTTCGTCCGGATCACGCTGGTAAATCGTAGAAAATTTGCAAAGTTCCTCAAACTTGGCGGTATACTCTGCCACACTCATAGGACCTTGTCTAAGGGCCATAAATTCTAACTCCTTCGCATTTCTCAGAAGCGGGGAAGTACTTGTGATAAAAAGCCTCCTTAAAGATGTCCCAGGTAACTTCAGTGCGGGAGGCTTCCAAAGTCCTCTAGTACCTACCCACCAGAATTCGGCATCTGCTTCTAGCATATAGGTGGCAAAAGCCACCTTTTGAATCCCTGAGGGTAGAACTGAGAAAATCTTTTCCATTGCCTTGATCCACTCCTCGCTTTGTAGGGATCGAAGCTCCTCGAAAGGCGGGGGTTTGCCTTCCTAAACTCAGCAAATTTCTGATATTCTACATCCTTCATTCCCTCCTGGGTTACCGACCGGGTGCTGCTCCTCATTGCGGTGCAATCGTTCCATCATTCGGTTAGCAACTCAGCTTGCTCCCTCATTGCTTGCCATTTCATGGAAAGTGTTCATCATATCAACATTGTTCCCGCTCCGCTCCTGGTCCCAAGTCATTGATTCCTGTCACACCAAACAAAATATTGAGTTGATCAGGCTCAATACCAATCCAAGTGTGGCAGGAATCCACAACATTTCCAACCAGGTCATGTATACACATATATACATATGCATCATTATGCATGACAACTACTACGGAAACATAGTCGGTCCAATCCCCAGGCTGATAGGATAGACCGGTAACCAAATTACCACATTTACTCGAGTATGGATATAGTAATTAGTAGAGTATTACTGGTTTGGATCTATACTAGTTGAAATAATCCAATGACACGAAATGCCGCAATACATATGCTATCATAACGAAATTTACATATAAGGGTATAATGTCGCAGTCACTATATATATATACATCATAAGGGCAAGACTAACAAAATGACCCCGAAAAGTACAGGACTCGATGCAGACGAGGCTAATCCCCCTACCTAATACCTAACCTACTCAAACACCCGACAAAACGGCATATGCACATATACAACAGAGCAAAAGAAAACTAAAAGTACATCAGTCTTAGGTAGGTAAGGTCCTAACACTATCCTATGTCTATGTACAATGCATCCGTCTCTAGAGGTCTCTACTCCTCGTGCAGGAAGCCATTGGCCATCGGAGCGATGACCTCTCCTCCACCGGGCACCGGGTCTCAGAGGGATCTGAGTCAG
This sequence comes from Dalbergia oliveri, assembly GCA_030441495.1. NCBI lineage: Eukaryota > Viridiplantae > Streptophyta > Magnoliopsida > Fabales > Fabaceae > Dalbergia > Dalbergia oliveri. The sequence continues at coordinate 19,240,142 of JAMLFY010000016.1, forward strand.
ATGAGGAGGATGACGAAACGGGTGCGTCTGGGCTGATACACGGGTGGAGCGAGGGGATCTCAAACACTACAGGATGGGCCATGTGAAGGGGCACACCGTCATAAGGAAAAGCGGGTCGAAGTCCGGCGAAGACCGAGGTACTGAAGGAGCGATCAAAGAACATATAGATCCGGAACTGGAATAACCAACGGCGTACATACAGTCCAATGCCGGATCATATTGCCACACCCACTGTGGCGAATCAGAAAAACACTAGGGACGGCATCTGCGAATCTGAACAATAAAATACATACAACTGAGGGGTGAGAATAATATAAAATTCTCAGGAGGGTAGTTTCCCCCATATACAATATACAATAGGGATAAACAACTCATGCATATATAGTATTCATATAAACACCTACACAGAAATCTTGAAAACCCGTAGGCCGGGAACTAAGCATAGTATCACAATAATCAATCGAGTAATAATATGCATAATCAGAAACTCCATTTCTCATGTCTTTCTCAATTTCCTCAACATAGGGAAGGCTTATTCTCACAGAGATATACATTTACAATTCACAATTTCACAGAGGACCATAGACTGCTAGGACATGAGCTCATTCCTATTCGAGATCACCGAACTTCATTTTTTTCCATTTCGGATCACTCAGGTCTATGCCTAGCCGACACGTCTATCGACTCACAACTTTTCTAGGGAAGTCCTTCTTTTTGCCTTCCCTCTCAACTCTTTCTAAGCCTTGTTTCTGTTTTCCCCATATGTCTCAAATATACACAGGAAGATATACACATACTAACATAAGATTTCAGCCATTTCCACATCTCATTATTCTGGCAGAATTGAAGTTCTAGGCACAACAATTGGTTACCATGCCAAACAACCATTCCACCCTGAAGGAAAATTTCACATGACACTTCAATGTGTCTAAAACAACCTGTAAAAATTTCAGGGCAATCAGAGTTATATAACTACTTCAATAAAATAGGCAAATCTGGTGGTCAGAAGTCACAAATTCATGGTCCAGACTTGTGTTTTCAGAATATTTAACCCTAGAATTCGATGGAATCAAGGTACAAGAAAATTCACAGAGGTATTTCAACATGTTATTAGTCTTATGTAAAAATTTCAGGAGCTTTCTCAATCAATTGCTATGATTAAAAATTCGGGCAAGTTTGTTACTTCAGTCTCAACAATTTAGACAGCAACAGTTACAATTCGGTTCCTAATTTTTTTGAGGCATCAAACCTTAAAATTAAACCCCAGAAAAATTCGTGTATTTAGTTTAAGGGCTTAACTACAACATATAATTTTCATGGCTCATGAAACCACCCACAAATTTTCCAGAAAATTCGTGAGAAATTCTGATTACAGAGCAGAATTCAGTCCAGCAACCTAGTTCCAATTTCACTTGAGAGAAAACCCATTTTAAAACCATCCAAACCCAACACAAAAATTCATACATCAATATCAATATGTTAACCATCAGAATCATCAAAATTTTCGGAATTAGGGCAAGCCAAAACAGAATTGAAAAATTCCACAAAAAGGCAGCAGAAAACCCTACTCTTGAAGGTGCAGCAAGTCTTTATCTCTAGCTTGTTTTAAGTTGTGATTTCTTCACAACCAAAACTCCCCACACAACCTCAAACCCTCCTCTGATCACTGATGGATGTGCAAGAAGGATAGGGTTCTTGAAATTTCAATCGGTTATAATTGTAGAGGTGGAAGTGTAGATCAATTTTTGTGAAGGAAGATTTGGGTTTTGATGATTCTAAGCTAGGGTTTTTGTGAGATGAACACAAGGTGAAGCTCTTGGCTATGGAGGACTTCCAAGCTCTGATTTCTCCTTGAATGGCCGAATATGAGCATGGCTTGGTTAAGAAGATTAAGTGACTAGGCTTGTCATAAATGCAAGGCAAGATATTTGTAGAAAATCATGATGAATTTGGTGACTAGGCTATGATGGATGGCTAGGATTTGATCTTGGATTCCAAGATTGAATCCTAGCCTTCCACTTGTCTTAATTTGGGGGATATTATTTAGTTGTAGTGATGGAAATGTCTTTCATGTTAAAAACCACACACCGAAATCTTACCGAACGGGTAAACGCCGTACCACTAACCGATATTACCCGAAATTTAATTCTTGGTATAAAATTATTGTTCCCACACATTCCTAATCTTATTCTCATATTTTCTTAGTTTCGGGCACCTCTGTCCTAATCCCAGTTCGGCGTCCGGAGGCCTGGGCCCGCCAAGTACTATTCATGTTTTTTTTTTTTGTACTCCCTCATGGAGTCATTCTCATCACAACTGTTCCTGCCAGAATTCTAATATTCCTATTAAGTTTTCCTCAATTAATATCTGAAGAAAACTAGGATGTTACAAAACACCGTACAGGAAAATCAAATATTACTCGAAATTTAATTCTAAGTATAAAATTTTCATTTCTGACTATTTCTAACCTTATTCCCATGTTTTTCCAATTTCGGGCACCTTGGGGTTCGAACTAGGGTTTTGGTTATTCCGATTTTGGGGCCCACAAAACACTATTCATTTTATTTTTGTGATCATTGAGTCACCTTCCTCATCAGGACGTTGCAGATATTTAAAATTACGACTAATAAAGTACAAAATAATTTTTAAAATAATTTTCAGGATGTTACATTATCACTCAAAACAAGCTACAAATAGCTTTCTAAAGGGTTTTGGAGCTAACAACCTTCCCTCCTGAGGTACCTAGTTGATCGAGCTTTGGCAGAGTAACGCTCTTATACTGAATAGTGTAGGAGTTACCTAGCCAACCTACCACTCTTGGCCAAGTTTCAAAGAGGTTTCTAAGAGTCTCACACTCCTCCTTTGTGACCAAAGGCTTGATGATATATTTCTTGGGCCAATCGACATAATGTGGCTGGAATATAGGTGCTTAGGGAAGAGAGACAAGTCCACTGCGCATACATCAGAGTATCACATCTTTGGGAGCGCTAAAATGAGCATAGTTAGCATATGCAAATTATGGGACCCGATTCTAAAAGTACCTATACGTGTTGTATCGCCGAGGAACTCAATTTCTAAGGCGTCCATTGTAACACCCCAAAATTATTTAAAAATTAATTTTAACTTTATTAGTGAGAATTTAAAAAATCTAACAGTTTTAGCAATGATGAGGATGATCCAATGGACATATAAAACAAATGTGAATAGTGACCTTGCGGAGGCCCATTTGGACCATCAAAATCCTATAATCGAGAACAGATGCCCGAAACTAAGAAAATATAGGATTAAGATTAGAAAAAGTTAGAAATGAGAATTTTAGACCCAGAATTTAATTTCGGGTTATATTTGTTTTCCGAGTATGATATTTTACCCGTTAGGTAAAATATTGATGCACAGTTTCTTACACGTATGAAATTTGCAGTGTAATTTGCCACCTAACTAGACAAGTGTATGGCTAGGATTTGGCCACACCACTGTCTTTAACAAGATTTAATTGCAACCACATAAAATTATTAATTTCTATTACAAGACATAGTATTTGTGATGAAAATTTTATTACATATCTTATATAAATATAACAAAAACCAAAAATTCTCATTCTTCTTCTTCTCAAGTTTGGCTAAGTCTTATTTTCAGCATTTTCCATTCTTTCAAAAATTTGCTAAGAGCACTAAGCCACAACATCAAACATCCATATGTTTTGCCACAAACACAAACTTACCTCTTGAAAACTTGAATCAACTCTTTGTCACAAATCCTCACCTCATCATATCAACCATCTTAGTTGTTGTTCCTGCTTTTGAAGAGGATTTGAGAGGGTCATATCAAGAATTGGGTGTAGGAACTCTTGAAGGAAAGCCAAGAACAAGAATTAGAGTTCTAAGAGTCAAGTAGGGATTTATTGATTTACTTTTCATTCCATATTTTCGCTGAACTTGTTTGATTGATTTGGCATGAGATATTTCATTATATTGATTGATAACACATAGATATTGATGTATTTAATTTGGTAGAAAGTTTGGATAATGTTAGAGAATCCTTTTTGCTAAAATATGTTGCGAGTCATGCTGCAAATTCCCCATTTAAGAAAGCAGATGAACAATTTTGATTTTTTTCACTAATGTAGAGACATGATCTTGAACTAAAATTTTTATATGATGAAGCTAACATACGGAAGTATTTCTAGAAATTTTCTTAAGACATGTTAAGCATTATTGTTAATTTTAAAAACTTGAAAAGAGGGACAGGGTTTTGCCTAGCCAATCTAGTTTGTAGTACTGAATTTGTCTAATTTTGCTACCCTAGCAAATGATCAAATTTTGAGCTGAAATTTTACAAGATGTTGAAGACATCTTTAATTCCAACCTAAAATTTTTGAATGAATTTAGGTGTTCATTTGACAGGGTAAAAAAATCAAGACTTCTAGCTGTTGGCTGAGACTTTGTAGGTTTTGACCTCCGAAATTGTGAAATTTTGTTAATATAGCTAGAGATCTTATTATGTTTTGAAATTTGTATAGGAGCTCATTGATACATTGAATTGTCTCTAAAAATTAGTTTGCTCTGATTTGATCATGTTTATTAATTTAATCATAATTTTCTTTAGAGCCAAAATTCTGGCAGCATGTTAAACTAGCTAAATTAATGATGAAATGATTATGACTTGATCTCATTTATGCTATGTGAATTTAATGATGATGTTAGACATATGTAAATGTGAGTGCTCATGATAAATGCTCCTATATGAAGAAAAATTGGAATCATGAGTGATATATATATATATATGCTTGAAGCATTAAGAAACTTAGAAATTGATGCTAATGCATATATGGTTGTCATACTTGTACATATGAGTTTGATGATGATGTATGTGATAAGTAAAAATAAGATCCCCTTTAGTATGTCAAGGGCACGGAAAGATCCCCTTTGGTATGTGAAGGCCACAAAAATATCCCCATCGATATGTGAAGGACACGAAAAATAAGAAAGATATGAAATACCCTTCGATGTACTGAGGGCACGTAAAGATAAAAATAATGTGTATGAGATCCCTTCGATATACTGAGGGCACGTAAAGTTGAGAATGAATTACTATGATATTGAGTAGTATGACATGTAGATATTAAGTGATTGAAGATGTTAAGTAGTATGACATGTGTATATCAAGTGATTGAATAATAAAAGAGACTTACTTTGAAAGAATGGTTTTGAACTTTTAAATGAATCTTTGATGTATATTGCATGCTCACAATTTTCTAATAAACCGAAGTAGCTAGGACGATGACAATAATATGGATTTTATTTTATTATGCATTTTGGGGATACCTGAGAATCTTAGAATTCTCACCCCTATGTGTTTATATTCCCATGTCGTCTCCAGGTTGATCTAAAGAATAAGAGGCTGCTACACAAAAGAAATCAGATTAGCAGGAGTTTAATGGCTAAGGCTTGTATCGATTGTACTTAGTTGAATGTATATGTGTATGTAAATATAATAAAGAGCATATGTGTATTAAAGCTAATAGAAGAGCTTCCTCTTGTACTTGACTTTGTATTCAATAAATGTTTTATTTCTTTGTTATATATTTAATAGAATTACAACTAAGTTATTGCTTGAATCACTCGAACTTGCTATAGATATTTAAGAAAGGTCCATAAATTTATAAGTAACAACTCCTGAGTCTAGTGTCATGGCTTAAGGATGTTGTTGTAACACCCTAATATTTGACCCAACACGCCTAGGACGTATTGAGATTAATTATTAGTTATTACTCTTTTAAATTCCTTTTATCAAAATACTTAGCGAAAAATATGGGTAACAATTTTTTTTCTTTTCGAAACATAAAACAAAGCGAGAGCCATATGCACACATGCTAACAAAAATCCGAATGCTAGAAACCATCAAAGTCAAGGGAAGTATACACATACTCAATTAAAGCACAACATCATGAATGTAGGTGAACTTTATATTACATCACATAATAACATAGTTCTTAATACATAGGAATTAGCACATATGGAGTCACACCCATAGTAGGCTGAACTTCCAATACATGAGTAACAGAATAGAAATACATAAAAATAAATACACTGGATCATCAAAATACTAGATACTAGCTACCGTATCCCCCTCAACCTAAGAGCGCTCATCCAACATCATCCCTATCAAAAGATGCATAGGGGAATCCTCACAACAGCTCGGCACTCTGGAGGGATCCTCCATCATGATCTACGGCGGGGCTAATCCTCATCCCTGAAGGTACAAACCCAATGAACGGAGTGAGCTCCAGGTGTGTGCAAGCGGAAAGGGGACGGACATGACCTCTCGACGTGGGCACATCTCTGGGCGTCGAGCTAGCCTCCGCGTGTCACCGTGTCCTCACCTCTCCCGATGTCCATGGGGGCCGTAGGGCAGATCCTCCGAGTAGATGTTGGTAGCGGAGTCCTCCGATGGGTCGGTTTTGGAACTCCTCGAGCGAGGAACATACTTGGGGTAGTCATGCACCGCCGAAGCCGAAGGGTAGGCACGACAAGTCTACTCGTCGTGGGGTCGAGTCCTCTCGAAGATCATTCGTCGCCAAACGGTGAGGTAGGAGTGAAGCGAAAGCTAGAAACTGGATATGCGAATGGGCATCCCATGTACGCAAGAAATGAGACAAAACAACGACCCTTAAAATGATATGACTGATGATCCAAAGCGCACCTCCCAGATCGGCATGTCAATGAAGACCACAAACGTCGCCATCGAGATCTGAAGACGTAACGGAAGAGAGAAATAGAGGGGTGAGAATTTTACTAAAGAATCTTAGCAGGAATCCTCCTACCCTAATGTCATCGTTTACGTCTCCAGGAACCTTGGGTTTATTATGAAAAGATTTAACATACAATGGTCTATTATGAGGTTTTATAAAAGTAATTATCCAAGGTCTGTGTTTTCATTTATAATGAATCTTAATACATGAATGTAGCATAGCAAAGCATGAATGCATAGCAATACCTTATACAAGTAAACTAATAAAATATGACATCAAAGATTTATCATCATATAAGTGGCGTGTAACTTCTCATGAAAACCTTTCTCTTTTAAGTACAAACTTCACATCCTTTTCTCTTTCTCAAACTTGTGACATAAAGGTATCAAACATAGTATCATTGCCACCCTGTGCTAGGCTATGAGCTCATTCCTTAACTAGTCATCACTAGTTCTTACTTATCCTCTTGATAAGCGTAACACAATCACAATCATAATAGTCCCGACTCCTAGAGTACGGGTAGGGGCCTAAGGATCACCCATCATGGGACTTTTTCCTTCTTCGAAACACATTATCTGTTAAGACCAATGACTTTGTCCGCTTTGGCAAACTAACTGTTAATGTCCTCACGGTTTTACCTTCTCCTCACTGGAGCAAGAGAAGACGTCTCGGTCTATGAAATGCATCAACTGGTTAAGACAATGACTTTGTCCGCTTCTGGATGGTCCGTCCATACCCCCCACGGTTTACTTTCTCCTCACGTAGCAAGAGAAATGCGTCTCGGCATGTCACTTTTTAAAATCTTACTTTCAAAATCTTCTTTAAATCTCTCAATTTGACGAAAATTTGACAGGCACAACGGTTGTACACCAAATTTCTCAAATTTGAGTCATGCCACATAACTCATTTAACACATGCTTCCTCATTCAATATCTCAACTAAGCAAACCTTAAAAATCATATAAACATGTGCACCCATTTCATCATTATCTCATATCCTTCTACATCTCAATCATAACATGCCATATTATCATAACAATCACGTCATAAGTTTACATATTCTCATACGCATGCCATTAATACTTTCACATACTCTCGATCTATCATAACTATGTGTTCACTCGGTCACTTACTCTCATCATCTTCCCTATCTTATAGTATCTTATGCTTTGACCCTATAGGTCTTAAAACTCGTGTTCTAGTTATCCTAACACCGATAGTAGATCTTTGATGCACCTAAAGTATCATTTAATTCTAGCTAATTTTTATGCTTACTAACACCTTCAAACAGCCTTGCAGATTGGGTAAGATGGTTATTACTCGATTATGGGGTTCTAGAATCTACGTCTTTAACCCTTTCTAAGTTCCGTCTTCGCCTAAGGATCTATATTCAATTCCTAAACCAATTATCAGAGATTCCTTTACATATCCACTAATTGTAAACCATTTTTCCTAAGTTCAATTATGCTAAAATAGAATTTATAATTCTTGTGCTTAAGTGTTCTAGAATCCTCATTTTAAGTTCTTTTTAGTTACTTGTTCTTTCCTAACACTCCTAAATCAGTCCTTGCTTCACTCAAATACAATTTTACACATTTTAACTCCATAAAACAGTATCAATATAGTGGCCAAACAAAAGGCAGAAACCGAATTGTATATCTCACAGAATCACATGAATTCATGATTTAAATACGTATAAGTTACTAGTTTTCTCTTGGAATAATTTTAGGAACTCAAAACTCTTCTAGAAACTAATTTATCTCATTAAGCCCTAAACTAATTTATCTCATTAAGATAATGTAAATGTAAGAAATGGCAGTAGCTAAATCATATTTCTCATAGGGTAGATTTAACACATAAAATCATGTTCATAATATTCTCTAAATTCTCATATGCTTAGAAAAATTTCAAGACATAGGCTATTGACACTTGTGATTAGATGCAACTCATACCAAGTCCATCATCATCATCATAAGGCCCAGATAGCATTCAAGGAAGGCTTCCATTTTCTAAGACTTTACTTGTGATACTTGGGCATGTCTTTGAGCTCTAGAATATTTAAGTGATGACATAAACATAAACATACTATGCACTTTGTTTTATTCTTCATTATAAAATAAAGTGAGAGCATAAAATAAATATGATATGCAACCTCCTTATTATCTTCAAAGCTTAAGTGATAACTTGAAATATAAACATGGAGTATGTAACACCCTAACTTTTAACCTAATACGTTCGAGTCGCATTTCAGTTAGTTATTAGTTGTTACGCCTTTGTTTCAATCTTGACTTATCTTTTAAAATACGAGCAAGGAAAATATGACTAAATTTTTCTTTTGAACTGAAACCTTAAAATGCGAGCCGCGCATGCGCATAGATACCGATTAATACACATAAGACATAGCAATCATATACCCATCATCATAGCATATATACGTAGACCATAGTATAATCACAACACAAATCATATATCATAATCTTAACATAATAGGGATGTCCTATAAACATAAGGACACCTTAAGATTCTAAACACAACAATCAAAGTCGATCATACCCTAGCCCAAAGCTAAACATAACAAAACTAGACTAGTCTTCACGCTTCCACTGTGACCTCTGATTCGGTAAATGACATGACCTCTTTTACCCGCACCTTAAGGAAGATCACGAACATCCGCATCATTCATGTCTGGAGACGACACGAAAGAAAGGAAGGGGTGAGAAACTTTATTCAAGATTCTAGGAGGCTCCTTAACTTTAACACAAGTGTCATCGTCATCATCCCCAACCACTTCAGTTTTTATTATGAAAGAAGTGTACATGCATAGATTCAATTTTAAATTTCTCAAATCCTATTATCCGAAGTGGGTGTCTTTTAACATGGGTCTTAATGATATGAATGCAACAGTATATCTCATGTATGCATGGCAATACATTAAAAGCATAACCAACACATGTAAATAGCACATGTCACATGATTAAATGCACCAATAGGATATTAATGCTATATATATATATATATATATATATATATATATATATATATATAGCCTCTTTTCTTTACTTTTCATAATTAAACTTTCAAGTTCTTTTCCACCCTTGCACATGGTCACCAAAAGCCACCTGCTTCACCTTCCCCGATTTTTCATGGTCACCAAAACTCCTCCTATTCTATCGCCTAGGATGAGCTCAATCTAACTAGCCGTTGCTAGATTTAATATGGGATAATAGAGGGGAAACACATCACTTTCTTATCATGAGTAAGCAACTTTATCATTCATCATTTCATGCTCAAAGTTTCATGATTTTTCTAAGTTAACAAATTTGGCGGAAATCCAACATTACCCCTAAGCGAAATTTTCCCAAATTTGCTTCCTGTCGTATAGCATCCAAACATGCATCTCAATCAATCATACATAATTGCAACATGCCATTAATACTTTCATATACTCTCGATATATCAAAACTATGTATTCACTTGGTCACTTACTCTCATAGTCTTCCCTATCTTATAGTATCTTATGCTTTGACCTTTATGGGTCTTGAACTCGTGTTCTAATTATCCTAACACCTATAACAGATCTTTTATGCACCTAAAGGATCATTACTTGTAATTCTCTCTAATTTTTATGCTTACTAACACCTCCAAACAGCATTGCACAGATTGGACAGGATGGTCATTATTCGATTACGGGTTCTAAAATCTACGTCTTTGACCTTTCTAAGTTCCGTCTCCGCTAAGGCTCTATATTCAATTCATAAACCAATTATTAGGGATTCCTTTATATATCCACTAATTATAAACCATTTTCCTTAATTTTGTAACACCCTCCCAATTACCACATTCTACTCGAGTGTTGACATAATAATTAGTAGAGTATTACTACGTTCCTGAATCGATACTAGCCGAAAATTTCAGTGAGAAAAGAGTTCTAATACATATGTTGCCACAACCATATTCACATACATTAACATCATGTCCCAGTTACAATATATACATCATAATAAAAGAGAAATACGAAACAACCCCTAACTAGTCAAAACTCTATAGCAAATGAGGCTAGACCCCACCGAATACCTAACCTCAAATATTTAGCCCGACAAAAATGTCATATAGATACAATGGAGCAAAAGAAAACTAATAATACATCGGTCTGAGGCTGTAAAACCCTAACACTACACTACTGCTATGTACAGGCCAACCTCTCTGAAAGTCTCGCCTCCTCCTACAGGAAGCCGTTAGCCATCGTGCGATGACCTCACCTCCACCGGGGCGTCTGGGCCCTCAAGGGTTCGTCGAATGAGGAGGATGAAGAAACAGGTGCGTCGCCGCGGGTATGCGGGTGGAGCAAGGGGAACCTCAAACACATTAGGATGTACCATATGGAAAGGCACACCCTCGTAAGGAAAGGTGGGCTCGTAGTCTGCGCAAAGACTGAAGTACTAAAAGAACGATCGAAAAACATATATATACGGAACTGGAGTAACCAACGGCATAGGAGTCCAATGCCGGGTTGTATTGCCACACCCATTGTGGCGAGTCAAAGAAAAACACAGGACGGCATCTGGCGAATCTAACAATACAATACACACAGCTCAGGGGTGAGAATATTGTAAAATTCTCAGGAGGGTAGTTTCCCCTAGAGGCTACACATAGTACATAGAGAAGTTCATGCATATACAATATTCATATAAAGGTCATACATAGCAATCCCAAAATCTATATATCGTGAGAACTTAGAATGACACCACAGTCAATCAGGTACTATTATGTACAACCATAAACTCAATTCCACGTATTTTTCTCAATTTCTCAACATAGGGAAGGCTTAGTTTCACATAGAGTCGTATCCACATTTAATAATTTCATAGAGGACAATAGACTGGACATGAGCTCATTCCTATTCGTGAACATCGGACTTCATTTTTTTCCATTTCCAAATCACACAGCTTTATTCTTAGCCAGATGTCTACCGACTTATAATTTTCTAGGGAAGTCCACCACCAAAATTCACACATCAATAACAATATATCATCAACCAAATACAATCAAAATTTTGAAATAAAACCAGGCAGAATAGGTTGGCAAAAATTTCAAGTGAAAGGACTATAGAAAACCCTACTCTTGAAGGCTAGTCTATCTTTGTCTTTAGCTTGCTTCAAGATGAGAGTCCTCACTCCAAGACTCCCAAAACACCTTTAAACCCTCCTCTGACCAATGATGGATGAGGTAAATATGATGAGGTTTGGAAATTCTAATCGGTTGTATTGGTAGAGATTGAAGTGTAGATCAATTTTAGTGAAGGAAGGTTTAGGTTTTGATGGCTCTAAGATAGGGTTTATGGAATTTGAAAGCCAACTCAAGCTCTTGGCTATGGAGGAACAGCTGTTGCTTTCTCCTGGAATGGCTGAATTTTCTCTTGATTTTGGAAGAGAAATTGGTGACTAGGCTTCTATAATAAAGCATGGAAGATATTTAACAAAATAATCATTACTTATGTCATAAAGCAACAATGGATGGCTAAGATTAAATCTTGGATTCCAAGATTAAATCTTGGCCTTCCACATGTCTTAATTAGATAAATATCACTTATGTGTGTTGATAGAAATATCTTTCTGTTAAAAATCACACACCGAAATCTTACCGAATGGGTAAACACCTTACCCGATAAACCTGATATTGCCCGAAAATTACTTCTAAGCATAAAGTTTTCATTCCCACACGTTTCTAACCAAATCCTCATATTTTCCTAACTTCGGGCACCTCTGGGTCCAAATCTCTAGTTTCAATTGTCCCGCGGCTGCGGCTAAACACTATTCACAATTTTTTTTTTTTCTATTCATGGAATCGTGCTCATCATAACTACGTCTGTCAAAATTCTAATATTTGTATTAACCATTCCTCAATCAATTTCTAAAGAAAAACTAGGATGTTACATTACCACCCACCTTAATAAAAAAAATTTGTCCCCAAAATTTCGTACCTGGAAATAATTCCTAATCTCTCTTCATGGTTGACTCTAACTCCCATGTGAAGTCTTCATTCCTTGGCCCACCCCAAGCTACTTTGACTAGTTGCACTGCTTTATTTCACTTGCCGAACTTCTCTATCCACGATCTGAGTGGGAGGTGCTTGAAACGTCAAATCTCCCGTAACTGGATAGATTCGGGTTCAATGACATGGGTTGGGTCAGGGTAATACATCCTAAGTTGCGATACATGGAAGATGTCATGAAGATTAGATAAGGACGGGGAGGGCTATTTGATAAGGTCTTACCCAATCCGTCGAAGGATCTAAAAGGGCCTATAAACCTAGGGGATAACTTTTTGACCTTTAAAGCTCTACCTACTCCCGTAGTGGGTATGACTTTCAGGAATACGTGTTCTCCCTCTTTAAACTCTAAAGGCTTCCTTCGGTTATCTGCATAGCTCTTTTGACCGCGCGCGAGGATTTTATCCTTGATTTTCTAGATTTGTTCCGTCGTTAATTAACTGATCTAGTCCCAACAATCTTGCTTCCCCTGAATTCGTACCAACATAATGGAGACTGACATTTCCTCCCATACAAAGCTTCATATGGGGCCATGCCAATACTAGCATGATGGTTGTTATTATAAGCAAACTCCACCAATGGAAGGTTTATCCCAACTCCCTTTCTGCTCAATCACACATGCCCTCATATCTTCTAAAGTCTGGATAGTGCGTTCGTCTATCCGTCCTGTTTAGGGATGATAAGCCGTACTCAAACACAGCTTGGTTCCAAAGGCCCTTTGGAAAGCTCCCCAAAATCTTAAAGTAAAACGGGATCCCTATCAGAAACTATTGAAGAAGGGACACCGTGTAGTCTTACTATCTCTTGGATATACAAAGAAGCTAACTTATCCAAAGGATAATTAGCTTTGATGGGTAAGAAATGTACAAACTTGGTCAGTCTATCCACTATAACCCATATAGCATCATGGCCTGACGACGTACTCGTTAAACCCATTACAAAATCCATAGAGATACTTTCCCACTTCTATTCTGGGATTTCTAAGGGGTGTAAGGTTCCAGCTTTTGGTGTTCTATTTTGATTCTCTGACAAGTTAAGCATCTTTGAACAAACTACATTATATCTTTCTTCATCCTGGGCCACCAAAACATTCTTTTAAGATCTGCATACATTTTACTAGTCCCACGGTGTATGGTGAATCCGCCTTGGTGTGCCTCCTTTAAATCTCATTTCGAAGATTATCACCTAGGTACACAGACCCTGTCCTTATATCTCCATATACCTCGCTGGTCTTGGGTAAATTCTGGCAACTTCTTAGTATGAATCGATTTTAAATCTCTTGAACCTCTTGATCTTCAGGTTGTGCAGCCAAAATTTGTTCCTGGAACTCACTCGTTACTCCCAACTCTACCTAACACCACACCTTCAGGGCTCACATACGTACCCAGGCTAAGCTTCTTAAAGCCTTCTACTAATTCCGTTTCCTTGATCATCATGCATGCTACATTCAGAGACTTCCTGCTCAACGCATCAGCTACCACGTTTGCTTTGCTTGGATGGTAATTCAGGCTAAACTCATAATCCTTGAGGAATTCCATCCATCGTCTCTGTCTCATATTCAACTTTTTCTGATCAAAAAGATATTTTAAACTTTTGTGATCAGAGAAGACATTGAACTATACACCATAAAGATGATGTCGCCAGATCTTCAAAGCAAAAACCAGCTGCAAGCTCAAGATCATGCATTGGGTAATTCACTTCATGGGTCTCAGCGCTGTGAAGCGTAGGCCACCACGTTCCGGTGCTGCAGCAACATACACCCTAAGCCCTTACTAGAAGCATCGCAATAAACCTCGAAGGGTCCATGCGGATCGGGTAACACCAAGACAGGAGCCGTGGTCAACTTTTGCTTCAACTCTTGAAAACTACTTTCACATTCTGGTGTCCATTTGAATTTAGCATTCTTTCGGGTTAACTTTGTCAAAGGTAGGGCCAACTGGAGAAACCCATAATAAATCGCCTATAGTATCTAGCTAATCCCAGAACTTCAATCTCAGTCCACTATGGCTGGCCGTCCCCAATTAAGTACGGATTCTACTTTGCTAGGATCTACGGAGACTCCTTCTCGTGATACCACATGGCCAAGAAACTTAACCTCTCCCATCCAGAACTCACACTTGGACAATTTAGCATACAACTTCCTCTCCCTTAAGATCTGTAACACAACCCTAAGATACTCCGCATGTTCCTTTTCAGTTCTTGAATAGATAAGTATGTCATCTATAAAGACAACTACAAATCTATCTAAGTAGAGGCGGAAGATTCGGTTCATATAATCCATGAATACCACCGGAGCATTGGTCAGTCCAAAAGACATCACCTTATACTCATAATGTCCATACCGAGTTCTAAAGCGTCTTGAGGATATCCTCATCCCGAACTCGAATCTAATGGTAACCTGACCTAAGATCAATCTTTGAAAAAATGGTTGCCCACATAATTGATCTAGAAGGTCATCAATTCTTAGCAGGGGTACTTGTTCTTGATCGCTACCTTATTCAACTGCGATAGTCCACACAAAGTCTCATGCCCCCATCCTTTTCTTCACCAAAAACAGGGGCCCCCCATGGCGAGGCACTTGGTCTAATGAAGTGTTTCCCTAGTAGCTCTTCAATCTGGGACTTTAATTCCTTCAACTCTAAGGGGACATCCTATAAGAAGCAATTGAAATAGGACCCATCCCTGGGACCAATTCAATGGAGAATTTGACTTCCCTTTCGGCGAAAACTCTGAATATCCTCTGGGAACACATCTGGATACTCTCTCACCACTTGGAATCATATTCACTTCATGGTAACTTTTGGTTTCACTAGCCGAGAGGAGAACATATTCCTTACGGTCCACCTTACCAGGGTTAGGTGTCACTAGGTTTAAGTAAAAAGAAAAGGGAACCATAGAAATAGAAGAAGACATGCGAAGATATATAGCAGTTCTAGTTGGACAATGTAAAAGCACATAATTTGGTACTAGCCAATCCATACCTAAAATGACTTCTAAACCAGATAAAGGTAGACAAAATAAGTTAGCACTGAATTCTCTAGCATTTATAAAAAGAGACCTAGTCGTGTATGCCTGACAAGTCCTAATAGGACCCGTAGGAAGTGTGGATACAAGAAGGTCATATGATAACTTGGACACAGATAAAAGAATGAGAGGCACCTGAATCATACCTACGTCTAAGGTATTTCCATTTATTTCACACTTACCTCTTAAGATCGGCAGATTGAGAAGCTTCTTTCGTACTCAGGAAAAGGCACCCTTGTTGTTGTGGCCTGGGGATGGGCGCTGAACTTTCTTGTTGGGACACTCAAATATCTTGTGTCCTGGTTTCCCATAGCCGAAGCATGTAATTTGCGTGGTCCAGGCATGGCCGTTCCCGTGATATCTCCCACATTTAGGGCACTCTCTTGTCTCCGCTCTTGGGATTGAATCCGTTTCCCTCTATTATTGTTGTTGTTAGGTGGAAATCCTCCCCTAGATTGGTGTACAGGCTTGAACGAGGTCCTTGGGGTGCTAGTCCTCTGACGTTGTTTTGTGCATACTTGAGGTTTACCAGCTTCTTGTTAGACTCCTCAGCGTGTCGACACTTATTCACCAATGTAGGGTAATCTCAGATTTCCAAAAGGCTCACAGGAGCTTCGATATCTTCACATAGACCCCCTTCATATTTCATGCATTTCCAGACTTCGTTCGGGTCACGTTGGTAAATCGTAGAAAATTTGTAAAGTTCCTCAAACTTGGTGGTATATTCAGCCACACTCATAGGCCCTTGCCTAAGAGCCATAAATTCTAACTCCTTTGCATTCCTCACAGAAGGGAAGTACTTATGATAGAATGCCTCCTTAAAGACATCCCAAGTAACCGCAGATTGGGAAGCTTCAAATAATCCTCTAGTACCCACCCTCTAGAATTCAGCATCTGCTTCTAGCATATATATGGCAAAAGCCACCTTTTTGAATCTCTGAAGGAGAAGCTGAGAAAATCTTTTCCATTGCCTTGATCCACTCTTCCGCCTTCAGGGGTTGAAAGCTCCTAAAGGCGGGGGTTTGCTTTTCTAAATTTAGCAAATTTCTGGTATTTCCCATCCACTTCATTTCCTCCCGGGTTACCAACTGGGTGCTGCCCTTCATTGCGATGTAATCTTTCCATCATTCAGTTGGCAACCACGACTTGCTCCTCATTGCCGCAGCCATCTCATGAAAGGTGTTCATCATTTTGAGTTATTTCCTGCTCCACTTCTAGTCTCCGATTGAGTCATCGATTCCTGTCACACCAAACAAAATATTGAGTTGATCAGGCTCAATACCAATCCAAGTGTGGCAGGAACCCACAACATGTCTAACAGGTCATACATACACATATCTACACATATGCATCATAATGCATGACAATTACTACGAAAACATAGCCGGTCCAATCCTCAGGCTATAGGATAGTCCCTTGATACCATAATGTAACACCCTCCCAATTACCACAATCTACTCAAGTATTGACATAGTAATTAGCAGAGTATTCCTGACATCCTGATCGATACTAGCCTGAATATTTTAGTGAGAAAAGAGTTCTAATACATATGTTGCCACAACCATATTCACATACATTAACATCATGTCCTAGTTACAATATATACATCATAATAAAAGACAAATACGAAACAACCCCTAACTAGTCAAAACTCTTAGCAAACGATGCTAGACCCCTTACCGAATACCTAACCCTGCCAAAATATTCAGCCCAACAAAAATGTCATATAGATACAACGGAGCAAAAGAAAACTAATAATACATCGGTTTGCAGGCTGGTAAAGCCCTAACACTACACTACTGCTATGTACATGCCAACAGCCTCTGAAAGTCTCGCCTCCTCCTACAGGAAGCCGTTGGCCATCGGTGCGATGACCTCACCTCCACCGGGGCATCTAGGCCCTAAGGGTCCGAGTCGACGAGGAGGACGAAGAAACAGGTGCGTCTCTCGGGTATGCGGGTGGAGCAAGGGAACCTCAAACACATCAAGATGTACCATATGGAGAGGCACACCCTCATAAGGAAAGTTGGGGTCGAAGTCCGGCAAAGACTGAAGTACTAAAAGAACGGCTGAAAACATATATATACGAACTATGAGTAACCAACGGTATACAGGAGTCCAATGCGGTCGTATTGCCACACCCATTGTGGCGAGTCAAAGAAAAACACCAGGGACGGCATTTGGCGGATTCTGAACAATACAATACACACAACTGGAGGGGTGAATATTGTAAAATTCTAGGAGGTAGTTTCCCCAGAGGCTACACATAGTAATATAAGAAGTTCATGCATATACAATATTCATATAAAGGTCATACATAGCAATCCCAAAATCTATAGATAGCGAGAACTTAGAATGGCACCACAGGAGTCAATCAGGTACTATTATGTACAACCATAAACTCAATTCCACGTATTTTTCTCAATTGCTCAACATAGGGAAGGCTTAGTTTCACATAGAGTCGTATCCACATTTAATAATTTCATAGAGGACAATAGACCTAGGACATGAGCTCATTCCTATTCGTGATCATCGGACTTCATTTTTTTCCATTTCCAAATCACACATAGTTTTATTCCTAGCCATACGTCTATCGACTTATAATTTTCTAGGAAAGTCCTTACTTTTGCCTTCCCTCTCTATCCCTTGAAGCCTTGTTTCTGTTTTCTCCATATGTTCAAATATGCAACCGCATAATGTGTACATAATATTTCTGCGTTCTCACATAACAGCATCATATACTCCTTTTTCTTTTCTCAAACATGTTTACCTACAATTAAATATTCAATTATATTAGAGGTTCATGAATAAGAAATTGAAACAATTAGTGGGCACTCATATGCCATAGACTTGGAATAGATATCATACTATTATGAAATTTCAGCCATTTTCACATTCTAGCACCTTGGCAGAATTTCTGTTCTAGGTTCAACATTTAATTGGTGTATTCAAAAAGCCATCCCAAGAGTCACAAAAATTATATATGACACTTCAATGTGTCTAGAATAACCTGTAAAAATTTCAGGACAATCAGATTTTTGTAATTACTTCAGTAAAATATACAAATCTGGTGGTCAGGGCCACCAATTCAAGGCCAGATCCAGGTTCCTAAAATTTTTAACCCTAGAAATTGATGGAACCAATGTGCAAGAAAATTTACAGTGACACTTCAATATGTTATTAGCTTTTTGTAAAGATTTCATGAGCTATCTCAATCAATTGCTATGATAATAAAATCAGACAAGTTTATTGCTTCTGTTACAACATCCAGGACAGGATCAGACACATTTCGGTTCTTGATTTTTTTGAGGCAGTAAACTTTAAAATTAACATCTAAGAAAATTCATGTAGTTAGTTGTCACTAAAACATATAATTTTTTTAGATCATCTAATTACCCAGAAATATACCATAAAATTCGGGTATAATTACTACTTAGAACAACTAGAAATCCAAAGGCCTAGTCCAGAATTTCCTTTAGTGAAAACCCCTTTTTAACACTATCCAAACCCACCACCAAAATTCACACATCAATAACAATATATCATCAACCAAATACAATCAAAATTTCAAAATAAAACTAGGCAGAACGGGTTAGCAAAAATTTCAAGAGAAAGGACTATAGAAAACCTACTCTTGAAGGCTAGTCTATCTTTGTCTCTAGCTTGCTTCAAGATGAGAGTCCTCCACTCCAAGACTCCCAAAACACCTTCAAACCCTCCTCTCCAGTGATGGATGAAGTGAATATGATGAGGTTTGGAAATTCTAATCGGCTGTATTGGTAGAGATTGAAGTGTAGATCAATTTTAGTGAAGGAAGGTTTAGGTTTTGATGGCTCTAAGCTAGGGTTTATGGAATTTGAAAGCCAACTCAAGCTCTTGGCTATGGAGGAACCAGGTGCTGCTTCTCTGGAATGGCCGAATTCTCTTGATTTTGGAAGAGAAATTGGTGACTAGGCTTCTTATAATAAAGCATGGAAGATATTTAACAAAATAATCATTAATTATGTCATAAAGCAACAATGGATGGCTAAGATTAAATCTTGGATTCCAAGATTAAATCTTGGCCTTCCACATGTCTTAATTAGATAAATATCACTTATGTGTGTTGATGGAAATATCTTTCCTGTTAAAAATCACACACCGAAATCTCACCGAACGGGTAAACACCTTACCTGATAAAACCGATATTGCCCAAAATTACTTCTAAGCATAAAGTTTTCATTCCCACACATTTCTAACCAAATCCTCATATTTTCCTAACTTCACTTTGGTTAATTTCTAGTTTGGTTATTCCAGGAGCCCGCAAAACACTATTCACAAAATTTTTTTTTTAAACTTTTTTTCTACTCATGGAGTCGTGCTCATCATGACTATGTTTGTCAAATTCTAATATTTCTATTAACCATTCCTCAATCAATTTCTAAAGAAAAACTAGGATGTTACAAATTTCAATTATGCTGAAACAAAATTTGTAATTCTTGTGCCTAAAGTGTTCTAGAATCCTCGTTATAAGTCCTTTTTAGTTACTTGTTCTTTCCTAACATTCCTAAATCGGTCCTTGCCTCACTCAAACACAATTTTACACATTTTAACTCCATAAAACAGTGTCAATACAGTGGCCAAACAAACAAGGCAAAAACCGAAGTGTATATCCCACATAATCACATAAATTCATGGTTGAAGCACATATAAGTTGCTAGTTTTCTCTTAGAATAATTTTAGGAACTCAAAACTCTTTTAAAACTAATTTATCTCATTAAAATCATGTAAATATGGGTAAGGGCAGTAGCTAAATTATTTTGCCCATAGGGTAGATTTAAAACATAAAATCATGTTCATAACATTTTCTAATTTTACCTATGCTTAGAAAAATTCCAAGACATAGGCTATTGACACTTGTGATTAAATGCAACTCATACCAAGTTCATCATCATCATCATCACAAGGCTGAAATGGCATTCATGGAATGCTTCCATTTTCTAAGACTTTACTTGTGATACTTGGGCAAGTCTTTGAGCTCTAGAATATTTAAGTAATGACATAAACATAAACATGCTATGCACTTTATTTTACTCTTCATTATAAAATAAAGTGAGAGCATAAAATAAATATGAGATGCAACCTCCTTATTATCTTTAAAGATTAAGTGATAACTTGAAATATAAACATGAAGTGCAAGCTTGGAAATTTAAACATGAGAATGCAAGTTCATTTATTTATTCTTGAGAGCTTAGTGATGGCATCAAAAGTAAACATGATATGCAAGGCATAAACTTAAACATGAATGCAAACTTATTTTATCTTAACTAGAGCTCATGCAAGACTTTAGAGGAACATTAATAGCCTTAACCCAACATGTATCTAACAATATAAAGTAAGCTTTAGAGTTCTTAGCACCAAGTCTTCAAAGAGGTCTTTAGTTTGAACATCATCATCAAGCTCAAGAAAATAGACTAAGAGATAAACATCAACACTTATCAAGGCAAACATAAAAAGAACTACTCATATTCTTCATTTTATTGCTTATGAGCTTCAATCTAGAGTAAGCTCTAGAACGGCCAACCAACTTTAAGGTTAGCAAGGGTAAGCTTAGAGCTCTTTGAAAACATGTGATTAATTTTCTTAGACAAAATCTTTAGTGAGCTACTTAACATTTTTATCAAACTTTGTACAAATAAAGGAATGAAAATCGAAATCATTGAGGGGGAAAGGAAATGAGAACTGAAATCTTGAGTAAGGAAAAGAAAAGGAACTGAAATCATATATAGTCCAAGTCCAAGTTTTCAAGCTTTAGAAGTTCTCACATGGCATCCACAAGACCATTGTCTTGAAACCTCATCATCAAGCCAAAGTTTTTCTCATCAACAAGGCTCTAAGGCCGAAATGAAAAGGATGTTAGAAAGAATTTTGAAAACCAAGAGAAAACTAAAACTTTTCTTAAAGAAAGTAAACAAAACTTTGAAAATAAACCCCTACCAAAGATATTTTTCTTTTGAAAGATTGGAAGCTTGGTCTTGAAACAATATGAGGAAAACAACTTCTTCTTTGGTGCACAAAGGAATTCGGCGAAGAGAAAAGAAAAGGAAGAAAGGTTTACTTTGAGTTTTTGATCTTGAGAATGGAAAGGTTATGTGTTTAGAGGAAGGTTTATGGTGTTTGTATGGTGGTTTGTGTTTAGAAAATGGTAAAGGATGATGATTCTTTGGAAGGATGAAGAAGGAGTGGAAGAAGGATTCTTAGAACTCAAAGAAAGGAAACTTGAAGCTTTGCATAAGTAAGCAAACATTACAAGCTTTCTTTGGTGCCTATTTATAGACCAAAAATGAAACACCATGGAGTGCCATGGGGAGGAATGGCCACGAAATTAAGGAGGAAAAAGAGAGAAAAATATCTTTTGCAAGGTATGGTCTTGGGTATGGTTCAAAGTATGGGCAAGTATGGGCAAAGGTATGGGTAACCATGTTCTCTTAAGCACATTTAAATGAATTCTCAACATGTGATGGATATTTTTGGAGGAGGAGTGGCTGATTGTTTTAGGAGCATTTAGGGGAAGGAAAAATCTCATTTTAATGTTGGTTTATGTGTGTGTTTAGGAGTTGATTTGGTTAGGCCATGAATTAGGAGTTGTAATTTGTGTTTTAGGTGAGACAATGGGAAATTAAGGTGGTTCAAGACAAGATTAAAGAGTAGTCTTGCTTGATTTACGCAAATCTACCTTTATTAGGGAGGAATCCCATCATGTGACAACTTCCATGATTTAAGGAAATTGATTGGAAACTTTACTATTCATGAAAATGTGACATAAAGTCTTAAATCAAAGAAAAGGATTTTGAGTTTCTCTAAGCAATCTTAGGTTCTAATTAATCTTAATTAATTATTTTGACTCTAGATTAGTATTTAGAATTCACTAATCTTTAATTAGAGCTTAATATTGCTTAGGTTTTGCTAATCACCTCATTAGGCCCAAAATGCATTAAGCTAGGGGCAAAACGATAATTTTTCACAAAAACTGCCCAAGGTTACCCAGGCTTAACCTATTGTTAAACATCACTTAAAAACATCATTTAAAACCTTTTGATGAAGTATGGGCTCACCGGCACGTAAATCGATGACAAACGCCATAGGGGCGTTTTACTAATTTCGCATAAACTAAAAAAATGAGATTCTTCTGCTCTATTACCACACATAACACATATAATCCCCTATCAACATCAAAACATCCCCTTCAGGATAGCCTGGCCGGCAACCCTCATTTTCCGGGTAAAATGACCTCAAGGGCATTTTGATCATTTGTACTCAATAGAAAAGTCGGGTATTACATTACTCCCCTCCTTAAAAAGAATTTCGCCCTCGAAATTCGTTACCTTAGAAAAGCTCAGGATACTTCATTCTATCTCGATTCTAGCTCCCACATGTATTATTCGTCTTGTCTCACCCCTACGCCACTTTCACCAAAGGAACAGACTTGTTCCTCAATTGCTTGATGCCACGGTCCACGATCCTCATTGGTGGTAGATTGAAAGTTAGGTCCTCCCTCAACTATACATGCTCTGGTTCTAACACATGACTAGGATCGGATTGGTATTTTCTTAATTAAGAGACATGAAAGACATCATGAAGATTAGACAGGTTAGGAGGTAAGGCTATTCTGAGCTACCGTCCCTGACTTTCTGAAGAATTTCAAAAGGACTGAGAAATCGAGGACTCAACTTTTTGACTCGCATGGCTCTACCTATACCTGAGTGGGGGTAATCCTTAAGAAAACATGTTCGCCCTCTTAAACTCCAACGCTTTCGCCGCTTGTCCGCATAGCTCTTTTGTCGACTTTGAGCAGTCAAGATTCTATCCCTAATCCTTTTGATTTGCTCCGTGGTTTCCCTCACTACCTCCAATCCTAACATGCTTTGTTCTCGGGTTCATGCCAACACAAAGGGGACTGGCACTTCCTTCCATACAAGGCTTCGTACCTGTCATACCAATGCTCGCGTGATAACTGCTATTATATGCAAACTCGATGAGTGGTAGGTACTTATCCCAACTTCCCTTTCTATCCAATATGCACTCCCTCAACATGTCTTCCAAGGTTTGGATAGTTCTTTCTGATTGGCCATCTGTTTGAAGGTGGTAAGCCCTTAAACACAGCTTTGAACTAAACGCCTTTTGAAAGGCTCCCCAAAACGTGACGTAACCGCGGATCTTGATCCAAGATTATCGTCGATGGACTCCATGTAACTTTACTACCTCTTGTATGTACAGCTAGGGTAACTTATCTAAGGAAAATGTGATCTTAATGGGCAAGAAATGGGCCGACTTGGTCAATCTATCCACTATTACCCAAATAGCATCGTGGCTGGCTTAGGTCCTAGGTAGGTCAGTCACAAAATCCATGGAGATGCTATCCCACTTCCATTTGGGATAGTGAGGGGTTGCAACAATCCTGAAGGCTTTTGGTGCTCTCTTCGCCTTCTGACGTACCAAGCACTTACTAACCCAAGCAACTACATCCCTTTTCAATCCTGGCCACCAAAACATTTTCTTTAAATCCTGATACATCTTGGTAGTACCAGGGTGAATGGTGAAGTAGCTTTTGTGAGCTTCCTCTAAGATGTTCTCTCGAAGGTCACCATACAGTGGCACGTAGATTCGCCCTTCAAATCTCCATAAACCATCGGGTCTTTGCTTAAAACCCTTTAGTTTACCTGCCTTAACCGCCTCTAGGGTCTCCCTAAATTCTTCATTCTCCCTTTGTGCTAGAGTGACCCTCTTAAATCCACGGTTATGCTAAGGTGACACATCTTCACACTCCTATCTATCACAGACATCCCTAAATTCAAATCCCTAAACTTCTCTATTAACTTAACTTCCTTAACCATCATGTGAAAGAGCGTAATGATTTTCAACTTAAGGCATCGGCGACTACATTAGCCTTCCAGGGTGGTAACTTAAGTCGAAATCATAGTCCTTCAAAAATTCCATCCACCTCCTCTGCCTCATATTTAACTCCTTCTGATCAAAGAAATGCTTAAGACTCTTATGATCGGAGAAAACTTCAAACCTCACACCATACAAGTGGTGCCTCCATATCTTTAAGGCAAACACTATGGCGGCTAACTCTAGGTCATGGGTGGGGTAGTTCACCTTGTGAGGCTTGAGTTGTCTAGATGCATAGGCTACCACTTGCCTATTTTGCATCAACACACAGCCTAAACCCTTTCCGAAGTGTCACAATATACCTCAAAAGGTACATTGGGGTTAGGTAAAACCAAAACCGAGGTCGAGGTTAACTTTCCTTTTAGCTCTTGGAAGCTTTTCTCACACTCGGATTCCATAAAAACAGGTGCTTTTCCTAGTGAGCTTGGTTAGGAAGGGCAATCTAAGAGAATCCTTTTATGAACCTACGGATAGCCTGCTAAACCCAAAAAGCTTCGTATTTCCGTTATGGTGGTTAGTCTTTCATAATTCATTACGGCCTCTATTTTACTGGGGTCTACGGCTATACCTCCCTTGACACTACGTGTCCTAAGAACTTCACCTCCTCCAACCAAAATTCACACTTAGAGAGCTTTGCATACAACTTTTTCTCCTTCAAAATCTCTAAAACCAACCTTAGATGACATTCATGCTCCTTGTGGGTCTTCGAATAGATGAGTACTTCATCTATGAAAATGATCACGAACTGATCTAAATAGGGTCTAAAGATCTTATTCATATATTCCATAAACACCGCAGAGCATCGTTAATCCAAAAGACATTACAGCAAACTCAGGTGTCTATTCGAGTTTGAAGGCGGTTTTAGGTATATCTTGATCTTCACCCTAATCTGGTGATATCCTAACCTCAAGTCAATCTTGGAGAATACCACCACTCCTTTAATTGGTCCATGATGTAACGCCCCAATTTTTACTGTAATTTTTTACTATCATTAGGAATTACCGAATTACCGTAGGTAAATATTATATAAAATTTGAGACCAAACAATCCTTAATAAAGGAATATAACGTTAGAAGAGAAGTTAGGAGCAATTCGTGCAAGTATTGCAAACCCCAATTTTCTGTACGTGTAAAATGACCAAAATGCCCCTGAGGTTATTTTACTC
Source organism: Dalbergia oliveri (assembly GCA_030441495.1). Lineage (NCBI taxonomy): Eukaryota > Viridiplantae > Streptophyta > Magnoliopsida > Fabales > Fabaceae > Dalbergia > Dalbergia oliveri. Next base: position 19,266,060 of record JAMLFY010000016.1, read on the forward strand.
AGAAAATGAGGATCGTGGGCCCCACCCATCCTCAAGGGGATGTTTTGATGTTAATAAGGGATTGTTTGTGTTATGTGTGTTAATAGAGGAGAAGAATCCTAATTTTGAGCTCGACGCGAAATGACCAAAACGCCCTTAGTTTTAACTCCGATTTGCGTGCCGACTAGCCGAACCTCACTAAAATGTGTTAAAAGGTGTTTTTAAGCCATGATTAACCATTGGTTAAGCTCAGGTGGTCTCGGGCAATTTTTAAGTAAAATGACCGTTTTGCCCGTCTTTGTAGTTTTACAAATTTTGAGATTTTTGATTCGTCTAACGAAACCTAAGCAATATTAGGCTCAAATTAAAGCTTATTAAATTCTAATTACTAATCTAGAGTCAAAATTATTTATTTAGATTGATTAGAACCTAAAATTGCTTAAAACACCCAAATTGCTTAGTAATTCACTTAAACCCTTAACCGTAAATTCTCTAAATTGCATGAATACCTTGCCTACACCTAAAAAATACATGGAACACACAAAATCCTCTTCCACAAGGCTGTAATGCACGAAATTATTGAGTAATAAGTCAGAAAATTATTACACAAAAATCCAAAGAATGAAAACAAAGAATCATGAAAACATGGAAACATGATTCCATGTTTTAAGCCACCAAACAAAATGATTTTTCTTCCTTATTTTTTTTCCTCTAATTTTTGGTCAGATTTCTTTCCTTCCTTTGTCCATTTATGAGCTGCAAAATCTCTATAAATAGGCATGCTTGAAGATAGTTTAGATGCTTAGTTCATAACTTACACAAATTCTAGTCTTAGGAGCACCAAAAGCTTTCTTTCTTTCTTTCTCTTGGCTGAATTCTCCCTTCAGCTTTTCAAGGATATTTTGCTTCATTTCACTCAAGGAAACCAAGTTCTCTTCCTTTCTTTCAAATCAAATTAGGTAGGGAGGTGTTTCTAAGTTCATTTTATGCTAAGACAAGTTATGTTTCTAGCTCAAAAATGATGTTTTCATGAGCTTTCTTTTAAGTTTTCATTTTCAGTTTCTTCTTCCTTTCTTTTTAAAGTATTTTGGCCATATGGCCTAGCTTATGATGAGACCATGGTTTGATGATGAGATTCTTGAGTGTTGGTTGCAAAGCTTTCACAAGTTAGATCTCTAAAACTTGAAGGTTTCACTAGTTTCCAAAGCTTCTAAAATTTCAGTTTTTCTTTCCTTATTTTCCTTTCATGGTTTCGGCCAAATGGCCTAGGAAGGAATGAAATGATGGCTTGATGATGAGGACCTTGAATATGGGTTGTAAATCCATCACAAGTTAGGCCTCTAAAGCTTGAACATTCCATTTAATGCAAAACTTTAAAGAATAATGTTTTTATCTTGAGGTTTGAATATGAAATATGTATTTTTACTTTGTCTTGCTAAGATACATATATTGGGTTGAAAACATAATTCTCTTAAAGTCTTGAAGGAGCTCTAGTAAAGAGATCAAGTGAACTTGCATCCATGTTTAAGTTTATGCCTTGCATAACCATATTTATTTTATGTCATAACTAAATTCTCAAGAATAAATAAATGAACTTGCATATCTCATGTTTAAATTTCAAGCTTGCATTTCATGTTTAAATTTCAAGTTGTCACTTAATCTCTAAAGATAATAAAGAAGTTGCATCTCATGTTTATTTTATGCTCTCACTTTATTTTATAATGGCTAAAAGAGTCAATGCATGGCATGTTTATTTTATGTCATCACCTAAAAATCCTAGAGCTCAAAGACTTGCCTATGAATCATAAGCGAAGAAATGAGATAATTGGAGTTAAAGAATTTATTCTTTAAGAAGTCTTGAGAATTGGAGCTTAAAAAAAAATGTAATTCTCTTCTCCCTCACCGGTCCTATGCGGACTACCGCGCTTTGCTTAAGATTCTCTTCTCCCGGTCCTCCTATTACCGCCATTCCAGTTTCTTGCATCATGTTTATATTACAAGTTCTTGCATCATGTTTAATTTTCAAGTTATCACCTTAAATCTTAAAGATAAAGAAATGGAATTGCATATCATGTTTATAATTCCAAGCTATCACCTTATAAAGATAAGATTAAAATAAGGTTGCATAGCATGGTAATAATTCAAAGATGTCACCTAAATCTCTAAAGCTCAAGACTTGCTCCTTTTATCTTAAGTGAAATATTTAATTATGAACATTCTTTCAAGTTATAAATCGGTCCCATGGTTAAGTTAGGCCTAAAGTCCTATGACTTCTTTCAAGTTTAACAAAAAGAATTAGTTCTAAAAGAGTTTTAAAACTTTGTAAGAATTTTATGGGAAGCTAGTAATTTATGTGTACTTAAAATGTGATTTGATGCTTATTAAGAATTTGGTGTCATTGATTGATTCCCTGGTTTGTATGTTATAGTTGCGTTGCAAACAATGAAAACTTATGCATGAAATAAAGACATATTCTGTTCCTGGAAGAAAGTGTATTCCTGTAAGAGTGCAATTTGGAAAGATTCTGGCTAAGGAAAGATTTGGTATTTAAGCGTGTCCATTGTGACCCACCTCTCTTTCCTGGAATCCCAGATGCATGATTACAGTTGGTATATATTATTTTGGCATAAGACTATAAATGAGAAAATGTTATGATGATTATGAATGAAGAATTGTATTATGATATAACATGCAAAGACTTAAAGGTGACTCAAAATATATGAGAAAATGATCCTTTGGACCTCAAACTATAGGCGGTGAAAAGGTGATTCTTGCCCCCTAGTCTGTTCTCTCAAAAGGGTAGAGACGAAATTTTACTTATCAAAAGGGATAAGTATATGCTGGTGACGACTAGCAAGGTATGAGCTCATAACCTAGATTACTCCCAAAAGGGTGGAGTATAGGGTGGCCCAGGAAAATGATGATGAAAGTAACTTTAAGTCACCTAAGAAACTAAGTAAATGCATTATGTGAATATGATGTTCTGCTATGCATAGTATTTATGAGATGATGATGAGAAATATGATATTCTGCTATGCATAGTATTATGAAATGATGATGAGGAATATGATGTGATTTTATGCATAACTATGTTATTATATATGAAAGGAAAAGTTCATTATAAACATGACATGCTAAGTTTATGATGCATTATAAGACGCATGATTAAAACCGACGAACCTCGGTAAAGTATATTTTCGAACTTAATAAATCAATCTTAGCATGCTCACTATTTCATAATAACCCGAGGTTCCTGGGGACGATGATGATGACACAATGCATCATGAGGTGAGTACTCTACTGAGATTCTTTTTATAAGTTTCTCACTCCCTCTATTTTTCTTTCCATCTCGTCTTCAGAAAAGAAGGAAGCGTTCGTGAATCACATTGAGGCTCAGGGTAGCTGAACTTGAATCCTGCTAGTTTCACTCGTATATTTTCAGATATCTATCCCTATCCCTGGAGTGTTATTACTAGGTGCCATTAATGGATGTCCTTCCATCCATATATTATTTATGTTTTATTAGATTGCCTACACTTAGTCTTATTCTGTTGGTAGGCAAAATATCTATATGATATGTAATTATGGATGTTGTATGATGGAGCCAATATATTATGATGTGATGTTTGTAAATTCCTATGTGTCTTTTAAATTTTGCTAAATCATTCACGTTAGCGTGGCTCACGTTTTCAATTATGTTTAAAAAAAAAAATGGCTCGTAATTTCACTAAGTATTTTCAAAGCATGATTAAGGAACTGAAGCAAAGAGTAAAGTCTAGTAATTAATCACCGCCTAGGTGTATTGGGTTAATTATTAGGGTGTTACACATGAGATCATCAATCATAGGCAATGGGTATTTGTTTTTCACCGTCACTCGATTCAACTACCTATAATCTATGCACAACCTCATGCTTTCATCTTTCTTTTTGACAAATAAGACCGGGGCTCCCCGGTGAAGCACTAGGTCTTATGAAATTTTTCTCCAAAAGCTCCTCGAACTGGGTTTTCAACTCGGTTAACTCCAAGGGTGACATTCTATATGGGGCTATAGAGATAGGTCTCATTCCCAGAACTAACTCAATGGAGAACTCTACTTCTCTCTGAGGGAACTCGGTATCTCATTCGAAAATACCTCAAGGATAGTCTCTTCTCCTGGTATGTCATCTATATTCTGCTCAAAGTCTACCTCACTAGCGGCTAAGAGGACATATCCCTTAGTTTTCTCCCCACTAAATGGACCTCTATAGAATTCAAGTAAAGCTTCAAAGTTTGACTAGTTTTGCTAGGGGAAACGAAATATAATAGTTTTGGTATAACAGTCTAACAAGACATGGTTAGCGTAGAGCCAATCCATACCAAGAATTACTCCTATATTTTTCATGGGTAAACAAATCAGATCTATGACAAAAGATCCATTCTCAATAGTAAGATGACAATTTAAACAATAATTACAAGTATTTATAGGATGATTTGTAGGGTTAGAAACAATAAGATCAAAAGGAAGTTTAGAAACTTTAAGATTCAATAACTCGACATTAGCATGTGAAATGAAAGAATGGGTAGCACAGTCATATAGTACAGTTAAGGTCCTACCATTTAATTCGCACTTACCTTCAATGAGGTCATTGGATCCAATTGCATCTTCCATAATGAGGGTGAAGACTTGTCCTCGGTGTTGTGGCTGGCGTTTGACTAGATGGCCCTCCGCTCCAGTCCTTGGTATAGTGGCCGGGCTTCCACATCTGAAGTAGACTCCTTGCCCAACTTGGCAAGGGTGATTACCATGATTTCTTCTCAGCGGGCATACCAGCTGGTCAAGGGAAAAGTCAGGGCTCCTTGGGGTGCCTTGTTCTTGGTTCCACTGGGCCCTCCTTGGTTATTGTTACGAGGACCGCCCGATCTCCTTGTTGCATGTTGCGGTTCCCGCGACGTTGTGGTTGAATGGTGGCCTCGAGTGTTGTCGGAAAAGTTGATTAGCGGTCCTCTCGTTGTTGTTGTTGTTGTTGTTGCTTGAATTGGTTGGTGTGGCAAGGATTGAAGTGGTTCCTTGACGGTTCTGGTGTTGTGGCTTGAACCTTGGAGCTTAAGGTCCCAAACCACGGGGGTGCTCTCCCTCACGGTGCTTAATTTCTTGTGCCCTCCTCAATAATTCTGCACTTGTTGACTAGGGTAGGGAAGTCCCTAATCTCCATATGCACCACTGCCACGTTGAGTTTGGCCCTCAACCCGGCCTCGAACTTGACGCATTTCCACACTTCATCGGGATTCCCTTGGAAAACCCGAGAAATTTTATCAACTCCTTGAACTTTGTCATATATTGGGCGATCGTGACCTCCTTGGGTCAACTGCATGAATTCGATGTCCTTCACATTCCTCACAGGACTGGAAGTACCCCTCGTAGAAGTAGGTCTTAAACGCTCCTAATTGATTGTTGTGCTAGTAGCCTCCAATAGCCTCTTGGTGCCGGTTCACCAGAATTCGCATCGAACTCCATCATATATGCAGCAAAGGTGACCTTCTTTCTTCCGAATAGCGACCAGAGTAGATTTTCTCCATATTCTTGATCCACTCGTCCGCCTTGTCTGAGTTCAAGGCTCCTCGAAGGTTAGGGGATTAGCCTTGCGGAATTCCCTAAATCGGGCTTGCTTTATAACCTCGAGTGGGGGACCTTGTAGTATCTTTTGGTTCATGCGATGAACATACGTTCCATCACTCTCGCCATTTCACGAACAGCAGCCACACCGTTCCCTTGATTGCCCTCATTCGTATTCCTATTCTGCTGTAAGGTGCCATTGGTCCCTAAACACACAAGTCAACAAACACTGAGGTGATCAAGCTTAATATTCCATGCTAGATGAGCTAGTTACCATGGCATAAGCAAGCAGCAGGGTCATGCATGTCTATCCTATAGCTTATCTCTATTAGCTAAGCACTACACATGACATACTATCGTATCATGCCTATATAGCATGGTCAGTCCAATCTTCAGACTCTGAGAATTGACCCTCTGATACTAAAATGTAACACCCTAATATTTAACCCAACACGCCTAGGATGCATTGAGATTAATTATTAGTTATTACTCTTTTAAATTCCTTTATCAAAATACTTAGCAAAAAATATGGGAAATTTTTTTTCTTTTCGAAACATAAAACAAAGCGAAAGCCATATGCGCACATGCTAACAAAAATGCGAATGCTAGAAGCCACCAAAGTCAGGGAAGCATACACATACTCAATTAAAGCACAACAGTCATGAATGTAAGCGAACTTTATGTTACATCACATAATAACATAGTTCTTAATACATAGGAATTAGCACAGACAAAGTCACACCCATAGTGGGCTGAACTTCCGATACATGAGTAACAGATAGAAATACATAAAAACAAAATACACGGGATCATCAAAATACTATATACCAGCTCAATCGCCTCCCCTCCTCAACCTAAAAGTGTTCATCCAACGTCATCCCTATCAAAAGATGCAGCATAGGGAATCCTCGCAACAGCTCGCACTCTAGGGATCCTTCATCACGATCTAGTAGCGGGATGATCCTCATCCCTGGAAAGTACGAACCCAATGAACAGGGCGAGCTCCTCGGGTGTATGCAAGCGAAAGGGGACGATGTGACCTCCTTGATGTGGGTGTATCTCTGGGCATCGAGCTAGCCTCCTTTGCGTCACCGTGTCCTCATGCCTCTCCGATGTCCATGAGGGCCATACGGCAGATCCTCCAGTAGATGTAGGTGGGAGAGTCTTCCAATGGTAGACTTTGAACGCCTCGAGTGAGGAACATACTCGGGTAGTCATGCACCGCCAAAGCTGAAGGCGGGCACAATGAGTCTACTCATTGCAGGGTCGAGTCCTAGAAGATCATGTCGTTGCCAAATGGGGAGGTAGGAGTGAAGTGAAAGCTGGAAAATGGATGCGCGATGGGCGTCCCATGTACGCAAAAATGCGGACAGCACAATGACCCTCAAAATGATACGACTAATGATCGGGTCAAAGTGCACCTCCCAGATCGGCGTGTCAATAAAACCATGAACGTTGCCATCGAGATCTAAAGACGTCACGAAGAGAGAAATAGCGGGGTGAGAATCTTACTAAAGAATCTCAGGGGAATCCTCCTACCTTAATGTCATCGTTTACGTCCCAGAACCTTCGGTTTATTATAAAATATTTAACATGCAATGGTCTATTATGAGATTTTATAAAAGTAATTATCCAAGGTCCGTGTTTTCTTTTATAATGAATCTTAATACATGAATGTAGCATAGCAAAGCATGAATGCATGGCAATACCTTATACAAGTAAACCAAAAAAACATGACATCAACAATTTATCATCATATAAGTGGCATGTAACTTCTCATGAAAACTTTTCTCTTTCATAAGTACGGAACTTCACATCCTTTTCTCTTTTCTCAAACTTGTGACATAAAGGTATCAAACCTAGTATCATTGCCACCCTATGCTAAGCTATGAGCTCATACCGCAACTAGTCGTCACTAGTTCTTACTTATCATCTTGATAAGCGTAACATAATCACAATCATAATAGTCCCGACTCCTAGAGTACGGGTAGGGGCCTAAGGATCACCCATCATGGGACTTTTTCCTTCTTTGAAATGCATCATCTGGTTAAGACCAGTGACTTTGTCGCTTTGGCAAACTAACTATTAATGCCCTCACGGTTTTACCTTCTCCTCACCATAGCAGGAAGACGTCTCGATCTATGAAATGCATCAACGGTTAAGACTAGTGACTTTGTCCTCTTTGGTATGGTTCGACGTCCATAACCCCCATGAGTTTATTGTAACGCCCGAATTTCCCGTGTACAAATGACGAAATGCCCTTGAGGTCATTTTACTCGGAAATGAGGATCGCCATCGTCCATCCTCAAGGGGATGTTTTGATGTTGATAGGGGATTATATGTGTTATGTATGGTAATAGAGTAGAAGAACCTCATTTTGATTTCAACGCGAAATTACCAAAACACCCTATGGCTGTTTGTCATCATTTTACGTGCCAGTTAGCCGAACTTCACCAAAAAGTTTTAAATGATGTTTTCAAGCTATGTTTAGTAACAGGTTAAGCTAGGGTAGCCCTGGGCAATTTTAGTGCAAAATTACCATTTTGCCCCTAGAACAGTGTACAGTGAGCCTAATGACGTAATTAAGCAAACCTAAGCAATATTAGGCTCTAATCGAAGATTAATTTATTTCGATAATTAATCTAGAGTCAAAATAATTTATTAAGGTTAATTAGAACCTAAGATTGCTTAGTTAAACTCTAATTACATTCTTTAATTCAAGATTCCTAGCCATGGAATCTTGAATAGTATTTTCTCTCTCAATTCCTTAAATTAAGGAATTGTGCCCATACCTCATTTGATTAAAAGAATGATTTTAAATTGTTAATCTATCAAGATCACTCTCCTAATCAAGTCTTGACAACCTTAATTAGCCATTACCTCCCCTAAACACTTTCTTACAAACTCCTAATCAAAACCTTAATCAAAGAAACACCTAAACACATCATTAAACCACAATTACATGGACAAATCATCCTTCCCCCTTGGCTAGAAATTCTGGCCAATTCATCCTCCTCCATTAGTGTCACATGTTGATTTTGTTTCACTCAAAGACCATACCTCAAGCCATACTTTGGACCATAACTAGCCATGCTTTCAACCATGCCTTTGAATGACTAAAGTTTGAAGATATTTTCTCCCCAAAGGCCATGAATACCTTCGACCATCCTCCTTCATTTGCAGCCTCATTGTTGAAATTTTTCTATAAATACCAAGCATTAGAGAACTTGGTTACACTTTATAAGTTTTGCCAAGTTTAAGCTTTCTTACATTTTCTTTCTTTCTTCTAACTTTCTCTTCATCTTGTTCTTTTTCCTCCACCATCAAAGAAAGCTTTCCACCACCACAAACAACCTTGACCACCACTTCCTCACCTCAAACCACCTCTCAAACACTTAACATTTCCATTTCCAAGCTTGCTTTCTAAAAGAAAAATCATCTTCCTTGAGTTCTTCCTTTGGCCGAACCATCATTGCCAATCAAGAGAAGATTTTGTCTTCTCATTCCTTCAAGAACACAAGCTTCTTCTCATTTCTTTCAAGACTTCTTAAGGTAGGGGTTTTGTTTTGAAGTTTTTACTTGTTTTCTTCAAGAAAAGTTCTAGTTTTCTCTTGGTTCAAACTCTTTTTCTCTTCTCTTTTTCATTTCATCCATGAGGCCTTTTTATGAGAAGAAACTTTAGCTTGATGATGGGGTTTCAAGATAATGACTTGTTGTTGTCATGTGAGAAACCTCTAAAGCTTGAAACAACTTGGTTTTGGACCATACATGCTTGTGTTTTTCTTTCTTTTTCCTTGCTTATGCTTCGGATTTCCTTTCTTTTCTTCCTCTAAAGTTTTTTTTCTCTTCCTTTTCTCTTGAATGGTTTCAGTTTTTTTTCCTTTGTTTGAACAAAGTTTGCTAAAATGTTGAGTAGATCACAAAAGTTTTGTTAAAGAAAATTAATCCAATGTTTTCAAGAGCTCTAAGCTTACCCTTGCCAACCTTAAAGTTGGTCGGCCGTTCTAAGAGTTTTACTCTAGATTGAAGCCCATGATCAATAAAATAAAGAATATAACTTAGTTCTTAGTATTTTGTTTGGACAAAGTGTTGAACTTTGTGTCTATTTTCTTGAGCTTGATGATGAAATTCAAAACCAAAGGCTTCTTTGAAGCCTTGGTGCAAAGAACTCTAAAGCTCACTTTATGTTGTTAAGATGCATATTGGGTTAAGGTTGTGATGTTCCTTTAAAGTCTTGTAAGAGCTCTAGCTAAGATAAAATGGGTTGCACACATGTTTAAGTTTATGCCTTGCATAGCATGTTTACTTTGATGCCATCACTAAACTCTCAAGAATAATTAAATGGACTTGCATTATCATGTTTAAATTTTGAGCTTGCATTTTATGTTTATATTTCAAGTTATCACTTAATCTTTAAAGATAATAATAAGGTTGCATCTCATGTTTATTTTATGCTCTCACTTTACTTTCTAATGAAGAATAAAATAAGTGTATATCATGTTTAAGTTTATGCCATCACTTAAACCTCCTAGAGCTAAAGACTGCCCAAGTATCTTATATAGAGTTTTAGAAAATAGAGGCATTCCAAGGATGCCATTTCAGCCTTGTGATGATGATGATGGACTTGGATGAGTTCATCTAATCACAAGTGTCCATAGTCTAAGTCTTGGAATTTTTCTAAGCTTAGGTGTACTCAAGGAACTTTATGAACAAGGTTTTATATTTTAAATCTATTCCTTGAGCGAAATAATTTAGCTACTGACCTAGCACATATTTATGTGATTTCAATGAGATTAATTGGTTTCTAAAAGAGTTTTGAGTTCCTAAATTGATTCCAAGAGAAAAGCAACTTAAATGCTTTTAAATCATGAGATTATGTGATTATATGTTGACTATGATTTCAGTTTTGCCCTTGGAGTTTGGATACTATATGAATGCTGTTCTAAGGTGTTAATATGTGTAAAATTATGCTTGAGTGAAGCAAGGAACGATTTAGGGAAGTTAGGAAAGAACAAGTGACTAAAAAGGACTTAAATGTGAATTCTAGAACACTTAAATGCACAAACTTCTGTTCCAGCATAATTGGACTTAAGGAAAATGGTTTATACTTAGTGGATATGTGTAGGAATCTCTCATAATTGGTTTAGGAGTTAATTATAGAGCCTTACGCGAATAACTTAGAAAGGGCCAAACGAAAATTCTAGAACCTCATAATCATAGAATAAAATTCTGCCCAAAATATGTAAGCGTTTGGTTATGTTAGTGAGCATAAACATTAGAGAAAATTATAGGTAATGATCTATGATCCCTTAGGTGTAATAAAGATCCATATTAAAAGTTCAAATCATTGGAATGTAAGTTTAAGACCCGTAAGGGCCAAAACAAAGACACCATGAGATAGGAGGCATAATGTGAGAATGAGACCAAGTGGGTATACTCTTGATGAATGTGAATGTTTTAAATGCTATGAGTATGAGAATGTATGGATGTGTGGCATGTTGCTATGATTATGTGGTATGCCATGTTTGAAATGCACGAAATGCATGAGAATGCGAGACGTGAATAGAGGATATGTTTTATGATGTATTATGGTTGTATGCTCATGTTGCATCTAACCTCCTAATCACCATATTTTCTTTAAGTGTTAATAGAGTAATTAGAGAGTATTACTTGTATTCATGATTTAAACTAGGCGAAATGCAGTGGCATAGAACAATTTAGACATGCATGTTGTAAAATGCGTATTCACATATATGGACATAATTTCCAGTGTATAATATGTACATCAGGCTACAAACAGGTTAGTTGGCTCCTAGAAAGTCAGGGACTCAATATCAAAAGGACTCGCTATCGCCTAAGAACCTAGCCTGCTCAATATTCGGCCCAACAAAATCACATATAAATACAACGGACCTGAATATCTAATAATACATCAGTCGGAGGCTGGGAAAGTTCTAATACTACACTACTCCTGAATACATGCCAAAGGTCCCTGAAAGCCTCACGTCCTCCTCCAGAAGCCGTTGGCCATCGGTATGATAGCCTCGCCTCGCCAGGGGCGTCTGACCCTCGGATGGGTTTGAGTCTGAGGATGATGATGAAGAGGTGGGTATGTCTGGAGGAGGTGCTGGTGGAGCGATCGGGATGTCAAAAACCTCTGGATGTACCATGTGAAGGGGCATACCATCATAAGGAGAAGAGGGGTCAACTTGCCAGGAAAGACAGACGCACTGAAAGAACGACCAAAGAGTATGTACACACGAAACTGGAATGACCTACCATAGGAGTCCAATGCTGGTCATAATGCCACACCCACTTGGCAGTCAAGGAAGAACACTATGGATGGCATCTCTGAATCTAAGTAATACAAGTACATGCAACTGGAGGTGAGAATATTATAAAATCCTCAGGAGGGTAATTCCCAATATCAAATAGAAATCAATAATAAGTTCATTCATGCAACAATTATAAGCATCAATATTAAAGTATGTACATTATGTGAAATCAAGATGTAACTACAGTAATGAATTATGCATTGCTATTTGGGACCATAGAATCTCATTTCGTGCATATTTCTCCTTTTATTAACATAGGGAAGGCTTAATATCACATCAAAAGGTGTTTGTATTAGACAATTCCACAAAGGACAATAGACTGCTAGGACGTGAGCTCATTCTACTCGTGATCCTCGAATTCATTTTTTCCATTTCCGAATCACACACAGTTCTATTCCTAGCCGATACGTCTACCGACTGATAAAGTTTCTAGGGGAGTCTTTATCCTTGTCTTCCCCTTCAACCCATATAAGCCTTGTCTCTGCTTTTATGTTAAAACATGCACGAGTGAAATTTATACATTCTCTTTTCTCATATAATTGCATCATGTTATTTTCTTTTTCAAAGGCATGCTTACCATACATGTAGGCATTCAATTACATTGGAGTCTCATTCATGCCTTGTGAAATAATCTCTAAAACAATTAGCATGCATTCATATGCCAGATACTTGAACTATATACTACGTTATCATTAATTAAGGCATTTTCACCTTCTAGATAGGGGCAGATTTATCATTTCAGTACCAATATTTAATGTCCCTACCAAATGGTCTGTTCAAGGGCCACAAAAATTTCCCATGACACTTCAATGTGTCTAGGAGGCTAAAAATTTCAATGTAACCGGACTCTCAAACCCTTAAGGAAATTGTACAAATTTAGTGGTCCGAGACCACCAATTCACAGACTAGGCCAGAGTTGTCACAATTTTTAACCCTATAAACTGATTGAAATAACTCACAATAAAATTTACAGTAATAGTTCCATGTGTTATCCACTTCCTGTAAAAATTTCAAAGATAAAACCCATCATTTGCTATGGTAATAAAATCGGATAACTTTATTGCTTCAGTTCAAGCAGGCAGCATCTATACAATTTCGGTTACTTTTTTTAAAGCAGTTTGGCTAAAATGAGAACCCAAGAAAATTCTTGGACTATTCCAAGATGTTAAATTGAACATATAAATTTTTTAGGTCATGAAAAATGACTACAACATGCCAAAAAAAATCGTGACCATACACTGCCCGAGACTCGAAAATCCAGCAAGTATCACTCAACATCTTTTTGATAAAAGTGACTTCTATCATCATCCACACATACTAGCAAAATTAATACATCAACATCAACATAATATCAACCAATATAAAGAGAAATTTCGGACTTAGCTCACTTAGAACACATCAGAATAAATTGGACAAGAAAAGGCCAAGAAAAACCCTACCCTTGGAAGCTAGTGTGTTCTTGTTCCTAATTTGCTCCAAGATGGAATTCCCTCACTCCTAAGCTCTTAGAACACACCCAAACCCTTCTCTAATCAGTGATGGATGAGGTAATAAGGTAAGATTTAGATATTCTAATCGGTTATACTTGTAGAGGTTGAAGTGTAGAACAAGTTTAAAGAAGGAAGATTTTGATTTTAACAAGGTTTGGCTTAGGATTTTGATGTTGGAAATCAAGGTTTCAAGGTGTTTAGTGAAGGAAACATGGAGGTTTTGGTCTTCTCCTTTGCTGGCCGAGAGTTAGAGAAAGAATTAACGAGGTTAGGTGTACTAACTTTATCTTATAAGGAATGATATCATTGGTTGCACATAAAGTAGAATTTTCTTTTCATTAAAAGAACCTAACATCAATGGCTAAGATTTGATCTTGCATCCAAGATGAAATCTTAGCCATTCATTTGGCATTTAAAGAGATAAACTTCATTATTTTGTAGAGATTAACTAACCTTCGATGTTAAAAATTGCACAAATTTCACCAAACGGGTGAAACACCGTACCAGAAATAATATTACCCGAAATAAATTCTAAATATGAAATTTTCATTTCCAAATATTTCTAACCTTATTCCCATGTTTTCCCAATTTTGGGCACCTTCTGGTCTTAATCTAAGGTTTTGGCTGTCCCTGCGGGAGCCGTAGAACACTATTCATTTTTTTTTTTTGGCTCAATGAGAGTCGTTCTCATCATTTCTATATCTGCGAATCTCAATATTTTCATTAACAAAACCTCAATTAATTTCTAAAGAAAATTAGGGTGTTACATTACCACCCACCTTAATAAAAAATTTGTCCTCAAAATTTCGTACCTGGAAACAATTTCTGATGATCTTTCCTCATGTTTGACTCTAGCTCCCATGTGTATTCTTCATCCTCGATCCACCCCAAGCCACTTTTACTAGTTGCATAGATTTATTCCTAATTGTTGTGACTTCTCTATCAACGATCTGAAGGGAGGGCTGAAACGTCAAGTCATCCCGTAACTGTATGGATTCAGGTTCAATGATATGGTTTGGATCTGGATGATACATTCTAAGTTGAGATACGTGGAAGACATCATGAAGGTTGGATAAATGTAAGGGTAAGGCTATTTGATAAGCAGCTGACCAATCCGTCGAAGGATTTGGAAAGGGCCTATGAACCTGGGTGATAACTTTTTGACTCTTAGGGCTCTACCTACTCCCATAGTGGGTGTAACCTTCAATAATACATGTTCTCCTTCTTGAAACTCTAAGGGTTTCCTCCTAGCATTAGCATAGCTCTTCTGAAGCTCTGAGTGAGGATTTTTCTCCTAATTTCTGATCTGCGGTCATTTGATTGACAAGATCAGGTCCTAACAACCTTGTTTCCCCCGAATCGTACCAACACAAAGGATATTGACATTTCCTTCCATATAAAGCTTCATACGGGGCCATGCCAATGCTAGCATGGTGGCTATTATTATAAGCAAACTCAACCAATGGAAGGTTTATCTTAGCTTCCTTTTTCTCAATCACACATGCCCTTAGCATATCTTCCAGATTTGTATGGTGCGTTCGTTTGTCCATCCGTTTAGGGTGATATGCAGTACTCAAACAAAGTTTGGTTCCAAAGGCTCTTTGGAAAGCTCCCAGAATCTTGAAGTAAATCTTAGATCTCTTCAAAACTATTGAAGAGGGAACACCGTGTAGCCTCACTATTTCTTAAATGTATAAAGAAGCTAACTTATCCAAAAGGACTTGGTCAATCTATCCACTATAACCCATATAACGTCATGACCTGATGACGTTCTTGGTAAACCCATTACAAAGTCCATGGAGATACTTTCCCATTTCCATTCTGGGATTCTAAGGGTTGCAAGGTTCCAGCTGGCTTTTGTGTTCTATTTTAACTTTTTGGCAAGTTAGACATTTCTGAACAAACTCCACTATGTTTCTCTTCATCTCGGGCCACCAAAACATACTCTTAAGGTCTGCATACATTTTACTAGTTCCAGGGTGTATGGTGAATTTGCCTCTCTGAGCCTCCTGTAAGATCTCATTCCTAAGATTACCACTTGCAGGTACACATACCCTGTCCTTATACCTCCATATACCTCGCTGGTCTTGAGTAAATTCTGCAACTTCTTGGTATGAACTAATTTTAAAATCTCTTGAAGCTCTTGATCTTCGTGTGCAGCCAAATTCGTTCCTGAACTCGCTCGTTACTTGTATCTGACCTAACCTCACACCTTTTGGGTTCAAAGACATACCCACACTAAGCTTCTTAAAGCTCTCCACTAGCTCCGTTTCCTTGATCATCAGGCATGCTACACTCAGGGATTTCCTGCCCAAGGCATCTGCCACAACATTTGCTTTACATGGATGGTAGTTTAGATTGAACTCATAATCCTTGAGGAACTCCATCCACCTTCTTTGCCTCATATTCAACTCTCTCTAATCGAAAAGTTATTTTAAGCTTTTATGATCAGAGAAGACATTGAACTGTACACCATAAAGATGGTGTCGCCAGATCTTTAGAGCAAAAACCACGCTGCAAGTTCAAGGTCATGAGTTGGGTAGTTTACTTCGTGGGGTTTCAACTGCGAGAAGCATAGGCAACCACATTTCGGTTCTATAACACACACCCTAAACCCTTATTAGAAGCATCACAATAAACCTCAAAGGGTTCATTGGGATCGGGTAATACTAATTCTGGAGCCATGATCAACTTTTGCTTCAACTCCTAGAAACTAGTTTCACACTCCGTCCACTAAATTGGGCGTTCTTTCGAGTTAACTTAGTCAAAGGTAATGCTATCTGAGAAAAACCTATGATAAATCGTCTATAGTATCCAGCTAAGCCTAGGAAACTCCGAATCTCTGTCACAGGTAGGTCGTCCCAGTGAAGTACTGAATCTACTTTACTTGGATCTACGGAGATCCTCCTTGTGATACAACATGGCCAAGGAATCTAACCTCTTCCATCCAAAATTTGCATTTTGACAATTTAACATACAACTTCCTCTCCCTTAGGATTTGTAATACAACCCTAAGATGTTCTGCATGTTCTTCTTTGGTCCTTGAATAAATAAGTATATCGTCTATAAAGACGACTACAAATTTATCCAAGAAGGGCGAAGATTTGGTTCATATAATCCATAAATATCGCTAGAGCATTGGTCAGTCCAAAAGACATCACCCTATACTCATAATGTCCATATCGAGTTTTAAAAGCAGTTTTGGGAATGTCCTCGTCTCGAACTCAAATCTGATGATAACCTAATCTAAGATCAATCTTTGAAAAAATGGTTGCCCTACGTAATTGGTCCATAAGGTCGTCAATCCTTGGCAAAGGGTACTTGTTCTTGATAGTCGCTTTGTTCAATTGCCTATAATCTACGCAAAGCATTATGCCCTCATCCTTTTCCTTCACCAGAAGAACGGGGCCCCCATGGAGAGGCACTTGGTCTAATGAAATGTTTCCCTAACAATTCTTCAATCTATGCCTTTAATTCCTTCAACTCTAAGGGTGACATCCTGTAAGGAGCAATTGAGATAGGACCCATCCCTGGGACCAATTCAATGGAGAATTCAATCTCCCTCTTAGGTGGAAACTCTGGATATCGTCTGGAACACATCTGGATACTCCCTCACCACTGGAATCGTGCTCAATTTTTAGTTACTTTTAGTTTCACTAGCAGAGAGGAGAACATATTCTTACGGTCCACCTTACTAAGGTTAGGTGTCACTAGGTCTAAGTAAAAAGAAAAGGGAACCATAGGAATGGAAGACAGCATGGGAAGAAACAGCAGTTCTATTTGGACAATGTAAAAGAACATAATTGGGTACCAACTAATCCATGCCTAAAATTACTTCTAAACCAAATAAAGAAAGACAAACTAAGTTGGCAGGAAATTCTTAGTGTCTATAAGAAGAGGAAGATTCATAGGACCAGAGTGGGAGTGGATACAAGAAGATCATAAGGTAACTTGAACACAGATAATTCTAACTTTTGTACACAGTCATGGGATATGAAAGAATGAATGGCACCCGAATCATACAGTACATCTAGGATATTACCATTTATTTCACACTTACCTCGAAGACGGGGATTGAGAAGCTTCCTTGGCACTTACAGTAAAAATGCGCCCTTGTTGTTGTGGCCTAGGGCGCTGCGAACTTTCTTGTTGGGGCACTCAAATATCTTATGTCGTGGTTTTCACAGCGAAGCAAACAATTTGTGTTGTCCAGGAAGGCCCTTCCCGTGATATTTCCCACATTTAGGGCACTCTCATTTTATGTCCTTGGGGATTGAAGCTACTTCCCTCGGTTGTTGTTGTTGTTGTTGTTAGGTGGAAATCTTCCCTAGACGGTGTACAGGCTTGAATCGGGGACCCTGGGGTGCTAATCCCCTCCTAGCATTGCTTTGTGCATATTTGAGGTTGGCAAGCTTCTTGTTCGACTCCAGGACGCGACACTTATTCACCAAAGTAGGATAGTCTCGGACTCTAGAAGGCTTACAGCCTTATATGTCTTCACGTAAACCTCCTTCACATTTCATGCACTTCCAAGCTTCGTCTGGATCACGTTGGTAAATCATAGAAAACTTGCAAAGCTCTTCAAATTTGGTAGTATACTCGCTACACTCATAGGTCCTTGTTTAAGAGCCATGAACTCTAACTTCTTCGCGTTCCTTATAGAAGGGGAAGTACTTATGGTAGAAAGCCTCTTTGAAGATATCCCAGGTAACTTCAGCCTGGGAGCTTCAAATAATCCCCTGTGCCAACCCACCAAAATTATGCATCTGCCTCTAGCATATAGGTGGCGAAAGCCACCTTTTGAACCTCTTCAGGGGAGAATTGAGAAAATCTTCTCCATGGCCTTAATCCATTCTTCTCCTTGTAAGGATTGAAGGCTCCTCGAAATGGTGGGCGATTTGCCTTTCAAAACTTGGCAAATTTCTGATATTCCACATCCCCTTCATTCCCTCCATGGTTACCAGTCGGGTTTTGCTCCTCATTGCGATTCAGTCTTTCCATCATTCGGTTAGCAATGGCTGCTTGTTCTTTCATTGCCACCGCCATTTCACGAAAGGTATTCATCATTTCGGCATCATTTCCTCTCCGCTCCTAGTTTGCCGATTTGAAGTCATTGATTCCTGTCACACCAAACAAAATAGAGTTGATCAGGCTCAATACCAATCCAAGTGTGGCAGGAACCCATGACATTTCTAACCAGGTCATACACACACATATATACATGTATGTATCATAATGCATGACAATTACCAGAAACATAGTCGGTCCAATCCTCAGGCTATAAGATAGTCCCTTATACCATAATGTAACACCCTCCTAATCACCATATTTTACTCAAGTGTTAATAGAGTAATTAGCAGAGTATTACTTGTATTCATGATTTAAACTAGACGAAATGCAGTGGCATAGACCAATTTAGACGTGCATGTTGTAAAATGCGTATTCACATATACGGACATAATTTCTGAGTGTATAATATGTACATCAGGCTATCAAACCAATTAGTTGGCTCCTAAGAAAGTCAGGGACTCAATATCAAAAGGACTCGCTATCGCCTAAGAACATAGCCTGCTCAAATATTCGACCTAACAAAATCACATATAAATACAACGGACCTGAATATCTAATAATACATCAGTCTGGAGGCTGGGAAAGTTCTAATACTACACTACTACTGAATACATGCCAAAGGTCCCTGAAAGCCTCACGTCCTCCTACAGGAAGCCGTTGGCCATCGGTATGATAGCCTCGCCTCCCAGGGCGTCAGGACCTCGGATGGGTTCAAGTCCGAGGATGATGATGATGAGGAGGGTACGTCGGAGGAGGAGCTGGTGAGCGACGGGATGTCAAAAACCTCTGATGTACCATGTGAAGGGGCACACCATCATAAGGAGAAGAGGGTCAAACTTGCCAGGAAAGAAACGCACTGAAAGAACGACCAAAGAGTATGTACACACGAAACTTGGAATGACCTACAGCATACAGGAGTCCAATGCTGGGTCATAATGCCACACCCACTGTGGCGAGTCAAGGAAGAACACTATGGATGGCATCTCCTGAATCTAGTAATACAAGTACATGCAACTGTAGGGGTGAGAATATTATAAAATTCTCAGGAGAGTAATTCCCAAAATACAATGCAAAAATCAATAATAAGTTCATTCATGCAACAATTATAAGCATCAATACTAAAGTATGTACATTATGTGAAATCAAGATGTAACTACAGTAATGAATTATGCATTGCTATTTGGGACCATAGAATCTCATTTCGTGCATATTTCTCCTTTTATTAACATAGGGAAGGCTTAATATCACATCAAAAGGTGTTTGTATTAGACAATTCCACAAAGGACAATAGACGCTAGGACGTGAGCTCATTCCTACTCGTGATCCTCGACTTCATTTTTTTCCATTTTCGAATCACACACAATTCTATTCCTAGCCGATACGTCTACCAACTGATAAAGTTTCTAGGGGAGTCTTTATCCTTGTCTTCCCCTTCAACCCATATAAGCCTTGTCTGTTTTCCCATATGTTAAAACATGCACAAGTGAAATTTATACATTTTCTTTTCTCATATAATTGCATCATGTTATTTTCTCTTTTTCAAAGGCATGCTTACCATACATGTAGGCATTCAATTACATTGGAGTCTCATTCATGCCTTGTGAAATAATCTCTAAAATAATTAGCATGCATTCATATGCCAGATACTTGAACTATATACTACGTTATCATTAATTAAGGCATTTTCACCTTCTAATAGGGGATTTATCATTTCAGTACCAATATTTAATGTCCCTACCAAATGGTCGGTTCAAGGGCCACAAAAATTTCCCATGACACTTCAATGTGTCTAGGAAGCCCTGTAAAAATTTCAATGTAACCGGCACTCTTAAACCCTCAGGAAATTGTACAAATTTAGTGGTCGAGACCACCAATTCACAGACCAGGCTAGAGTTGTCACAATTTTTAACCCTATAAACTGATTGAAATAACTCACAATAAAATTTACAGTAATAGTTCCATGTGTTATCCACTTCCTGTAAAAATTTCAAAGATTAAACCCATCATTTGCTATGGTAATAAAATCGGATAACTTTATTGCTTCAATTTCAACAATTCAACCATCTATACAATTTCGGACTGATTTTTTTAAAGCAGTTTGACTTTAAATGAAAACCCAAGGTTGAAGTGTAGAACAAGTTTAAAGAAGGAAGATTTTGATTTTAACAAGATTTGGCTTAGGATTTTGATGTTGGAAATCAAGGTTTCAAGGTGTTTAGTGAAGGAAACATGGAGGTTCTGGTCTTCTCCTTTGTTGCCGAGAGTTAGAGAAAGAATTAATGAGGTTAGGTGTGCTAACTTTATCTTATAAGGAATGATATCGTTGGTTGCACATAAAGTAGAATTTTCTTTTCATTAAAAGAACCTAACATCAATGGCTAAGATTTGATTTTGCATCCAAGATATAATCTTAGCCATTCATTTGGCATTTAAAGAGATAAACTTCATTATTTTGTAGAGATTAACTAACCTTCGTGTTAAAAATCGCACACCAAAATTTCACCAAACGGGTGAAACACCGTAGAAATCAGATATTACCCGAAATAAATTCTAAATATGAAATTTTCATTTCCAAATATTTCTAACCTGATTTGTTTCCCCAATTTTGGACACCTCAGGTCCTTAATCTAAGGTTTTAGCTCCGGGCTGCCTGGCCGCATAATACTATTCATTTTTTTTTTTTTTGCTCGATGAGAGAGTCGTTCTCATCATTTCTACATTTGTCAGAATCTCAATATTCTCATTAACAAAACCTCAATTAATTTCTAAAGAAAATTATGGTGTTACAGCATCCATACAAGATAAGATAAAGTGGAAATGATCCCATTATAACTTCCCGAGTGAAGGGTTGTGGGTGATCCAAGAAAGAGATGTGATTCCCCCTCTATTTTTCCCCGTATGAATCTAGCAACGGCTAGTTAGGATGAGCTCATTCCTAGGCGATGGGTGTATGTGGAGTTTTGGTTGCTATGTGAAATCGTCGGGCGGCATGTTGGATGAATTTTGGTGGCTACGATGAAGGTGGAAAAGTGGAAAAATGGAAAAAAGTTAAGAAAAGAACTCGAGGAGTTCAATTATGATAAAGTAAAAGACGCACATGCATATGTTTCGTGGTTGTTTAATTGGTGCTTATGATTAAGTGATATATGCTGGGTACGTTACTGTCATGCATACATAAAATAGCTACTGCATTCATACCATCAAGACTCATGCTAAAAGAAACCCACTTCGGATAATAAGATTTGAGAACTTAAAACTAAACCTATGCATGTACACCTCTTTCAAATGAAACCCGAAGTGGCTAGGGCGACGACGATGACACTATGTTAAAGTTGGGGAGCCCTATTGAGAATCATTATATAAGTATTCTCACCCTTTTGTTTTCCCTCCCGTGTCGTCTCCAGACAGGATTGAATGCGGATGTTCATGATCTTCCTTGAGGTATGGGCATAGGAACCACGTCGTCTAGTCAGATCAGAGGGCACTGCGGAAGCATGAAGATTAGTCTAGCCTCGTTGACTTTTTGTTTTGCATTAGTTAAAGTTGTTTGGTGTAATTGATACCCCTAGGTGTCCTTATATTTATAAGGGCATCATTGTTATGTTATGATTATGATATAATACCATAATTTATGTTGTGATTATTCCGTGGTTTATTCATGGTTGTTATGATGACGCATATTTGATCGTTATGTTTTACATTTAATAGTCGATATCTATGCACATGCGCTACTCGCATTTTAAGTCTTAAGTTCAAAAAGAAAAATGTAGTTGTATTTTTCTATTCATATTTTAAAGAAAAGTAAGTCAAGATCTGAAACAATGGCATAACAACTAATAACTAACCGAATGCGACTCGAGCGTATAAGGTTAAGAGTTAGGGTGTTACATTTACTTTCTCCTCACGTAGTAGGAGAAATGCGTCTCAGCATGTCACTTTTTAAAATCTTACTTTCAAAAACTTATTAAGTCTCTCAAATTTGACGGAAAATTGAGCACAATGGTTGTATCGAATTTCCTCAAATTTGAGTCATGACACATAACTCATTTAACACATACTTCCTCATTCAATATCTCAACTAAGCAAACCTTAAAAATCATATAAACATGTGCACCCATTTCATCATCATCTCATATCCTTCTGCATCTCATTCATAACATACCACATTATCATAACAATCACATCATAAGTTCACATATTCTCATACACATGCCATTAATACTTTCACATACTCTCGATATATCATAACTATGTGTTCACTCGGTCACTTACTCTCATCATCTTCCCCATCTTATAGTATCTTATGCTTTGACCCCTATGGGTCTTAAAACTCGTGTTCTAGTTATCCTAACACCCATAACAGAATCTTTGATGCAACTAAAGTATCATTACTTGTAATTCTATCTAATTTTTATGCTTACTAACACCTCCAAACAGCCTTGCAGAATTTGGTAAGATGGTTATTACTCGATTACAGGGTTCTAGAATCTACGTCTTTAACCCTTTCTAAGTTCCGTCTTCGCTAAGGCTCTATATTCAATTCCTAAACCAATTATCAGAGATTCCTTTACATATCCACTCATTGTAAACCATTTTTTCTAAGTTCAATTATGCTGGAACAAAATTTATAATTCTTGCACTTAAGTGTTCTAGAATCCTCATTTTAAATCCTTTTTAATTACTTGTTCTTTCCTAACATTCCTAAATCGGTCCTTGCTTTACTCAAACACAATTTTACACATTTTAACTCCATAAAACAGCATCAATACAGTGGCCAAACAAACAAGGCAGAAACCGAATTGTATATCTCACATAATCACAAGAATTCATGATTTAAATACATATAAGTTATTAGTTTTCTCTTGGAATAATTTTAGGAAATCAAAACTCTTTTAGAAATTAATTTATCTCATTAAGATCATGTAAATGTGAGTAAGGGCAGTAGCTAAATCATTTTGCTCATAGGGTAGATTTAACACATAAAATCATGTTCATAATATTCTCTAAATTCACCTATGCTTAGAAAAATTTCAAGACATAGGCTATTGACACTTGTGATTAGATGCAACTCATACCAAGTCCATTATCATCATCACAAGGCTGAGATAGCATTCAAGGAAGGCTTCCATTTTCTAAGACTTTACTTATGATACTTGGGCAAGTCTTTGAGCTCTAGAATATTTAAGTGATGACATAAACATAAACATGCTATGCACTTTGTTTTATTCTTCATTATAAAATAAAGTGAAAGCATAAAATAAATATGAGATGCAACCTCCTTATTATCTTTAAAGATTAAGTGATAACTTTAAATATAAACATGAAGTGCAAGCTTGGAAATTTAAACATGAAAATGCAAGTTCATTTATTTATTCTTGGGAGCTTAGTGATGGCATAAAAAAAAGTAAACATGATATACAAGGCATAAACTTAAACATGAATGCAAACTTATTTTATCTTAACTAGAGCTCTTGCAAGACTTTAGAGGAACATCAATAGCCTTAACCCTACATGTATCTAACAATATAAAGTGATCTTTAGAGTTCTTAGCACCATGTCTTCAAAGAAGTCTTATGGTTTGAACATCATCATCAAGCTCAAGAAAATGGATTAAAAGGTAAACATCAACACTTATCAAAACAAACATAAAGAGAACTACTCATATTCTTTATTTTGTTGCTTACAAGCTTCTATCTAGAGTGACTCTAGAATTCCAACCTTAAGGTTGGCAAGGGTAAGCTTAGAGCTCTTTGAAAACATGTGATTAAATTTCTTAAACAAAACCTTATGTGAGCTACTTAACATTTTTATCAAACTTTGTACAAATAAAGGAAATGGAAACTGAAATCATTGAGAAGGAAATGAGATGAGAACCAAAATCTTGATTAAGGAAAAGAAAAGGAAACTGAAATCATGTTTGGTCCACAACCAAGTTTTCAAGCTTTAGAGGTTTCTCACATGGTATCCACAAGACCATTATCTTGAAAACTCATTATCAAGCCAAAGTTTTTCTCATCAACAAGGCTCTAAGGCCGAAATAAAAAAGAGAAAAGAAAGAGTTTTGAAAACCAAGAGAAAACTAAAACTTTTCTTAAAGAAAGTAAACAAAACTTTGAAAATAAACCCCTACCAAATGAAGTCTTGGATAAGATGAAAGAAAGCTTGGGTTTTTGATGAAGTGAGAAGACAAAATCCTCTCTTTGACGGTGATGATGATTCAGCCAAAAAGGAAACACAAGGAAGATGAATTTTCCTTGAAAATGTGAGCTTAGGAGTAGAAAGGTTTAGTGTTTGAGAGGTGGTTTGAGGTGGGGGAGTGGTGGTTCAAGGTTGGTTGTGGTATTTTGTGGTGGTGGGAAGGTCTCTTTGATGGTGGAGGAAGAAAACAAGATGAAGAGAATTTGAGAAGAAAAGGAGAGAATTGCAAGAAAGCTTGAACTTAGCAAAGGTTCTAAAGTGTAACCAAATTTACTAAGGCATGGTATTTATAGAAAAAATGAAACAATGAGGCTGAAATGGGGAGGAAGGCTGAGGCCTTTCATGGCCTTTGGGGAGGAAAATATCTTCAAACATTAGTCATTCAAAGGCATGGTTGGAGGTATGGCTAAGTATGGTCCAAGGCATGGTTTGAGGTATGGTTCTTTGAGTGAAACAAAATCATCATGTGACACAAATGGAAGGGTATGTATTCGGCCATGTGCAGCCAAGGGGGAGGAGAAATTGTTCATCTAATTGTGGTTTAATGATGTGTTTAGGTGTATCTTTGATTAAGGTTTTGATTAGGAGTTTGTAAGAAGGTGTTTGGGTGAGGTAATGGTCAATTAAGGTTGTCAAGACTTGATTTAAGGGGTGATCTTGCTAGATTAATGAATTAAAAACTCTTTTCAAGTTAAATTAAATCATAGACACAATTCCTTAATTTAAGGAATTGGAGAGAAAATTTACTATTTAAGATTCTATGACTAGGAATCTTGAACCTAAGAATGAAATTAGAGTCTAACTAAGTAATCTTAGGTTCTAATTAACCTTAATAAATTATTTTGACTCTAGATTAATTATCAAAATTAATTAATCTCCGATTAGAACCTAATATTGCTTAGATTTAGTTAATTGTATCATTAGGCTCACTGTACACTGTCTCAGGAGCAAAACGGTAATTTTGTACTAATATGCTCAACCTCCCGAGCCCAACAAACTATCATGATCCACTCATAAACATCATTTCGAACTCCCTGGAAAGTTCCGGGCAACGGCATCTTCACCCATGTAAAACGCTACAAGAGTATTTTGGTCATTTTGAGTCGAAAGTTCAAAAATGAGATTTTCACCTTGGATATCAAACACTACAATCATAATCCCCTTCAAACACTGAGTTGACCCATTCAGGACTGCCTGGTCGACTACCCTTCGAATTCCAGGTAAAAATGACCTCAGGGGCACTTTGGTTATTTGTACTACAGAAAAATTGGGCCATTACAATTGTTATACTGGGAGGGTTTTATATTATGGAATCAGAGCAGTTCATTGTAGGACCTTGAGGAATGGACTAACTATGCTTCCAAAGTATAGATAAGTCATGCCTTGAATCTTATCTATATGATAGGATATAGCGTTTAGATATGCATGACTGTCTAGTGGTGCTGTAGTTGGTTGCTAGCACACTTACCATAAAGTTGAGCCTGATCAACTCAATATCTTTTGTTTGGTTTGTTTAGGAACTAATGGCACACCATAAGCATAATAAGAATAGGAATGAAACTGAAAGACATGATGAGTACTATATGTGAGATGGCTGCTCCTATAAGAGAACAAGTTGTAGTGGCCAATGAATGATGGAAAGACTGAATATGAAGAGCGAAACCCGGCTAGGAATGTTAGGGAAA
This sequence comes from Dalbergia oliveri, assembly GCA_030441495.1. Lineage (NCBI taxonomy): Eukaryota > Viridiplantae > Streptophyta > Magnoliopsida > Fabales > Fabaceae > Dalbergia > Dalbergia oliveri. Next base: position 19,292,411 of record JAMLFY010000016.1, read on the forward strand.
CAAAGATGGATGTGGAGTGCTAGAAATTTGCTAAGTTCAAAAAGGAAAACCCTCCACCATTTCGAGGACTTTTGATCTAACAAAGAGAAAAATAGATCAAGGCTATGGAGAAGATTTTCTCGATTCTTCTTTATATAGAGACCCAAAAAGTGGCCTTCGCTACATACTTGCTAGAGGCTAATGCAGAATTTTGGTGGGTTGGCACCAATGGATTGTTTGAAGCCTCTAGATTGAAGTTACCTGGAAGTTTTTAAGAAGGCTTTTTATCACAAGTGTTTTCCTGTTTCTATGAGGAATGCAAAGGAGTTTAAGCTTATAGCACTCAAGTAAGCGTCCATGAGTGTAGCAAAGTATATAGAAAAGTTCGAAGAGCTCTGCAAATCTTCTACTATCTAGTAGCACGATCCTGATGAAGCCTGGAAGTACATGAAATATGAAGGAGATTTACGTGAAGATATTGAAGCAGCTGTGAGTCTCTTAGGGGTCAAAGATTATGAAACCTTGGTAAACAAGTGTCGTTGAGAAGTCCAATAAGAAGTTAGTAATCATCCAATCTACTAAGGACACTTGTAATAAGAGACTGGCATCAAGACCAAGATTATGAGGATGCCCCACTCTAAAAGAATTTGTATGACGATAAGTAACAACAACAATCAACCACGAGACAAGACTGGCCAAAATCTGGAAAAACCATAGGGGTAGACCTTGCTTGGTGGGCAGTTTGTATGCAATGTGGGAAAAGCTCATGAAAGATGTCATGGTTTTCACAAAACTCTTTGAAAAAATGATTCTCAAATTCTACTCCATGATCAAATCTGATAGAGCTAATTTAGGAATCTTTTTTATGCAAATACATTTTGCAAAAATTTTGAATCTTTTAAAAAACCTTATCCGTAGAAGCTAGAAAGATAACCTATGTAAATCTGGAGTAGTCATCCACAATAATAAACAATATCTCTTTCTTGCAAGGCTTGCAATCTTGGTCGGTCCAAAGATATCCATATGTAAAAGCCCAAGTGGTCTAGTGGTTAAAACCACATGCTTATTATGGAAAGAAGCTTTGGTTTGCTTACCCTTTTCACAAAAATCACAAGTTGAGTCCTTGTCAAATCTGATCTTTGGTAAGCCTTTAACAAGCTCTCTCTGAGAAAGCTCAAAAATGAGCTTTATATGAGCATGTCCAACCTTCTTATGCCATAACCACTTATCATCCATAAAGGATGCGGGACATTTTACATGTTGATTTCTTGCATCATTCAAGAATAACACATGAGTGTTGTCATGCCTCTTACCAAATAGATTGATTTGTCAGAAGAAGGACTAACTATTTTGCATGCATGAGCATTAAAGACAACATTAAAGCCCTGGTCACAGAACTAGCTAATACTTAATAAGTTGTGAGCCAACCATCAACAAGTAAGACATCAAATCTGGTGAAATTCATCCTTACCAACATTCCCTATGCTTGTGACCTTAGCCTTACCTCCATTAGCAAACTTTACTGATCCATAGTTTTGGGTCAGGATTTTTTAACCACCTTCTGGATCTGGACATATGCCTTAAGTAGCCACCTCCGTGTACCACTTGTTGTTAGGTTCCACGTGTGTCCTCACATCCTGCAACAAACATAGTTTTTATTTTAGGTACCTAGATTTTCTTGAGTCATTTTGAGTTAGTCTTTTGAGAAGAAGGTCTTCTAACCTTTTTCACACACTTCTTTTCATGAAGCATTTGTCAGGTGGATGTCCCTTCTTAAAACAAAAAGTACAAGAAGCATTGTTCTTTACTTTCTTAAAAAAGTCGATTTTCCTTTCTCATGAAATTTTTCTTCATATCCTAACCCGGTCTTTTTAAAATATGGTCATGACCTCCAAGCATCAAATCAAGATTTTTTTGTCCTTTCACCATTTTTTTCAAGGCCATATTTAAGAAGCCTTGAAGTTCTCTCTAGCTTGGAATAACTTTCTAGTGTTTTCATTTTTACTAGTGACTTCAGATTCTAAGGCATTGAATCTTATACGTAGAATCTTGTTTTTCTCCTTTAAGTTCTTCTTTTCAAGCCTTAGATTATCTACTTCTATCTTGGCCATTTTAAGTTCTAAAATAGTCTTTTTATGTTCCCTTTTTAGGTTGAGATAGTGAGAAGAAAGAGTTTGAGAATCTTCTAGCAACTCTTCATATAACGATAATAGTTCATCATAGGAAAGATTAGAATTGTTTACCTCAAGTTTACTTTTTGATGAGTAGCCTGCCATGAAACATAGGTTGGCAACATCCATCTCTTCCTGAACTTCTGATCCTTCTTTTTCTTTCTCAAATTCGCTCCAGGTGGCCAGCATCATTTTCTTCGTTGGCATGAACTTCTCTGTGGGCCTTTGAGTTTAGGACATTCTGGTTTGAAGTGTCCTTTCTCCCTGAGTTATAGCAAATGACACTTTTAGGCTTCATCTTTCCTTATCTGTCCTTTCTGAGATTGATGTCCCTTTTCTCTTTATCTTGTCTCCAGGCTTTGGCCATCTTTCTCACCAGGCATGGAAAGTTCATTTCCATCTTCTTCTTCTGTCTCATCATTGGACTCTTCCTCTTCATCAGAGGTTTCAGTAACTTCCATTGCTTTAGCTTTGTTTACCTTTTGATGATATGACTTTAAGGCCATGGACTTGCCCTTCTTTGTGGATTCACCATGCATTTTGGAGAGCACTACCTCATAGGTTTTAAGTGACCCAATGAGTTCATCTAGGCCGAGAGTTTGAAGATCTTTTGCCTTAGTAATGGCTGTGACCTTAGGCAGCCATTTGGCAGAGAGACTTCTTAGAATTTTTCTAACCATCTGAGAGTTAGAATATCTTTTGCCTAATCGATTTAATTGGTTTATGATATGCATAAACTTTGTTGTCATTTTATCAATATTTTCTTGATCTGTCATTTTGATCATCTCATATTGATGAACTAGCATATTGATCTTTATTTCTTTTATTTGATCAGTGTCTTCGTGTAACATGTGCAGCCTATCATATATTTCCTTTGTTGTGTCACAAGCGATGATTTTGTCATATTTTGTTTTGCTTATAGCACACGTGAGTAGGTACTTAGCTTTTGAGTTCAGTTGAACCTGGCCTTGTGTTGCTATGTCCACCTACTCCGAGGGATTTCTCTTGAAGTTGAGGGTGCATATTTCCCTAGAACTTCCTCCCTTGGAATAAAATCTCCTTCTTGTATTATCTCCTACAAGTCAACACTTGTGTATTTTATGAACAACTCTATTCTATCTCCAGTAGGCATAATTCCCACCATCAAAGAATGGCGGTCTATTAATGGAGTGTCCTTCTACTATATGAATATTATGTGCCATCTGTCCTTCGAATCTTTGTCCTCTACAGTCATTAGAATGCTCAACCCTTAGAGGCCAAGCTCAACTACCACTTGTAGGTAAAAATGCACACCAAAAAGGAGGGTTAAATCGTGCGTCTCTCTTCTTATTTCCCTTCTTAGATCCTGAAAATCTTGATCAAAGTACTATCAAGTTAAGAGTCCTGAACTAATAAAGTTAGCTAAACATGTAAAAGAAAGCTTTCTAAGAGAAACATAGTAAATATGCTAAATGCAGTAAGCAAATAAAAGACGAAAGAGAAGCGAAAGATACTACATCGAAGATATATATTGGTTTAGCCAATCTGTCTACATGAGCTTTTAACAATAGTTGAGTTCAACTAAACCTTTCTCAGACTAGAGAAAGAATAAGGATAGCCTTTACAATAGCCTTCCCAAGCTCTCACCAGTGACCAGTAAATAACCCCTACTCTCACAAACCAAATAGTTATTCACCAACCTTTCAAGCTAAACCTAGTTATTCACTAACCTCTTTAAGCTAAACCAAGTAGTCTTTGACCAGCCTCTCCAAGCTAAACTTGAGACTAGTAAAACACCTTTACCTGTCATGTTGCAATTAGTCTTTGACTAAGCTCTCCAAGCTAAGCTCACTTCGATCACTACTGGATCGAGAACACAAAGGTTTGTGTTTAGGTTTGCAACTCAAACTAACCTACACTCAAGTTTCTTTAAGATTTACAAAGAAAGATCTGAGAAACACTTGAATGACTTCTTTCTAGGTATTCTTCCTTAGAAGAACATATGAACATTGAAGGAATGTAGAAAGAAGATTTTTACAATCAAAGGAAATGATTACTAGATGTAATGAACTTTATAAGCAAATGAGGAGAAATTTTCAGAGAGTTTTTGCTTTTTGTAGCGTCAATGATAATATCTTTGAAAGCACAACATCTCTATTTATAAATGGTCTTCCTTGTGACCGTTACCCTTGATCAAATCTCCAAGTGACACGTGTTGATCATCCATTTGTGTCTTAGGAAAATAGTCTAGAAGAGTAGTCTATCTGTTGTTAGCCTTGTAGAAGCCATTGCAGATTGAGGTTTCTGATGCTACTTAGAAACTACTCTTACTTTCTGAACTTGATTTCTAAACTCTTTCTTCTAGAAGCTGAGAATTGACCATGGTGGCAAAAGAGATGACACGCAGTTCAGTCACTGGGTTTTGAATTTTTTAAATTCAAATTTGAATTTCAAAAATTCCTTCTATTTCTTGTAGAGTGCACAGGTATCACTGTAAGTGTTATAGTGAGCTTTCTAATGTGCAGTGTCATTTCCTTGATGATTCTTGGGTCTTCTTGTCTTCAATCATGGCTTGTTAATGAATAAAACATTGAGTATGATGATTGAAGATAATAGAACACTTTGGCTTTAGTGTTTGATGGATATCTTCATTTTAGGTGTACTTTCTGAAGTCTTATCCTACTTTGAAGTCCCAGATCTTAGTTTCTTGTACTGATTGCTTTTTTCAGATTGTTAGGCATTTTAAGCTCTTATTTGGACATAATTATCACTTTCATTTTATTCATATCTCTTAAAATGAGATAAAGCATGCTTGCACATATAAAGTAAAATTATTCTCGCTTAATAAGCTTTATTATGCTAACAATAGAACCTGTACTCCAAGAAACTCAAGATAATCATTAGTCATTCTTCAGAGTATTTTCTTTAGATTGGTTTTGTTATCATTCAAAACTTATTGCCTTAAAGATTTCTGAAGGATTTGGAGCTAATAGTGTATGGCTAGGATTTGTTCACACCATTGTCTTTAACAAGATTTAATTGCAACGACATAAAATTATTAATTTCTATTACAAGATATATTATTTGTGGTGAAAATTTTATTACATATCTTATATAAATAAAACAAAAACCAAAAATTCTCATTCTTCTCCTTCTCAAGTTCGGCTAAGTCTTCTTTTTCAGCATTCTCCATTTTTCTTCCTCAAGAACATCACAAATTTGCTAAGAACACTAAGCCACAACATCAAACATCCATATGTTTTGTCATAAACACAAACTTACCTCTTGAAAACTTGAATCAACTCTTTATGACAAATCCTCATATCATCATATCAACCATCTTAGTTGCTGTTCTTAATTTGTTAGAAGAGGATTTGATAGGGTTATATCAAGAATTGGGTGTAGGAACTCTTGAAGGAAAGCCAACAACAAGAACTAGAGTTTCGGGCTTTATTTGTTTACTTTTCATTCCAGATTTTTGCTACACTTTTCACTTAGATTCTAGAGGATTTGTCTACTTTTCATTCCAAATTCTATAGGATTTGATTGATTTGGCATGAGATTTCGTTATTTCATTGATAACGCATAGATATTGATGTATTTAATTTGGTAGAGAGTTTGGTTGATGTTAGAGAATCCTTTTTGCTAAAATATGTTGTGAGTCATGTTGCTAGAAATTCCCAATTTAACCAAGTAGGTGAACTATTTTGATTTTTCTTACTCATTAAAAGACATGATCTTGAGCTAAAATTTTTATATGATGAAGCTAACATATGGAAATATTTCCAAAAATTTTCTTCAAATATCTTAAGCATTTTTGCTAATTTTAAAAAATTGAAAATCGAGAGGGACAAGGTTGCTGCCCAGCAGTCCAATTTGTAGTATTGAATTTGTCTAATTTTGTTACTCTAGCAAATGATCAAATTTTGAGCTGAAATTTTATAAGATTTGAGGACATCTTGAAGTCAAACCCAAAATTTTTGAATGAATTTAGGTGTTCATTTGATAGGGTGGAAAAATCAAGACTTCCTGGTTGTTGGCTTGAGACTTTGTAGTTTCTGACCTTCAGAAATTGTGAAATTTTGTTAATATAGCTAGGGACCTTATTATGCTTTGAAATTTTACAGAGCTCATTGATACATTGAATTGTCTCTAAAAATTAATTTTGCTATGATTTGATCATGTTTAGTAATTTAACCATAATTTTCTTTAAAGCTGAAATTCTGGGTAGCATCTTAAACTAGTTGAATTGATGATGAAATGTGTAACATCCTCCCAAGTACAACATCAGTCTTAAGCCATGATATCGGGCTTGAAAGTTGTTACTTATAAATTAGTGGACCTTTTTTACATATCTATAACAATTTCGATTAATTCGTATAATAAATAACTAAGTGTAATTCTATTAAAATATATAACAAGGAAACCAAAACATTAATTTAATACAAAATACAAAAGGGAAGCTCTTTTATGAGCTTTAATACATATTTGTTCTCTATTACACTTATAGACATAACATATGATTAAGTACAATTGATATAAGCTTCAGCCTTAAACTCCTAAATGGATTCCTTCATCCAGTAGATTCCTTGTTCTCTAGATCAACCTGAGATGACCAGGAACACAAACACATAGGGGTGAGACTATAAAATTCTCATAGCATCCCCAAACATATACTAAAAATCCATGTCATCATTATCGTCCAGCCACTTCGATTTATTAAGAATGTGAGCATGCAACATATATCAATGGTTCATTTTAAAGTTCAAAAACCATTTTTCCAAAGCGGATTTCTTTTAGCATTCACTCACTTAATGCACATATATCATGAAGCCCAAACACATATTAAGTAACACTAATCAAGAGATTACATATGATATGATTATGCATATGCCAAAAGCGGTGAAATTATCTCAAAGTGACCTATTTTCACTTATGGCCATAGAAATCAATAATAGATCACACCACACAAGGGAAATAGATTGCTTATCAAGACTGAGCTTATTTCTATACGTGATCATCAGACCTCATTTTTTCTATTTCAGAATCACACATAGATCTATTCCTAGCCGATACGTCTCCTGACTCAAAATATCTTTAGGGAAGTTCCTCTTTTACCTTCCCTTATAAGATAACTAGGGAAGTTCTTCCTTTGCCTTCCCCTCGTTCAACATAAGTCTTGTTTTTGTTTTGTCCATATGTCAGAACATGCACGATTGAAGTTTATACATTATCTTTTCATTTTCCAAATGCATGCATAAAGCAGGCATTACAATACAATTTCAAGCATGCCTCATAAACCACTCTTTACTTCCTCTAGCATGCATTTATATGTCACAAGTCACATGGCCAAATAGTTAACATCAAGTATTCATGTCATACTAGAACCAAAATGCCATTACATTGTCAATTCAAGGTTTAGGTTCATTTCCAACAATTGGGCAGATTTTACACCATTGTAGCACAAATTTCTTTGCACATCAAACAATCAATTCAGAGGCTATAAAAATTACCCAAGGCACTTTGATGTGTCCACAAGGTTCCATAAAAATTTCAGAGCAAAAAGAGTTCTCTAACTATGTTAACAAAATTATGCAACTTTGGTGCTCAAAAACCACTTAACCTCAACTAAAACCCAAAATTCCTAATTTTTAACCCTAGCAAATGATTCAGTCAATTCAAGAGAAAAATCACAGTTACACTTCAAGATGTTTTAACACTCAGCAAAAATTTTAATGGAAAACTCGATCATTTTCTATGGTAGAAAAATTAGACAAATTTAGCTTAGTTCTAATAATCCAAGTAGCATAGATACACTTTGGTTCTTGATTTTTTTTTAAAGCATTAGAGTCAAAAACAAGCTCAAAAAAATTTTGGAACTAGCCTAGGATGTTAACTTCAACATGTATTTTTTTTAGCTCATGAAAATACACACAATTCCTTCAGAAAATTCGTGAACAATCTCTCCTAGAAGAAATCTGAAAATCCAGCAACAAGGTTCAAAATCTCTTTTCACAAAAATTACTTCTAACATCATCCAAATACTCCACCAAAATTAACACATCAATATCAATATATTATCAACCAACACAATCAAAAATTTTGGACCTAACTCAATCAGAAATCATCAGAATAAATTTGAAGAGAAAAGGCAAAGAAAACCCTACTTTTAGTGACTTAAAGGATCTTTGGTCCCAAGTTGCTCCAAGATTGTTTTCTTCCACTCCAAAGCTCCCAAGTCAACCCCAACTCCTTCCTAAATCAGTAAGGTGTAGTTAGCAAGGTAACGATTGGTGAGGATAGAGATTTTAATCGGTTAGATTTGTAGGGATTGAGATGTAGAACAATTTTTGTGAAGAGAGCTTGAGGTTTTATCACTTATAGGCTAAGGTTTTGGATCAAGTTTTCATGGTTTCTTGGTGAAACAACAATGGAGGTGGCTGGTTCAATGTTTGGCTGAGAATGATGCTTCAAGGATAAGGTTTGGTAGGCTTTAAATGAAATTAAATTAGGTTGTAAGAATTACGTAGTATAAAGTCTAATTCTTTAAAAAAGAAAATATGATGAATGATTAGGATTTACTCTTGCAAAGCAAGATTAAATCTTAGCCTTACACTTGGCATATAAGAGGGATAGACATTATCCAATTGTAAGAATTAAACTATCTTTCGATGTTAGAAACCACACACTAAAATTTTACCGAACGGGTGAAACATCATACCCAGGTAATCAAACATTGCCCGAAAATTAAATTAGGCATAAAATTATCTTTTCTAACTATTTCTAACCCCAACCTTCTCTTTTCAATCCCAGGCATTTCCTGGTCCTGGATCTAGGGTTGAAAACAAAATGCGCCATGGGGCTCGTAAGATTACTATTTACTCACGACCCAAAAAATTTTTTTATTTTTTGAGGTCCATTGAGCCATCCTCATCATTGCTAAGCTAGATTTTTGAAATTAGGACTAATAAAGTTCAAATTAATTTTTAAATAATTTTTAGGGTGTTACATTACCACCCACCTTAAAAAGAATTTTGTCCTCAAAATTATTTGAAAACGATTTCAAAAGACAATTTCATAAGCCAAATAAGAATTCACACAGGCAAACAAAAGACAACAATTGAATCCAAAACGTCCCTCAGATTTGGCAATTGCTAGCTTCCTCTGGATCCTCAAATAGAATTTGTAGATTGAGAAGCTCCCTCAGCACTCTGAGTAAGAGCATGCCATTGGTATTGTGACCTGGAGACGGGCTGCTAATTCTTCTTATTAGGGAACTTATGCGCCTTATGCCCTGGTTTTCCACATCCATAGCAAATAATTTGTGCTTTCAGCAAGGCTTGTTCCCATGATTTTTTCCACATTTAGGCACTCTTGTCCTACCATCGGTCTTGATTCTTTCTTGAGTGCCACGAACTCTAGCTCATTTGCATTCCAATTTAACCCCTCTATTATCAATTGGCCATAACCTCTTGTTCCTTCATCGCAGTAGCCATCTCATGGAAAGTATCAATCATATGTCCAAGCTCAGCACCTCGTTCCTAATATGTCTACGGTCTACCATTAGTTCCTAAACACACCAAACAAAAGATATTGAGTTGATCAGGCTCAACACTATGCTAAGTGTGATAGCAACCAACTACAGCACCACCAACTACAATGCATATCTAAACACTATGTCCTATCATATAAATAAGATTCAAGGCATGACTTATCTATAATTTGGAAGCATAGTCAGTCCATTCCTCAAGGTCCTACAAGGATGAACTACTCTAATACCATAATGTAACATCCTCCCAAGTACAACATCAGTCTTAAACCATGACATAAGACTGGAGAGTTGTTACATATAAATTAGTGGACCTTTCTTACATATCTATAACAAGTTTGATTAATTCGTGTAATAACTAACTAAGTGTAATCCTATTAAAATATATAACAAGGAAACCAAAACATTAATTTAATAGAAAATACAAAAGGGAAGCTCTTCTATGTTTAATACATATTTGTTCTCTATTACACTTCCAGACATAACATATGACTAAGTATAATCGATATAAGCTTCGACCTTAAACTCCTAAATCAATTTCTTTCATCCAGTAGCTTCCTTGTTCTCTAGATCAACCTGGAGCAACACGGGAACACAAACACATAGGGTGAGAATTATAAAATTCTTAGTAGGCATCCCCAAACATCTACTAAAAATCCATGACATCGTCATTGTCCAGCCACTTGGTTTATTGAGAAAATGTGACATGCAACATATATCAGAGGTTCATTTTAAAGTTCAAAAACCATTTTTCTAAAGTGGATTTCTTTTAGCATTCACTCACTTAATGCACATATATCATGAAGACCAAACACATAATAAGTAACTCTAATCAAAAAATTACATATGATATGATTATGCATATGCCAAAAGCGTGAAATTATCTCAAAGTGACTTGTTTTCACTTATGGCCATAGAAATCAAATCAGTGCATTTTCTCTTTTTATTGACATAGGAAAGACTTAGTTTATACCCAATGGGTATTTGTCATGGACAACGCCATAATAGATAGATTATACCAAATGGTATTTATAGTGGATCACACCACACAAGGGAAAGATGCTTCAGGACTACGCTCATTCCTATACGTGATCATCAGACTTCATTTTTTTCTATTTTCGAATCACACATAGATCTATTCCTAGCTGATACGTCTACTAACTAAAAATATTTTTAGGGAAGTTCCTCTTTTTACCTTCCCCTATAATATATCTAGGGAAGTTCTCTTTTTGCCTTCCCCTCATTCAACATAAGTCTTATTTCGTTTTGTCCATATGTCAGAACATGCACGATTGAAGTTTATACATTCTCTTTTCTTTCCAAATGCATGCATAAAGCACATATAGGCATTCATTCACAATGCAATTTTAATCATGTCTCATAAACCACCCTTTACTTCCTCTAGCATGCATGTATATGTCAAGTCACATGGCCAAATAGTTAACATCAAGTATTCATGTCATACTAGAACCAAAATGTCATTACATTATCAATTCAAGGTTTAGGAGTCAAAAACAGAGCTCAAGAAAATTTATGGACATAGCGTAGGATATTAGCTTCAACATATAGTTTTTATAGCTTATGAAAATACCTACAATTCCCTCAGAAAATTCATGAACAATCCTTACCCGGAAGAAATAGGAAATCCATCAGCAAAGTTCAAAATCTCTTTTCACAAAAATGACTTCTAACATCATCCAAACACTCCAAAAAAATTAACACATCAATATCAATATATTATCAACCAATACAATAAAAATTTTTGGACCTAACTTAATCAAAAATCATCAGAATAAATTTGAAGAGAAAAGGCAAAGAAAACCCTAATTTTAGTGACTTAATGGATCTTTGGTCACAAGTTGCTCTAAGATTGTTTTCTTCTCTCCAAACCTCCCATGTCAACCCCAACTCCTTCCTAAATCAATGAGGTGTGATATAGAAAGGTAATGATTAGTGAGAATAGAGATTTTAATTGGTTAGATTTGTAAGGATTGAGATGTAGAACAATTTTTGTGAAGAGAGCTGAGATTTTATCAACTATAGGCTAAAGTTTTGGATCAAGTTTTCATGGCTTCTTGGTGAAGCAACAATGGAGGCGGCGGTTCAATGTTTGGCCGAGATGATGCTTCAAGGATAAGGTTTGGTAGGTTTTAAATGAAATTAAATTAGGTTGTAAGAATTATGTAGTATAAAGTCTAATTCTTTAAAAAGAAAATATGATGAATGGCTAGGATTTAATCTTGTAAAGCAAGATTAAATCTTAGCCTTACACTTGGCATATAAAGGATATACATTGTCTTATTGTAAGAATTGAACTATCTTTCGGTGTTAGAAATCGCACATCGACATTTTACTAAACGTTGAAACATCATGTAACGCCCGAATTTCTGTTAGAGTACAAATGACGGAAATGCCCTGAGGTCATTCTACCCGAAATTAAAGGGCAGTTGCCAGGCAACCCTCGAATGGGTCAACTCGATGTTTGAAGGGGATTATGCTGTTATGAATGATATCAGAGGGGGAAACCTCGTTTTCTAAACTTCGGCTCAAAATGACCAAAATACCCCTCCTGTGTCTACACGGGTAAAAGATGCCGTTTGAGCCGAAACTTTCAGGAAGTTTAGAATGATGTTTATGAGCAATGTTTGATGTTTAGTTGAGCAGGAAGGTCCTGGCAGTTTTAGTGCAAAATTACCATTTTGCCCTAGAACAGTGTAAGTGCGCCTAATGAAGCAATTAAGCAAACCTAAGCAATATTAGGCTCTAATCGAAGATTAATTTATTTCGATAATTAATCTAGAGTCAAAATGATTTATTAAGGTTAATTAGAACCTAAGATTGCTTAGATAAACTCTAATTGTATTCTTTAAATTCAAGATTGCTAGTCATGGAATCTTGAATAGTGTTTTTCTCTCTTCCTTAAATTAAGGAATTGAGCCATACCTCATTTGACCAAAAGAATTATTTTAAATTACTAATCTAATAAGATCACCCTCCTAATCAAGTCTTGAACCACCTCAATTAACCATTTTCTCACCTAAACGCTTGCTTACAAACTCCTAATCAAAAAGCCTAATCATAGAAACACTTAAACACATCCTTAAACCACAATTACATGAACAAAAATCCCTTCCCCTTGGCTGATGAGGAGGCCGAAAATCTGTCTCCAAATGGTGCCACATGTTGAGTTGTGATGCACTCCAAGTCCATGCCTTAGGCCATACCTTGCCCATGCTTCCAACCATGCTTGCCATGCCTAAGCCCATACCTTTGTAAGAGATATTTCCTCCCTCCTCCTCCTCCAAAAGGCCAGGTTTCCCCCCATTTCAGCCTCCATGTTGCAAGTTTTCTATAAATACCAAGCCTTGGAGAACTTGGTTACACTTTGGATCATTTGCCAAGTTCAACTTTCTTGCAAATTCTCTCATTCCTCTCAAATTCCCTCAACTTGGCTGATTTCTTCCTCAAGACTCCAAAAGGATTTCCTTCTCCTTCCATCTAGAAAACAAAGCTTTCTTACATCTCTTCAAGACTTCTTAAGGTAGGGGTTAAGTTTTGATGATTTTTGTTTGTGTTCTTCAAGAAAGTTCTAGTTTTTCTCTTGGTTTCAAACTCCTTTTCCTTCCTCTTTCTTTTTCGGCCAAGAGGCCTTCTTACAAAAAGAATGTGAGCTTGATGATGAGGTTTCAAGATAATGATTTGTTGTTGTCATGTGAGAAACCTCTAAAGCTTGAAACAACTTGGTCTTGGACCATACATGCTTGGATTTCCTTTCTTTTCTTGGCTTAAGTTTCGGTTTTTCCTCTTCCACTTTCCTTTAAGGATTTTCAGTTTTTCTTCTATGGATTTGAACAAAGTTTGTAAAATATGTCTAGTAGATCACGAAAGTTTTGTTAAGAAAGTTAATCTCATGATTTCAAAGAGCTCTAGGCTTACCCTTGCCAACCTTAAAGTTGGTCGGCCGTTCTAGAATCCGCGCTAGATTGAAGCCTATGAGCAATAAAATAAAGAATATGACTTAGTTCTTGTAGTTTTGTTTAGACAAAGTGATGAACTTTGGGTCCATTTCCTTAAGCTTGATGGTGAGTTCAAACCTTAAGATTTCTCTTGAAGTCTAGGTGCTAAGAACTCTAAAGCTTGCCTTATGATGCATAATGGGTTGAGGTTTATGTTCCTCTAAAAGTCTTGCAAGAGCTCTAGCTAAGACAAAAACAAGATGCATTCATGTTTAAATTTATGTCTTGCATCTCATGTTTATTTTGATGTTATCACTAATTTCACAAGAGTAAATGAATGAACTTGCATTACCATATTTAAATTCCCAAGCTTGCATTTCATGTTTATATTTCAAGTCATCACTTAATCCTTAAAGATAATAATGAAGTTGCATCTCATATTTATTTTATGCTCTCACTTTACTTTCTAATGAAGAGTAAAATAAAGTGCATGGCATGTTTAAGATTTTGTCATCACCTAAACACTCTAGAGCTCAAAGACTTGCCCTAAGTATCCTAAAAAGGAAGCTCCATTCAAAAAGAAATGGATGAGTTTTGGTATGAACCAACAATGGTTTGATTTTGTAAAATACATGAATAATTTTCAAGGAAATGTTGGAAAACGGTTTTATGAGGTCTCAAGAGGTTTAAAATAGTTTGGAATGTGTCAAAATCATGTTTTCTCAATTTTAAGGTTCTGGTAATCGTTACCACCCATGTAATCGATTACCAGAAGGTTTGAAGGACTTTTGGTTTCGTAATCGATTACCAGAGGAGTAATGATTACTGCGGCTTTTCATGCCCAGAACCTCTGGAAACCCTGTAATCGATTACTCTATAATGTAATCGATTACCATATGTTCTTTACTTTTGAAACGTTTAACCCTAAGTAATCGATTACCGTATATGTAATCAACCCTATGTTCCTTACTTTTCAGGAAACGGATTTAACCCTACGTAATCGATTACATTATGTGTAACGATTACCTTTTTGAAAACCCAGAATGAATTGTGCTCCTGGTAATCGATTACTAGGAACATGTAATCGATTACCAGAACACCTTTTGTTTCCAGAAACATTCCAAGAGAAAACTAGTAACTTATATGCATTTCAACCCAAGAGATTATGTGATCTTATGGGTTCATGATTTGGTTCTATGTTTGGCTCCTGTAATGCTCTTCTAAGGTGTTAAATGTGTAAAATTATGTTGAGTGAAGCAAGGATCGATTTAGAGAAGCTAGTAAAGAATAAGTAACTAAAAAGGGACTTGAGATGAGAATTCTAGAACACCTTAATACAAAGAAGTGCAAATCTGTTCTAGAATGGTTAATTCAGGATAAATGATTCATAATTAGTAAGACATGTACAAGATCCCTTCATAAATGATTAGGTGCTAATTTCTAAGTATAAGATGATGATAAGAGATCTAAGTGGTTTATAACTTAGAGAACATGCCTAGGAATCCCTCATAATTGATCTAAGAATTAATTATGGAGTCTTAGGCGAAGATGGATCTTAAAAGGGTCGCGAATGGAGATTCTAGAGCCCCTTAAGCAAACGATATATATTTCTGCCCTTTTATGTTGAGTGAGTGGAATCTTGGTGAGTTCAAATTTTAGAGGAAAAAGTTTAAGTGCCAACCCCTTGAGGGTAATAATAATGCAAATACAAGTTTAAAGCCCGAAAGGGGCAAAGCATAAGATCCTATAAGATAGGTGGACGAGAGAGTATGATTATGATGATGAACCTCGTGCACACGTATGATGATGTGATTATGTTAGTTCCTTGAGCATGAAACTTTATATGCATAATTTGATGAATTGTTGTGTTTGAAATGCATAATGTTTCAAAGATATGAATGAAATTGAGAAATATGCTCATGTGAACTAGAAAGTTGTGGCAATGAGAAAGTTCCATGAAAATGATGCATGTGACTGAAATTATGTGGCATGACTCAAATTTGAGGAAATTCGAGATAGTGTTATGCCGCCGAATTTCCGTCAAATTTGAGGGACAAAAAGAAAGTTTTTGAGAAATATGAAGTTTAAAAGTTATATGCCGAGACGCATTTCTCCTAGGATGAGAGAAAGTAAACCGTGGGGGTATGGACGTCGAGCCATACCGAAGCGGACAAAGTCGCTGGTCTTAACCAGTCGATGCGTTTCGAAGAAGGAGAAAGTCCCATGATGGGTGATCCTTAGGCCCCCTACCCGTACTCTGGGAGTCGGGATTATGATATTTATGATTCGCTTATCAAGAGGATAAGTAAGAACTAGTGACGACTAGTTAAGGTATGAGCTCATAGCCTAGCTTAAGGGGTGCGGTTACTATATTATTGGTGACACAAGTATGAGAAAAGGAAAGATGATCAAAGAAAAGTTTCATGCCACACAAATGTTGTTTGAATTATCGTTTGATTTACCTAAAGTGCTACCATGCATCCATGAAACATTATGTTGCATACATGCATTAAGAATCATTATAAAAGACATGGACCTTGGACAACAACCTTTGCGAAAACCTCATAATGAACCTATGCATGCTCAACCTTTTCATAATAAACCCAAGGTTCCTGGGACGTAAACGATGGCACTAGGATAGAGGACTTCCCTGAGATTCTTAGTAAGAATTCTCACTCTCTCGTTTCTTTCCGTTACGTCTCCAGATATCGATGGCGTCGTTCGTGATTTTCATTGACCCGCCTACATGGGAGGTGCACTATGACCCGAGCATCAGTCCTACCACTTCAAGGGTCATTGCGAGGTGCGCGTTTTGCATACGTGGGACGCCCTTTGCTTTCCCCGTCTCCAGCTATCGCTCGATCCGACTTCACCCTTTGGCGACGACCTGATCTTTGAGAGGACACGACCAGGAGATGAGCGACCGTCGTGCCCAACCTCCTCGTCGGAGGTACGCGGATATCCTGAGTATGTTCCCGTTCTCGATCAGAGGCTGATCCTTCGGAGGGATCTTCCCCTTCGTTCCCTATGGGTCACGGAGGAGGTAGTGAGGACACGGTCACCCGCGAGGCATGCGAGGCGCGTTCGACAGCAGAGAGCGACCACGACGCGGAGGCCATGCTGTCCCTCGATTCCCATGCCTAGATCTCCGCTTCGTTGGGCTACATGGAGGAGCTCGCGGTCGCGGGCTACATCTCCCCAACCGAGGACCGGCGTCACCAGTAGGCTTGGAGTGGGAGGGTAGTGATAGTTGGGTGTTTATCTTTTGGGTTATTACCATGTATTCGTCTTTATGTTTCCCATTGTCCTGCAAGCTCTGCCCACTAGTACGGGTAAGACTTTATGTTTCTTTATAATTCTCTTAAGATGTACTAAACTATATTATCTAATGTAATGAGGAATTATGTTTATGATGGATGTGTTCTTTAATGTCTATATTCTGTATGTTTTATTTATTCTTCCGCTTCACGTTGTTTATGTTACGCGCAAAGGCTCGCACCTTGGTTTACATAAATCATTTCAAAAAAAAATTTACCCGTATTTTCCGCTAAGTATTTTATAAATGAATTTAAAGAGAAGTAATAACTAATAATTAGTCTTGATACGTCCTAGGCGTATTGAGGTTAAATATTAGGGTGTTACACATCATACGGGTAATCAAACATTGCAGAAAATTAAATTCAGACATAAAATTATCTTTGGAAACTATTTCTAACTTAGTCAGACATTTCCTGGTTCTAGATCTAGGGTTTCTATCAGGGAGCTCGTGGGGCTCAAGATTCCTGTTCACCAGGCCCAATTTTTTTTTTTTTGACAAGTTTGTTGGGCCATCCTCATTATTGCTAAATTTCAAATTTTTGAAATTAGGACTAATAAAGTTTAAATTAATTTTTAAATAATTTTAGAGTGTTACAAAATGATTATGACTTGATCTCATTTATGCTATGTGAATTTAATGATGATGTTAGACATATGTAGATGTGAGTGCCCATGATAAATGCTCCTATATGAAGAAAAGATTGGAATCAAGAGTGATTTATATATATGCTCAAAGCATTAAGAAACTTAGAAATTGATGCTAATGCATATATGACTGTGATGCTTGTACATGTGAATTTGATGATGATGTATGTGATAAGTAAAAATAAGATCCCTTCAGTATGTCAAGGGCAGAAAAGATAAGAAAGATATGAGATCCTTTCAATGTCCAAGGGCACGTAAAGATAAAAATAATGTGTATGAGATCCCTTCAATGTCCTGAGAGTTACATAAAGCTGAGAATGAATTAGTATGATGTTGAGTAGTATGACATGTGGATATTAAGTAATTGAAGATGTTGAGTAGTATGACATGTGTATGTTAAGTGATTGAATAATAAAAGAGACTCATTTGGAAGAATGATTTTTGAACTTTAAAATGAACCTTTGACACATGTTGCACGCTCACATTTTCTAAATAAACCGAAGTGGCTGGACGACGATGATAACATGGATTTTATTTTATTATGCATTTTGGGGATACCCTACTAGAATCTTAGAATTCTCACCCCTATGTGTTTGTATTCCCACGTCGTTCTAGGTTGATCTAGAGAACAAGGAAGCTACACGAAAGAAATGAATTTGCAATAGTTTAGTGGCTGAAGCTTGTATCGATTGTACTTAGTTGAATGTATATATGTGTGTAAATATAATAGAGACAGATGTGTATTAAAGCTCATAGAAGAGCTTCCTCTTATACTTGACTTTGTATTCAATAAATGTTTTGTTTCTTTGTTATATTATTAATAGAATTACAACTTTGTTATTACACGAATCACTTGAGCTTGCTATAGATATTTAAGAAAGGCCCATAAATTTATAAGTAACAATTCATGAGTTTAGTGTCATGGCTTAAGAATGATGTTATAATTAGGAGGGTTTTACATCCATCACAAGCTTGACGCTATACTTTCCCCTATTTGATAAAGGTGCTTGAAGATCACCTTTGGGTTCATCCCTATGACGTTTCCAATTCTCCACACCTTTCTCCTTGGATATATAGCCACCCTATTCGAAACTCATCTAGTGTAACATCCTCCTATGTACAACCTCATCCTTAAGTCATGACATCGTACTGAGAGTTGTTACTTATTAATTAGCGGACCTTCTTAAATATCTATAGCAAGCTTGATTAATGTGTATAATAACTAAGCAAAATTCTATTAAAATATATAACAAAGAAACATAATATTTATTGAATACATAGTTAAGTACAAAAGGAAGCTATTCTAAGAGCTTTAATACATATACATTCTCTATTATATTTACATACATATAACTTCAACTAAGTACAATAAAATAAAAGCATCAATTACTAAATTCCTCCAATTCTAAGTTCTTTCAAGTAGTAGCCGCATCGTTCTTTGGATCTACCTGGAGGCAACATGAGAACACAAAAACACATAGGGGTGAGAATTATACAATTCTCAATAGGGTAACTCCCCAATTACACAATCATAATGTCATTGTCATCGCCCAAGCCACTTCGGTTTATCAAGAAAATGTGATCATACAATACATATTAAAGATTCATTTTAAAGTTCCAAAATCATCCTTCCGAAGTGGGTAGCTTTTAACAATCAATCACTTAGTGTACATATATCATGAAGCTCAAACACATAGTAAGTAATTCTAATCAGAGATTACATATGATATGATTATGCATATGCTAAATGTAGTGAAATTATCCCAAAGTGACCTGGTTTCACTTATAGCAATAGAAATCAAATCAATACATTTTCTCTTTTCATTGACATAGGAAAGACTTAGTTTATACCCAAGGGTATCTGTCGTGGACAACTCCACAATATATAGTTTATATCAAATGGTATTTATAGTAGATCACACCACAAGGGAAATAGACCTTGTAAGACTGAGCTCATTCCTATACATGATTATCGGACTTCATTTATTCTTCTTCTGAATTACACACAGTTCTATTCCTAGCCGATACGTCTACCAACTCAACATATCTTGGGGAAGTTCCTCTTTTTGCCTTCCCCTATAATATATCTAGGGAAGTTCCTCTTTTTGCCTTCCCCTCATTCAACCTAAGTCTTGTTTCTGTTTTGTCCTATGTCAAAACATGCACGATTGAAGTTTATACATTCTCTTTTCTTTTTCCAAATGCATGCATAAACCACATGTAGGCATTCATACATAATAAAATTTCAATTATGCCTCATAAACCACTCTTTGCTTCCTCTAGCATGCATTTATATGTCACAAGTCACATGGCCAAATAGTTAACATCAAGTATTCATGTCATACTAGAACCAAAATGCCATTACATTATCAATTCAAGGTTTAGGTTCATTTCCAGTAATTGGGTAGATTTCACACAATTGTAGCACAAATTTATTTGCATATCAAACAATCAATTCAGAGGCTATAAAAATTACCCAAGACACTTTAATATTCCACAAGGTTCCATAAAAATTTCAGAGCAAAAGGAGTTCTCTAACTATGTTAAAAAAAATTAGACAAGTTTGGTACTTAGAACCCTAATTTTTAACCCTAGCAAATAATTAAATCAATTCAAAATAAAAATCACAGTTACTTTTCAAGATGTCATCAATATACTATAAAAATTTCAAAGGAAAATTCAATCATTTGCTATGGTAAAAAAATTAGACAAATTCAGCTTCAGTTCCAATAATCCAGGCAGCATGGATACCATTTCGGTTCTTGATTTTTTTAAAGCACTAGGAGTCAAAAACAAAGCTCAAGAAAATTTGTGGAAGTAGCCTAAGATGTTAGGTTCAACATATAATTATTATAGCTCATAAAAACATCAGGAAATTCATGATTGAGAACTTGCCAGGACAAATGAGAATTCCAGCACATGATTCAAAACTTGTTTTGCCAAAATGGGTTTTCTAACATCATCCAAACACTCCACCAAAACTAATACATCAATATTCATATATCATCAACCAATACAATAAAAAATTTTGGACCAAAACCAATAAGAAATGTTCAGAATAAATTTGGAAAGAAAAGGCCAAAGAAAACCCTACTTTGGTGGCTTTAAGGATCTTAGCTTCAACGATGTTCCAAGAATGATTTTTCTCACTTCAACGCCTTCAAACCAACATCAAACCCTCCCTTAGGCAGTAGGATATGAGATATCAAGGTGAGAAATGGTGAGAAAATGAAATTCCAATGGTTAGTTTGATAGATTATGAGGAGTAGAACATGTTTTGTGAAGAGAGTTTGTGGTTTTAGTGACTTTTAGCTTAGGTTTTTGAAGCTTAAAGCTTGTTAATGGAGGTTTGAGAGGAAGAACAATGGAAGGGTTGTATTTTCTGCCTCTTGGCCGAAAATGAAGATGATGAAGTGATAAGGTTGGTTGTGTTGTGTTTATCCTAAGTTTGGTGATAGTATTTATCTTATTTCAAGTTTTTCTTTCTTTCTTTCTTTTTGAAAAAGAAATGAAATGAATGGTTAGGATTATTTTCTTGGTCAAAGAATGAATCTTGTCCATCCACTTGGCTCAAGATAAGTGGCTAACTTTAACTTTGGGAGTAAGTAGCTTTTTTGTTAAAATTACACACCGAAATTCCACAAACGGATAAGACATTGGCACCCAAGTAAAATAACAATAAATGAAAGGCAATGATTAAAACTTACTTTTCAAGTTTCAGTCCTTGCCATCCACTTGGCATAAAGTGGTTGGTAAAGGTTACTTGGCCACTAAGTAACTTGTACGGTGTTAAAACCACATCAAAACTCTACTAACGGATAAACATGTACCTGAGTAATCAAACATTACCAAAATTAACTCTAGGTATAACTTTCCATTCCTTATCATTTCTAATCTTAACCCTTTCTTTCTCAATCCAGGGCATTTCCTGGTCTGGATCTAGGGTTTAACTGCCAGGCTGGCAGATGAGACCAGCAAGGTCACTATTCACCTTGGCCCAAAATTTTTTTTTTAACACGTTCATTGGGTCATCTTCATCGTTATTAAAACTATCAAATTTTTGAAATTATGACTAATAAAGCTGAAATTAATTTTTAAATAATTTTTTGGGTATTACATTTAGACTATGGGGGTCAATATCTAAAGACTCAACAAATGGTTCGGGCTTCAATGCCCCAACAAAGGCATACATGACAATTTTCTGGTCTAGGTCCTTAATATGTGCAATCTCTTTGTTGAACTAACCCATAAAACCTTTTAAAGGTTCCTGATAGCCTTGGACGAGGCCATATAAGCTTCCGACCATTTCTAGTAGGTCCTACTTAATGTGAAATGATTCCAGAAGTGGTCAATCCATTCATCAAAACTCGCAATGAACTATGGGGGAAGGAATGCAAACCATTATTGTGCAACATTCATTAAGGTTGAGGGAAAAGCTTTGCAATGAATGGATTAGGAATTCCACAAACCAACATGGCATTCTTAAAGGCGTCCATGTGGCTCTAAGAATCGGATAACCTGCTATGGGCTAAGGTGAATGGGAGATCAATAAGACAATGGGCAGGGCTCGGTCATGATAAATTGGCGAATGGATGCTTGGGATGGTTGAGGTTCAATGTTTCAGTGCACGAGGTATAATGATTGGTGGGTTGGGTAGTCCACGAGATTGGTGATTAGAGTATCTTGGTTGAGATTGGGAACAATAAGGGTGAAGGTTGGAACTCTTCTGATGATTGTTGGGGTATCGGTTCATATTATCGATTTCTTGCTACGTCCTGTGGAGGTTTTCATGATTTGCTCGACGAAAGGCGAGGATACGTCATTGGCATTGCCATTGGATGAAGGAACCTTTACCCCTTATGAATGTGTGGAGTTTTTGTATTAAAGGTCAGTGGATTAGGGGAATGTAGGGCTTTAACTGCTAGTGGCCAATTGGTCAAATGCTCCTTGGGCCAAGCGATGTGATTCTGTTATGACAGAGACCAAAAGCCCTCCAGTCTAAAGGCCTAAAAGACTGGAGGGGTAAGTGACAGTTGGGCCAAAGAGATGGATCGATTTCTATATCCGGTCCAATTATTTTCATATATTTCGTTAATTTCAATTAAAGAGAACATCTCCAAGTAAAGAGTAACAACTACTAATGCCATAAAATAATTTAAGCATAGTATGGTATTATTAAGGTGTTACATTATCAGGATCAATTGTTTTGATTGGATTATCTAAATATTATGCTTTTAATGGAATAATTTGTGCAAGTAATCTCACAAACACCAAATTGCAAAATAATAATAATAATAATCATACATGGTGGATTAAATGAGCCCCAAATATCACCTTCAACTCCTTTTAGGAATTTAGGGGTTTCAAGTATAGTAGTTGTAACACCCTAAAAATTATTTAAAAGTTAATTTGAGCTTTGTTAGTCGTAATTCCAAAAAGGTGACAGGTTTAGTAACGATGAAGATAGCCCAACGGACGTTTTAAAAAAAAAATTTCCAAGCTGGGTGAATAGTAACCTTGCGGGCCCCAGACTCAACTGGACGTCGAAACCCTGAGTAGAAGGGGAATGCCGAGACTGAGAAGAGAGGGTTTAGGTTAGAAATAGTTAGGAATGAAAATTTATACCTATATTTAATTTTCGGGTAATGTTTGATTACCCAGGGTAGGTATTTTACCCGTTCGGTAGAGTTTCGATGTGCGGTTTTTGACACGAACAAGTTATTTGGTGGCCAAGTAACCTTTACCATCCACTTTATGCCAAGTGGATGGCAAGATTAAAAGCAAGTTTTAATCTTGACATTTCATTTATTATATTTTACTCGGAAACCAATATCTCGTTCGTTCGGTGGAATTTCGATATGCGGTTTTACACCGAAAAAGCTACTTGCTCCCCAAGTTAAAGTGAGCCACTCATCTTGAGCCAAGTGGATGGCCAAGATTCATTCTTTGACCAACAAACCAAATCTTAACCATCCATTTCATTATTTCTTTTTGAAAAAGGAAGAAATACCCATTTTGACTACATTTAATACCAAATAAAATAAAAGCACCAAACCTTATCACCACCACTCCATCATTTTCGGCCAAGAGGCTGAAAACACGGCCCTTCCATTGTTCTTCCTCTCAAACCTCCATTAACAAGCTTCAAGCTTGCAAAACCTTAGCTCAAAGTCACTAAAACACCAAAACCCTTTCACAAAACTTGTTCTACTCCTCATAATCTATCAAACTAACCGATTGGAATTTCATTTCCTCACCATTTCTCACCTTGATATCTCACTTCCTCACTGACTAAGGGAAGGTTTGATGTTGATTTGGTGGCCTTGAAGTGAGCAAGATCAATCTTGGAACATCCTTGAAGCCAAGATCCCTAAAAGTCACCAAAGTAAGGTTTTCTTTGGCCTTTTCTTCCCAAATTTATTCTTAACATTTCTGATTGATCTTGGTCCAAAATTTCTGGCTATATTGGTTGATAATATGTTGATATTGATGTATGAATTTTGGTGGAGTGTTTAGATGATGTTAAAAATCATTTTTATCAAAAGGTTAGCTTTGTATTCAATAAATGTTGTGTTTCTTTGTTATACATTTTAATATAATCAATTATTAGTTACTTCACGATTCAAATCGATCTTGCTATAAATAACTAAGAAAGGTCGCTAAATTATAAGTAACAACTCCTAAGCATAATGTCATGACTTAAGGATGACGTTGCTTTGGGAGGATGTTAAGTCAGTTGCAAGTAATGGTCTTATAATATTTTACTTTGAGACACGCTTACAAGAAAACTCATTAAATTGAAGAATTTTCAAGCCCTTCAGCAAATGTCCATATGAGTTGTTATAAATCCTCCATATAATTATTGCTTTAGGATGTCCCATTGGCATTGAAACCATTCAAGCAATCACACGTTAACATACAATTCAATTAATTTTAAAAACCACTCGATAACACACACTCCCTTATAACTCTACAATATATATAGTCATACAATAGCAAACAATTCCAACAATCATAGGTAGGATCCTATGCCATCCCCACAATCATGCAATCTCATTTTCCTACATTTCCATCATAAGAAACGTAAGTTTCTATCCTACATACAAAAACATAAACAAAATAGCATTTGTTACTTACCTAAATATCAAGATGAAAAATGTTGAAATAACCACTCTGCAGTGGTCCAATCTTCATCCCAAAATTAATGAAATAACACATTTAGTTTTCATTGTCCCTAACCCAAAAAAAATCACCAAAGAAAGGGAACAAAAAATAAGCCAAAAAAATAAATGATTAAAATACTCTATCACTCCACAGTGATCCAATTGTTCTACTTAATTAACAAAAGAACAAACGCATCTAGTTTTCAATGGTAGTAAAGTAAAAAATTTGAGGAAATAAACTAAATGGAAACAATTGGCGAAACTAAAAAAATTAAACCTTTTGCTAATGGTGTCTCCGACAGTGGTGAGTGGTCGGTGGGAGAGAGAGGGAGAGAGAAAAGAAAGAGAAAGGGAAATGCCAAAGGAATAAGATAACGGCACGAAAATGAAATATAATCACACCTTACCGATAGACAATTGGTCGGTAATAACTAAATAAAGCAATGTGTTGCATTATTTTATTTATTACCAATTAAATTATTGATGGATACTAAAAATATCTAGAATACCAAAACACACGCCAACATTCTGAAATTCAATTTTCTGCGAAAAAAATCAATTGATAGTATTAAAATATAATGATAACAAATTACCGACTAAAGTCTCCAGTAATCTCATAAATATAAAGAAACTGTAATATAATATAATAAAAATAAAACTTACCAAAATGAGAAAATAGTATACTTGTGCATATAGGGATTTTCAAAATTCTTTCTATAGATGAAAATTAAAATCCTCTATTTTAGCTAGATAAAACTCCTTTTTAAAATCCCTTAAATTCTATAATTTCTTCTAAATTAATATCCAACAGGACATTTTATCATGATAAATTTTAAATCATTTCAAAAATTACATTCTCCTCTATAATTACTCCATCCAAACATACACTTAGTCTTCTTCACAACAAAATTTCATGAGTGGGAAGGATCCAAACTGAAAGATAACGCTTGATGAAGACCGTAATTTCCAGATCCTAATATGGTTTAAAATCTAGTCAACCTAGCCTTGCGTTGCCAGCAGAAGTTAAAATTAGCAATGCCCCTTTCGTGCAAAGCAGAGAATCAAGCTAGAATTATCTCTATTTAATTCTCCCTGAGAAGGCGTAACATATCGACTTGACATTCACAATAACAGTTGTAACATATGAATTCTGAATAAAGGCAACCCGAGTCTGCAAAAACAAAATCCTCAGGAAACAGGTGGTGACAAGCCTTTCAATATACACCATAATCAAGACGACTGATTAGTCCTTTTCAAGCCTTGCAATATACTTGTCATAGAATTGCCCAGCTCTTTCAAGATCTCCAAGCTCAGTGTAACAATCAGCAATTGCCCCAAAAGCTTCTGTGTTCCCAGAGTCTTCTCCTTCTCTTTCAGAGATGGCCAAAACCATGGAATGATACCGAATAGCATCCCGGTACTTTCCCTGCCTTTGGAGTGACGCTCCTGAAATTTGCAATATATATATTGTACTCACGGAGCTGCTTGTAAAATTCTTCACTCATTTAATACATGCAAGACACATACACACCAAAAAAAAAAAAAGGCAATGTCGGAACACATTTATAAGCCTAGTTGGAAAGATAACCAACCTAGACCTCTAGCAGCTTTTTTCTCCTCAATAGGATCCTTCAGATTCTGGGCAAGCTCAAGTGCGATCTTAAATTCCATGAATGCTTTATCTGGCAGTTGATTCCTTAGAAAGTTCTTTCCATTTTTTAACTTCGAAATTAGCTCCTGCTTCTTTGTGTCAATAATAACCTCATTATCAGGGATCCTACCACCAATGGGAGCATAACTCAAGCTAGGGGCATAGGACTCAATTTTGGCTTGCTTCCTTAAAGCTGCATTGATCTGGAGTAATTGCTCATTTACCCTTTGTAATTCTCCTCTCCTTTGCCGAGCAAGCAACCCTGCCATATGATCAATGAATTCAAGAATAGGGAAGTACATCAACTAGGAATAAAAGTGCATACAAAATGCATCTACTGCAGTTTAGCAGAAGCACGAGTTATTATAACTTGTGATGTAAAGAAATAAGGTAATAAAGGATGTAAGCCATCCTAATTTTTTCACTTCTATTTTCTCTAAAGTTTTCACCAACTCAAATTTCTGTCTCTTTAAGAATATGAATTTATGCAGATATCTCTTGTTTTGATGATTTCTTCTATCTATTTCTTTCCCCTTAGTTTGGTTACTGTCTTTTCTTCTTTGACGAATATTGATGAAACTGATCTCTGAAGAATAACAAAAACAGGTATGCTTTATTGATCACTGGACCTGGAAAATCTCCAAGGATCCAAATATGTTTGTACAAGAAGAACCCTAGAGAGAGAATTCCTCAATCTCAGAACTAGATACAAATGTATGAAATCCACACTAACTACCTTTATTCCTCTCCTATTTATACTCTTCTACCACCTCCCTAACTAACATTTCCTTTCATTTATTCACTTAACTAGCTATAGTTATTACAGCATTTCCATTTCTGGCCCAATTCTGTTCCTCCTGGGATAAACTTGCCCAAACCGGGAAGTATTCTGAACACTCACCCCCCCCAGCCCCCCACACAAAGAAAAAACCCCCCACATAAATCCACCTTGTCCTCAAGGTGTGCAGGGGGAAACTGCTGCACCAAGGTGCTGAGGACCTCCCAGGAGTTGTCATGCGAAGGCAAACCTGCCCACTTAACTAAAACCTCCACAGCACCCGCATCATTCAGTTGGACCTGCAGTACATCCTCGGGTTCAGCATGCAACACACCATCTGCTGTCAAGCCTGCTGGAAGCTCAAAGGGTTGAAGCTGTGGGGGCTGAGCTTTCTTGAGCCTGCTCACATGAAAAACGGGGTGAAGGCTGCAAGATGGTGGAAGTGCCAGCTTATATGCTACTGGTCCAATCCTTCCAAGCACCTGATATGGACCGTAGTACTGAGGACTCAGCTTCTCATTGGGTCGTTTTATCAAGGACCTCATTCGATAAGGCTGGAATTTCAAATAAACCCAATCTCCTTCGACATAGCAAACCTCTCGCCGATGTTTATCAGCAAAGTTGCTTCATTAGCTACTGAGAAAGGTTCAGCTGAGATTTTAACTCAACCAAGATCTCATCCCTAGTTGCCATCAAGGGCTGCACTTCAGGTACTTTAGAAGAGTACTGGAGGGGTCTGCCATAAAGTGCCTGAAAAGGGGGTTGTTTTTGCAGAAGCATGATAGAGCTGAGTTCACAAAATGGCTCAAGGTGTATCAAAGGCGGAAACACGGGGGCAGTTTGGGGCAAGGGATGCTTGCTGCGTTGGCAGCTACAGGTGGGCCCAATAGTGGGCCTGGTGAGTAATGGTTTAGGAAGCATGTGGGGTGAGGAGCGTGGGGGAAATTTTCTGTTAGAGGAAAGAGGGTATTTGTGGGGAGGGGAGAGGAATACAGGTCTTACGCATTTTACTGCTTTAGGAAAGGGAGTGACTGAGCTACTAAGTGCTCAGTGCTAGCTTGGCTGTTGTCACTATTCTATTGGTTTTTTCCATTAATACATACATCTCTATACTTCCTTCTGTACTTGTGCATTGCTTATTGTTTCATTACTATATCCTGCTTGTGTGCTGCTTGTGTGTCTATTAAAGCATTAAAGGAAGTATTGAACCAATATTCAGCCCAGTTAAGCCAACCAACCCATAGCCTAGGCTTGTAGCTCACAAAGCAACGTAAGTACGTTTCCAAACAACGGTTAGTCACCTCCATTTGACCATCGGTTTGAGGATGGTAAGACGTGCTATATTTAAGCTTGGTTCCTGCAGCCCAAAACAATTCAGATCAGAAGTGAATTAGAAAATAGGGTACCGGTCAGATATAATGGCAGTAGGGAAACCATGGAGGTGAACTATCTCCTTAACAAAAAGGTGGGCCACTTCCTTAGCCGTAAATGGATGGGATAAGGGTAAGAAATGTGCATATTTCGTGAGTCTATCAACAACCACCATGATTGCATCCTTACCTTTCGAATGCAGTAGTCCGGAAATAAAATCCATGGAGATCTCAGCCCAAACTTGAGAAGGAATCTCCAATGGCTGCAACAATCTGGCAGGTGAGAGAGCCTCGTATTTGCTAGTTTGACAAACATGGCAACTAGCAACATAATCTAGGACGTGGTGCCACATACCCCTCTAATAAAGGCTGCAGCCAGCCGCTTATATGTGCGGGAAAACACGGAATGACCCCTGAAGCTGATTCATGCACCTCAGCTAACGAGCTGGAATCTGAGATGAATTTCGTGGAATCACAGCCCGCCCTTGATAAAAAAGTCGCCCATTTTTCAGGCTATAACCTGGGAAATCGGTGGCCCCCTGCAACCCCTTGATGATAGACTGCAAATGAGAATCAGCTGCAATTTCAGCCTCAATTGTCTCCCAAATGTTGGCTGACACTCCAGAGATGGCTTGGTACATCACCTGTCGGGAAAGCGCATCAACCGCGTTATTCTGTAAACCCTCTGTATTGTATTTCAAAGTCTAACCCTGATAGTACCAATTCGAGGATAGCAAAAAATAGTAGTTCTATTGATTCCAGATCTTGGCAAATCACCAAAGATCTTAGAGTTTGTACAAGAACCCTAGAGATTTTCCCCGTTCTATACAGAGAGTAAAATGAACAATTGAATCAACAACAACCAAATGAATCAACTAATCCTTATTTATACCCTGCTAAGCTAACTACTTTTCCTCCAATCTTAACTAACTACCTCTAATCCTAAGCCATCACTCCTGCCAACTTGTCAATTTGGGCCCTTGGTGGGCCCAACTTCTTCCTTATTTCTCAGAGCGTAGACCTTGCCATACATAGGGTCCCTATCACTACTCCCCCCAGTAGAACCACCTTGTGTAATGACCCGAATTTTCCGCGTGCAAAAATGACCAAAATGCCCTGAAGTCATTTCTGCCTAAAACGAGGGACAGGCTAGACTATCCTAAGGTTAGGGTATAATATTTGAAGGGGATTAATTGTGTTATGGAAGTGTTAGAGATGAAAATCTCAATTTCCTGGTTCTTCAGATGTGCAAAATTACCGAAGTACCCTTGAGGTAATTTAATGCAGGAATTAAGTGACGCTGAACCAGGTCATCGCCTCGCAGTTCGAAACGTTAATTATAAGTGTTGCATGATATCTGGAAAGTAAGGTAAGAGGAGTTCTTGTGTGGATTTACGGTTTTACCCTAATGGGTGTTAAATGAGCTTAATTAAGCGATTAAGAAAATATATGCGATATTAGGCTCTAATTAAAGATAAATTAATTTTATCTAGTAATTTTGAGTCAAATTATTTATGTAAGGTTAATTAAAGCCTAAGTTTGTTTAAGGAAGTTCAAATTCCCTTCTTAATCAAAGACATTATGTCATGTCATAGCAAATAGTAATTTCTCTATCCATTCCCCTAAATTTAGGAAATGTATTGGAGTTTGAATTTTAAACTAAGTGTGCAAGACCACTCCTTAACCATGTGTTGAAAAGCCTTAAACACCTGATTACTAACCCAAACACCCAATTACCAATTCCTAACTCATTCCCTAATCAAATCTATCTAACCCAAGTTCTAACCCACATGAAAAATTAAAATCTCCCCCTAAAATGCCAAGGAGGCTGCGGACTCCCTCCTCTTTTCCCTTCATATTTCAATTTTCATAAACACCAATACACTCAAAAGAACTCCCACTTTACCATTTACTTTTTTGGTAGCAATCTTATTCAAGAAGCTTGGCCAAAAATCCTCTCTTCTCTCAACTCAAGCTCTCATCTTCTTCCTCTTCCACCTCCATCCTCAACCTCCTCTCAACCTCAAACCATCACACCTCACCATATATCATCTCTAAGACACATAACCTTTCCATCCCCAGGCTCAAAAACACAAGAAAAATCTTTCTTCCTTTCCTTTTCTTTTGGCCGAAATCTAGCTCCTCCCAAGATTTTTCTTCTCATTTCCTTTACAAAGACCAAGTTTCCTCTTGCAAGAAAAAGCACACTTGGTAGGGATTTTCATTTTGAGTTCTTCCTCTTGTTCCTTGTTTCTTTCGATTTTGATGGTGGTTGTTGGTCAAGTTCCTCCTCTTTTCTTCTCTTTCATTTTCAGTTTCATTGTTGGTTGTTGGTAAAGGCCATAGCTTCTTGATGAGGGTTTTGATGTTGGTTGTGAAACTATCATGTATTTGACCTCTAAAGCTCAAGGCTTGATTTTTGTTTTCAAAAAGTGTGAAAAATGAATTTTTGTAGGTTTTCTTTGGTTATTCTCTTTTGAGCTTGATGGTGAGTCCAAGAAATGAAATTCTTGGAACCATGGTGTTGGTGAACTCTAAAGCTCACCTCCATTTGTAAGATTGATTGGGGTTTAAAGAGTTCATTCTTTTAAAAAGTCTTGAGTTTGGAGCCTAATGAGATATAAAAGTGGATTCATTCATGTTTATGTTTCAAGCTCTTGCATCTCATGTTTATGTTTCCAAACCTTGCATATCATATTTAGATTTCAAGTCATCACCTTAATCTTAAAGATAAGAAAATGGACTTGCATTATCATATTAAATTTCAAACCTTGCATATCATATTTATTAATATTTATATTTCCAAGTTATCACCTTATAATGATAAAGATTAAGAATGAGACTTGCATAGCATGTTTATGTTTCTAGCCATCACCTAAAACTCTAAGGCTCAAGATTTACCTTTTTCAACTTAAATGGATACATTCATTATGGACACACGTTGATCTACATATGTTTTGACCCCAAGAGGGTATTTGGATTGAAGTTGGTTTTATTTTCTTTATTGGGCATTGAATCTTGCTTCTATGCTGTATAAAGAGATTTATAGGATTTTAGGGCTCAAGAGGAGTGGAAATGTATTCCCTAAGGGATTAGAATCCCAATAATAAAATCTTTAGTTTTAATAAAGTGCTTATTTTGTTTTGTGAAAATGTGAGTATGATTTCAAAAAAAAAAAAAATGTTAGAATGATGTTTTAAATGGTCTTGGAGTGAAAGAGTAGCTTGAATTATGTTAAAACCATGGTTTTCCAAATTTAAGGACTCTGGTAATTGATTACCAGCTCATGTAATCAATTACAGAATGATTATTGCAAATAGAACAAGTTTTTGGTTCTAGTAATCGATTACCAACCTATGTAATCGATTACCAAAATGCTCATTGTGCCCGCAACAAGTTTTAATTCTGGTAATCAATTATCAGCACGTGTAATCGATTACCAACGCGAATCTATAAATAAGTGTGTTAAGCGAGATAATGAGGATGGATGACCATACATGCTTAAATTTTGAATTATGTGAATGATGATCCCTCGTATGTTAAGTATATAACTGTAAAGCATAGCATATGCATTAGTTGAGTGGGTCCATGATTTCCGACATATTGGATAGGAGCATATTTACCTTTTAATAAGATGTTGATGATGGCATGCTTATGTGAATTATTTTATGATGAATTGCAATTATGATTGAGATATTTAAGATGCATAGTGGATGTGTTCTATGAGCATAAGATGTTAATTGACAAGTCATGATGATGTAATTAAATGCTCATGTTTGCATCTCTAAGTAACATGCTAAGATTTAAGGTGACATAAGACACATGGAAATGATCCTCTAGCTCTAGGAATTAATGGTTAGGAGAGGTGATCCAATAAGGTTTAAACTCAGGAATTAATGGTTATAAAAGGTGATCTTATGCCCTCTCCACGCTCTGGAGTGGGATTAGCTTATCAGAAGGATAAGTGTAGACTATGACGCTAGTTAGGTATAGCAAATATAGAACTCTCAAAAGGAAAGAGTATTAGGGTGGCCCTCATGAAAAAGTAAATAAAAAGTTTAAGCCACCTAAAAGGAATAATGAGGAAAGATCATGTTAGAAGAATTTGCATTCTCTATGCTATGCCCATTTAATATGATTCTACGATATCTTGCTTATGGCATCGACATGCATTCATGACTTAGTATGTTGCATTCATACATTAAGAATCATGCTAAAATATAAGACCTCGGCTAATGGTATTTGATACTAATAAATGAACCCGCATATGCTCCCCATTTTCATAATGAAACTCGAGGTTCCTAAAGACGTAGATGATGACACATTAGGAAGCAAAAACATCCTTGAGACTCTTATACAAGTTTCTCATCCCTTCTTCTTTCTCCATCTAATCTTTAGAGGTAGATGGCGACCTTCGTGATCTACGTTGACACTCCCACCTAAGAGATGCACTTCGATGCCGCCCAGGACTTATCACTTCATGGGTCAATGTGTTGTCCGTCTTTTTGCCTTCATGGAGCGCCCTTCACGCACGATGACCAGCTATAGGTTCTCAACTCCGCCCGTTCCTGATGACCTCATTTGAGTGTGCCGGTCCGCATGGAGGCAGATTCCTCGTACCCGCCTAGCTACTTCGGTCGTCGCAATATCCTCGTCTACGTGCCACAGTCACCACCTCGACCCACGGGCCATGGTCGTACCCATCGAGGAGATTCCCAGCAGACTTCTTTCGATGGCTCTCCCAGCGTTCATATGATGGGAGAGGGTAGCGGAGAGGCTACTATCACGCGGCCAAGGAGAGGAGTCGCATCTCTCGATAAAAATTCCTGACCTCAGAGGTGCCCACATTTGACCTGCCGTCTTGCCACACCGGACGGGCTCAGCCGATTAGATTGGTCACCTCCCTCCAGGAGCGACAATAGTAGGAGTTTGCAGTGGGCCTTGGAGCGCCTGTGCATATTTATGGATAGGATAGCCTTCTTTTGTCTTTTTGATTTAGAGGTTATCTACAGGTAGGAGTAGCGAGGAGGAGAGGTCTTAGCTAGCTGGTATTTAGCTTTTCTTTTCATGGTTTCTATGGATGACTGTACTTAACCCAATTTTTATTGGTGGGTAGGATGTTATTCTATATATATATATTTTTTTTTTTTTGATGTTCAAAGAGGAACACTTGATGTTAGTGATATATATATGACTCTATAATGACATGCTTCTGCTCATGATTTTGTGTTTCATTTGTAATTTGTGTATTTCTATGATGTGTTTTATTTCTTCTCTTCTTATACGCAAGACGGATGACGTAATTCATTCTGTATACGCGGCTCACGTTTTGATTTTAAAGTTCAAAAAAAAAAAATTTACCCATACGTTTGCTAAGTATTTTATAAATCTTGAAGTTAAGAATTGGAACAAAAGAGTAAAAATTAATAATTAACTTGAATGCGACCTAAGCGTTTTGGGTTAAATATTAGAGTGTTACACCTTGTCCTCAAGGTGAGTACAGGAAACCTGTCTCAAAGCGGAAGGGTTCCCAAGTGTTGTCGGACTCGGAAGACCTCGCCATTTCAGCAATACCTCAGGCTAACCGTCGGTCGTCAAACACAAACTGGAAGCTCCTGGTCTGTATGCAGTCCAGCAAGGAGCTCATGGGGCTGCACACTAGGGGAAAGGCCTTTCTTCAACTTGCTCACATGAAAAACCGAATGCAGCCGACATGAGGGGCAGCGCCAAACGATGAGCCACGGCACCCATCTTCTCAAGGACCTGATAGGGCCCATAAAACCAAGGGCAGAGCTTTTCATTGGGTCTTCTAGCGAGTGAACGCATTCTAAAGGGCTGGAACTTGAGATATACCCAATCCCCCACCTCAAAATTAACCTCTCTACGCTTCTTATCTGCAAAATGTTTCATTCACTGCTGGGCCAGCTCCAAGTGGGTTTTTAACTTGGCTAAGACAGCATCACGGTCGGCTACTAAGGACTGTACTTTAGGCACCTTGGAGGGTAAGTGTTCCCCTTGAAAAGAATAGGTGGAGGTCTATCATAAAGCGCTTGAAATGGGGATGTCTTGGAGGAAGCATTATAGGTTGTATTAAACCAATACTCAGCCCAAATGAGCCAATCTAACCAAGATTTTGGTTTGGAGCTCACAAAGCAGCGAAGGTAAGCCTCTAGCAACAGTTGGTGACCTCGGTTTGGCCATCGGTTTGAGGATGGTATGAGATGCTGTACTTGAGTTTAGCACCAGCCACTTTAAACAATTCAGTCCAAAAATGACCTAAGAAAAGAGAGTCACGGTATGAAATTACCACTGTTGGAAAACCATGGAGGCACACCACCTCCTTCACAAATAGTTGGGCTACATCCTTTGCTGTGTAGGGGTGTGACAGAGCTAGAAAATGGGCATACTTAGTGAGTCTATCAACAATCACCATGATGGAGTCTTTACCCTTTGAACGGGTAATCCAGAAATGAAGTCCATGGAAATTTTGTTCTAAACTTGTGAAGTAATCCCTAAAGGCTATAACAGTCCAGCTGGGGAAAGAGCTTCATACTTACTAGTTTGACACACATGGCAATTTGCCACATAATCCTTAACTCTTTGCCTCGTCCACGCAGTATAAGGCAGCTGCTAGTCGTATCGAAAGAACCGGAGTGACCACCTGAAGGTTTATCAACTAAGAAGCACGACACACCACCAAAGTGGTGTTCTGGACACGGACACCGCACCCACACAACACCCACGCAATACACATCCATACGTGTCCAATTAAAAAAAAAAAAATTTTAAGCTCGACCACGGCTTGGACACGCTTAAGTATTTTTAAATTCTTTTTTAATTTTTTAATACCAACAAGAGCCCAAACCAATTCTAGTTGGACCCATGTTGTTGGGCTGCATATTTAAATTTTTTCATTGACCAAAACATAAAAAAGAAAAAGAATTAATTAGATAAGACAAAAACATAAAACAAATAGGATTATTAACCTTGACTTCAAATGAGGGTTTCAATTTGAAACAAAGGTGACCCCAGCAACCTAGGTCATCTTCTTCCTTGGTTTGCAATCGACCCACAATGCACCATCCTCACCATCGTTCACCTTCATGCGCACGTCTCTCATTGGTGGCTCCTCTACCCTTTGCTCCTTTGTGCGGGCTGCTGCTCCTCGCTTCGTTGCTCCATGCTAGTGGTTGTAGTTGCTTTGCGCATTGCTCTTCCGCGCTTGTGGTTGCTGACAGATCCTACCCATGCTCTGTGCTCATGGTTGCCGTTGCTGCTCCCTCACTTCTCTGTGCTCGTGGTTGCTCTCACATTACTCTTCCACATGCACCTTGCTCGGCTCGTCTCCCTCCGCAGCTTTGCGTCTTGTTATTTAGGAAGTAGGGGCTAACTTTGAACTTTGTGATCCTGACTTGTTTATTATTTGAAATTTGTAGTCTCTCATAATCTCAATACTCCACATGTTGTGATTCTTCCTTTTCTCACATTGAATATTATTTAAAAAATATTTTTTATTCTAAAATTAATGTAGGAAATTATAAAGGAGTTCTAGTGGTGTTGAAGAAAAAAATGAAGAGAGTTTGGACAAGCCTTAGTGGTGTTGAAGAAAAAAATGAAGAGAGTTCAGACAAGCCTCTGTGGAATTTTGTAGTAAAGAAAAATAAAGTTGAAGGTGGTGGTAACTTTGAGTTTGAGTGCAAACAATGTGGTATTATTTAGAGGCTCCTACACTAGAGTAAGAGCACACTTGTTAAAAATTCCAGCGAAAGGAATTAGGTTGTAGAAAATTACAGTTGCAAAGCTTCAAGAACTGAAAAAATTAGATAGTGAAGCTACATTGTTGATTGAAAGTGCAAAGCCTATATTTGTTCCTCTTCCACCTTTATCTAGTCAATCGAAATGGAGTGAGCATTGTAAGTGATGGATGGAGTGATCCGCAAAGGAGGCCTCTTCTTAATTTTATGGCTATGATTGAAAGCGGACCTATGTTCTGAAAGTGATAGATTGTTCGGATGAGATAAAAAACAAAGATTTTATTGCAAAAAAATGAGAGATGTGATTGTAGAACTTGGTGTCTCAAATGAAGTGCAAATTGTGCAGACAATGCACAAGTTTGTAAGGCAGTTGGTTTATTAATTGAGGCCGAGTTTCCTACTATTTATTGGACTCCTTGTGTTGTCCATACACTAAATCTTGCCTTGAAGAATATTTGTGCTGCTAAGAACACATAAAGGAACAATCTTGTTTACTAAGAATGTTCTTGGATTACACAAGTTGCTGAAGATGCAACTTTCATAAAGAATTTCATTGTGAATCATCATATGAGATTGTCAATTTTTAATGAATTTGTAACATTGAAGTTACTTAATGTTGCTCCCACACGATTTGCCTATACCATTGTCATGCTCAAGAGGTCTAAACAAATAAAACATGGACTAGATGAGATGGTGATAAGTGAAAAGTGGTCTTCTTACAAGAAAGATAATGTTGGGAAGGCCAAAGTTATTAAAGAGAAGATTTTGAATGATAGTTGGTGGCAAAAGTTTGATTACATCCTTTCTTTCACCGATCCTATCTATGAAGTTCTAAGAAGCGCAAATCCTGATGCACAAACTCTTCATTTAGTGTATGAGATGTGGGAATCAATGATTGAAAAAGTGAGAAAGGCCTATACCACTATGAGAGAAAAGATGAAAATGAGGTATCATCCTTTTACAATATTGTACACTCAATATTAATTGAGCGTTGGACAAAAAG
Organism: Dalbergia oliveri; assembly: GCA_030441495.1. NCBI lineage: Eukaryota > Viridiplantae > Streptophyta > Magnoliopsida > Fabales > Fabaceae > Dalbergia > Dalbergia oliveri. The sequence goes on from JAMLFY010000016.1 coordinate 19,329,727, forward strand.
TAGTACGCCTCTTCATTGTTTAGCACATTCACTGGACCGAGGTGACTATTCTAAATTTATTACAATTTTTCCTTTTCAATTAGAGTTACTTGAATAATCTATATTATTTTTTATTGATAATCATTAGGTACTACGCTATCAATGGCTAAGACAAGATTCCAACGGTTCCTCCTCACCAAGATATGGAGCTCACTAATGAGAGAGCGAAGTTCTTGAAGAGATATTTTCCTAATGCTAAAGAGAGGAGAAGAGTGAACATTGAGTTTGCTAATTTTTCGGGTGGTAGAGAGGGGTTTGATGATTGTGACTCTAAATGATAGAGGCGTGCTAGATGCAAAGCGGTTAATCATTTTACCATTGGATTTCAAGAGCGGTTTTTACTTTTCTATTTTTTCAGCTAGTTGCATCAGTTCATCAAGCATAGAGAAATGGTGGAGCTTAAGCTCAACACGTACGTCGGTCTCGACCATTGAGGACGACCAGTCAGTACCTTTCTCAGTGATCTTCAAGGGCTGGCATACAACTCGAACTGTCCAAACTCACGGCGGGCCTTCCTGTTTGATCTCAATAGTTCAAAAGTATTCTGAAGGTTAGGTTGGAACGCGATCTCGCCTCCTTGAACATTGGCCAGGTTGGATCTTTTGTCATGGTTTCCCACCATCTGAACCAAATCATCGCTTTGCTTTCCATGGCCACCTTTGCCACCGCAGGCATTAATTTCAGGCACCTCTCGTACCTGGAAGTATTGTTCCACGTCCAGCCAAGCAAGGCATCCTCGTATGAAACGAAAGGACATCAATCGGCGCCATTGTTCCTGCGGCGCGACACAAACCCTCTGGAGAGTCTAGATCACTGCTCAGTCATCGGACTAACATCGCCGCCGGTAGCGTTCCGTTGTCGCGATACATTTGATTGCGATTCCCGTTGTCGCGATGTGCATGGTCGCGTTAGCGTGTTCGCGATTCTCCATCGCGTCGAGGCACTCGTGAGCTTCGGAGCGAGGCGGCTAATGCTACCATGTTCGCGACACTCGCGAGCGCGCACTATCCTCGATGCGCTCGCGATCTTCCTCGCGCAAGGATTGCCACGTCGCGATAACTCTCCTGATCACTTTCAGCTTCTTCAACCTTTGCAATTTCAGGATCCAAGGAATCTGATACCAAGTGATAGTACCAAGTTCTAGGATAGCAGAATCACCAAAGATCTCAAAGTTTGTACAAGAACCCTAAAGGAGAGTTTTCCCAATTCTATATAGAGAATAAAATGAACAATTGAACCAACAATAACGAAATGAATCAACTAATCCTTATTATACCTGCTAAGCTAACTACTTTCCCTCCAATCCTAACTAACTACCTCTCTTCCTGAGCCATACCTGCTGCCAGCTTGTTAGTTTGGGCCCACTGCTTCCTTATTTCTCCTAGCATAGACCTTGCCCTACATAAAGTCCCTATCAAACCCCATCAGTTTTGAAGTCCATTTTAGTTGTTCTTCCCAAATAGCCTTTGATCTGTCAAGAATTTGAGGCTCTTGTTATTCATGATCACAAAGTGGCAGCCAAGGAAGTAGTGGCACCATTTCTGCACTGCCAACATGATTGCCATTAGTTCGCATTCACAAACGGACTTCAGTTGTGCGCGCTTAGAAAGGGCCTTGCTACGAAGGCAATTGGTTTCCCTTCTTGAGATAAACTGCCTGAAGCATTCGTTTCGAGCACAAATGGCTTTGCAAAATCTGGGACAGCAAGTACCAATAAATCTGCCATGGTTTGTTTGAGTCTGTCAAAGGCTTGTTGAGCAAGGTCTGACCAAACACATGAGTCCTTTTTTGTTAGATCAATCAATGTTCTTGCAATCACCCCATAACCTTACACAAAACGCTTAGTAACCGGTTAATCCCAAGAACCCCTCAATCCTTTCAAATCATTGGAAACTGGCCACATTTTCATGGCTTCTGTCTTCTTAGGATCCGCTGAAACTCCAGCAGCGCACACAATATGACCTAAATACCCAACTTGTCTCACTGCAAAGTCGCATTTCTTCTTGTTTAATACCGATTGGTGCTGCTGCAGCACCCTAAACACCTCAGCCAAGTGTTGAGCATGCTCGTCCTCCGCCTTACTATAGACCAAGATGTCGTCAAAGAATAGCAAAACAAATGTGGAGGAAAGGTCTGAGAATGTCATTCATCAATGCTTGGAACATCGAGAGAGCATTGGTGAGACCAAAGGCATGACAAGGAACTCGGTGGCCCTCGTCTGTGCGGAAAGCGGTCTTGCCAACGTCCTCCCACCATACGTATTTGGTGATACCCAGACTTAAGGTCAAGTTTGGGAAAGAGGGCTGTCCCCGCTAATTCATCGAGTAGCTCATCAATAACAGGGATTGGGAACTTGTTAGGAATTGTAATTCGGTTTAGTGCTCTATAGTCAACACAAAATCGCCAACTCCCATCTTTCTTTTTAACCAAGAGGATAGGGCTAGTAAATGGACAACACTAAGCCGTATAATTCCTGCCATAAGCATCTCTTGCACCAACTTTTCTATCTCATTTTTTTTATAATGAGGATAAGAAAGGCCTCAAATTTGGAATGTCTGCACCCTCCCTCAAGGTGATTGCATGGTCATGGCTCCTATGAGGAGGAAGGCCCGCTAATATCTCAAAAATTGCGAGGAACAAATCCAATACCTGCTGTATTTGAGTTGGGACAGCTTCCTGCACCTCTGTCTTGTACAAAATGGGCCACAATTGCACCAAATAGCTTGTAGCCTCCTCCTGAATTCCCTTCAAAGCTGCCCTCAGTGCTGTACCAGCATAACACAGCTCAGGATCCCCCTGTAACACAGCCCAATCTGCCCCCATATTGATGGTAATGCTGACTTGCTAAAATTAGTAACTGTATCCCCAAGTGTGTCCAACCATGCCAGCCCCAACACTAGTTCAAAGTTGTCAACGGAGAAAACAAAGAAGTCTTGAGTAATCGTCAATTGGGGAACTAACTCTGCACATCTTTACATTTCCTGTCCAAAATTAGATTACCCCTACTGCGTACCACGAAGTCAGTATTTTCTAAAATGACCAAGTTAGCATCAGTTACCAAGCTCGGATCAATGAAATTGTGAGAGGCTCCCGATCGATCAAAACCCTCAAACTGCAGCCTTTAACAAGTCCAGAGCTCTAATAGAACGCTGACTATTCTGCCCTCCCATAGTCTTGAATTCCAAGTGTTGTAATCCAGGAATTTCCTCCCCTAATTCCTCATTAGCATCATGCCATTCACCCTCCCCTGAATCAGCAGATTCCTCCATTACCATAAGCTTGAAGCCCTTATTTTTACACATGTGGTCAGGTGTGAAGCGTTCATCACAAAGGAAACACAATCCTTTAGCTCGCTTGTCCCTATATTCATCAATAGGTCCTAAACCCTCTGACAGAGGACTTCCATTTTTACCATCCTCTTTACTACTATGGACGCTGGTCAGTAGGTGTAGGACCCTGTAACCTCGACCTCGCCTAAACATGCTGCCGACATTACCAAATGAGAAATAGGTCTATTCGCTACTTTCAACAACATTTTATTGCGACTTTTTACTAATTCCGCTCCATTCATTAATCCATCTAGGCTCGAGAAGGATTGTAACTTGAGTTAGCTCATACCTCGGGTTTTAATCCATTGAGGAAAATGTCAAGCAAAAATCTCCTTTCTGAAATCTTAAGGGGGCTAGCAAGAAGCTCGAAATTTTCCTAATATTCTCGCAGAACCATCTTGTTTAAGGTCGAGCAGCACCTTGAATGGATTTTGAACCAGTTCCGGTTGAAAAAGTTGCACAAGTGCGTCTTTAAAGTTCATCCAACTCAGATATGGTGCCAAACTCTCCCACCAACAGTACCAAACCGGGCCTGACCTTCCATCGCCACCTTGGCCACAAACAACCACGAGGCTCAAGGACCTCACGATCTGAAAATATTTTTCAATTGCATTGATCCAAGTATATGCACCGTCACTGTGAAACAAGGGCACATCAATCAGCACCACTGTTCAAGTGGATGTTGTCGCTGATTCCTAATTGGAGATCATTGCGTAAGAACTTCGTAAGCCTGATCATGCCGAAACTTCTTGTAGTCTCGTCACCTGAATGTCCCTCAAAATGCGAATCGTCCTTGCGCGGTTCGCAATGCAGTAGAATCGCGATAACGAAGCGCCATTGCGAATCCGCTTCCAAGGTCTCCAGTCGCTCCCCAATCTTTTCACGGTTACATCAGATTGGCTATCGCGCCACCAAACCTTCACTTCAATGCGTGATCCTCGTCGCATTGCAACTACAACCGTTCGCGATCCTCTTTGCACTGCAATTGCAATAGCATCAAGGTTGCTTCCAATGAGTCGCACTTCTTCTCCAATTTGGCAGCCATTGAAGCTATCTCCCACGATCAATGTTGAATCTGATACCAAGTGATGAAACTGATCTGAAGAATAACAAAAACAGGTATGCTTTATTGATCACTGGACCTGGAAAATCTCCAAGGATCCAAATATGTTTGTACAAGAAGAACCCTAGAGAAAAAGAGAATTCCTCAATCTCAGAACTAGTTACAAATGAATGAAATCCACACTAACTACCTTTATTCCTCTCCTATTTATACTCTTCTATCACCTCCCTAACTAACATTTCCTTTCATTTATTCACTTAATTAGGTATAGTTATTACTGCATTTCCATTTGCGGCCCAATAACAGGCCCAATTCTGTTGCTCCTAGAATAAAATGGCCCAAACCGGAAAGTATTCCTAATAAATATCCCCCCTCCCCCAGCCTTTCTCTATGTCTAAAAAGCTTGGAGGCAAGTACAGAAGAAAACACTATGGGATTTCAAGAGGTATTCATGCTTTATATAGCTAAACCTCTTAACTCCTAAACTACCCTCGTTTATTTTAATATTCTAATTGTTGACAAAATATATTTAAGTAATATTCTAGTTCTTTTTATATAATATAAGTGATGAACTAAACCAACAAATAAAAATCAAGTCCACAACAATCTTGAAACATTATGAAGTTCTACACTAGAAGCCCTAGGACATAGAAACATCCATGTGCTAATATAACTGTACAGGGGAGCCATATAGCCTTACCTCCTACAGTAGCTCCAATGAGGGCTACTGCTAACAGTATTGGCATATTGAAACCAGAGTTATCCGCCTGACAGGTTTCAGCCACAGCTTTGGAAGGAGTAGAGAACATCAAAATATTGCCAGCCAGAAATATTAGATATGGGAACCTTTTGGGTATGTCTTCCTGGCAAGGCAAACAATTTGAATCATATGCCAGAAAAACAACTGTGAAAAGAAATCCTGAACCTTACAAGGGGAAGAGACTTTTGCACACATGAAAGTAAATTCGGAGCACAACAAGATTTTCATGTTGCCCAATATGCACTAAAAATGCAGATAAAATCAAAGAGCATAGCGGCAAGAATGCCGTGACTCACCATCATACCTTACACTTTGAGCTATGCAGCATATTCGGAATTTCATAAGACCCATCAAATGCAACTTTGAGAAATGGGGCAAATTTTTCCACTTTAAAAGAAAGGGAAGCGAATTTCCCTGATTCATCCAAAAAGTTTGACTCCGTGTGAGTATCACTATCTCATAAATATGCGTCGTATATTTAAATTGTAAGATGTTGGAAATGAAGATACAGTGCTTGGCTCATTATCTAAACTTTAAATCATAAATTATTTTAAGAAAAAACCTTTCCACATCATTAGAAAGTTGATCCATGCCTAATCAATCATGCAGTATTATAATAGGAAACAAAGTCAATTAATCACAGATGCCCAATTACCAAGAACACAAGTACGACAGAGAACAAAAGTTGTTTCGAAATCTCAACCACGTTGAGACTTGAAAGTTGTCATTTTGAGTTCCATTTCATAGCAAGAAGACAGTACATAAAACTGACCGGGAAAGTGGGGCTTGTCAACGGAGAATTGATGTTGCAGGAAGCGAGGGCGTGAGAGGAAGCATGGGCAACGGACCACCACCGCCATCGATGTCCTCTGCCGACAGCAAACTGCAGAGGTTGCGTTGCAATGCTGACTGAGAGGATAAACGTTGGATAACAATCCCTGTCTTGTGTGCTGCCAGTGGATTACGACTTACTACTATGCGTGTGTTGAATTTTCTTTGCTTTCGAAACTACTTTTGTTCTCGAATCGGTAAGACGAACAGGGCGTTTGCAATGTTAAGAATTGAATTCTACTTGCTTTTGAATTGAATTGTTATGTTTGGAATAACTTTTAAATAAAGAATTTAATTTAATTTTTTTATTTGAAATGTGTATGAAATGAAATAAATTGTATATCTTAACTATATTACTTCATTAATAAAATATTATATTTTAATAATAACTTTAATTATTCATTAGATAGTATAATACAATAAAAATCTAATTTAATTTAAGTTTGTAGCCGAGAGTTGTAGTTTAGAAAGAGCGAAATATTTATTGTGCCAGTTAGGTTTGAGGGTCTAGATTGAAAACTATCTATAACCCATCAGAAAAACAAAGCAAGTACATTGTATTACTTGATAGGATTAGGATTATTCAAAAACCCTTTATCCACAAGAGCTTTCACTTCATGCAGTAGAGATTCAGTTTATAGAAGAAGTCACCGCGCCCTAGTGACTCTTGTGGTGTCTTTTAAATAAAGAAATTAAATTCAATTCCTTTATTTGAAATGTGTCTGAAATGAAATGAATTGCATATCTTAACTACTTTACCCTTCATTAATAAAATATCATATTTTAATAATAACTTTAATTATTCATTAGATAACATAATACAATAAAAATCTAATCTAATTTAAGTTTGTAGAGAAGTTGTAGTTTAGAAAGAGCAAAATATTTATTGTGCCAGTTAGGTTTGAGTCTAGATTGAAAACCATCTATAACCCATTAGAAAGACAAAGCAAGTACATTGTATTACTTGATAGGATTAGGATTATTCAAAAACCCTTTACCCACAAGAGCTTTCACTTCATGCGTAGAGATTTAGTTTATAGAAGAAGTCAGCGCCTTAGTGACTCTTGTGGTGTCTTTCAATACCTTCGAAAACACAATTTGTCATTTTCGCGACATCGTGAATGAGCCCTCACATGGTTACTCTAAAATGTTTATACAATACAAAGTACACAACTATTTCGTACCCAAAAGACAACAAAACTCACTCCATCATCATCATTAAAATTTTAAAGAAATTTTATTTTCTTTATCATTCACACAACAGATCAATGCAATGTAGCTAGAGGTAGGCGGGCAGTAGCTCTCCAACAATGAGAAGGCTTGTGCAAAGTGTGTTGGTTCTAATTTGGGGATTAGGGTGTTTTGTGTTTTATTTAAGGGAGGATAATTTGGTAATTTCAATTTTTAAGGTCAATTTATCACCAAATTAGACCCCTTTAGCTCTGATTTCAATTCTTGAGTTTTGTAGGAATTCAATTCCCATGTGATTTCAACTCATGCACTTAAGTTGGTTCCAAACAATAGAATTCAATTCAATTCCTTGATGAAATTGAATTTCAAGGTTTCCAAACGCCCTGGAAAAGAAACACGTACACAAAAGACATAAATATGTTTAGTGATAGAGATAGGAATATGAAACGAGAAATTTTTGTTCTTGGGATAAAAAAATATAAAATTTTCTACCTTTAAAATATGTGACGTGGGGGTGGATAGAAATTTAATATTTTTTTAATAATATCTTTATATATATTTATCATTTATGTCTTCTCTCACTATCTTCATTATCCCTATATTTCTCTCTATACCTCTACCAAATGCTACCTATACTGAGGTGGAAATAGGGCCAGATTAGGCTAGGCTTTAATTTAAATATGTCTAACCTGTTTGCTAAAAGATAACATGAAGTCGGACTTGTTACCTGAAATAGGCATTTTCTGTGGCCTTAGGCTAGCCTTCTTAAAAGTTTAGTCCTGGCTGTAAGCATATTTTAAGGCCTCTTTAGTTATAACACTTTTAGTCGAGGTATACTTATTAACTCTCTTAAGATTTAGTGAAATTCACCTAGCTCTCTTCTCTTTGTTCAAGTAATATTGACCTCCCTTAGATACATTGTTCATTATACAATAGAGGAGAAGTCAATATAATTATTTTACAAACTAAGGGAAAGTCAATGTAATTTATCCAATATTTTTTAAAAGCCGAAACATTTAACTCTCAAATAAGTCAAAGAACTTGTAAATATATATAAAAGTTATTTTTAAATTGACTAAAAGCTTGTTAATTAAATTTAAAATATATTTTTAAATAATAATAATATAAGTAGGCTAGCCTGTAGGCTTAATAGATTATTTTAATTACCTGAACCTGGCCTATTTAGCTAAAAAAGTTTTTTGAAAAGCCTAAGTCTATCTTGTTTACTAAATAAGCTAGGCCAAGTTAAACCAAATGTACACTAGGCTAAAGGCCCTTGATGAGTGGCCTATTCTACTATCACCCAATTGCTACATAAGTAGAAGTGATTAAATCTTAAATTTATTACATAAAAAAGATAAACAAACTTTAATTTATTAGTTAAAAAAATAAACAAATAGGATGATTTGATTGGATAAACATGAAAATAAGTTTTATACGGACATACATCAAAATGAAACTCTAAAAAGTAGCAATTTGTTATGAAATATTATTTAATTATGGATCTCCATATCTTTGGTGATTCGTTAAGATATGGTTAGATTAGATAAATACTATTAATACTTGATATGATATTGTATTTCTCACCATTTTACTATAAATAGCTTTTTGTATACTTCATATAACACATATGTTGAAACTATCAAAACTACTATTCTCTTTCTCCTCCATTATTTGTTCTCTCAATCATTATCACAAGACTTTACTATTCAAATGGTAGGAGCACCAACGCATGTAAAGATAGCATATGTAAGAAACCTCCTTGAAACAACATTCATTCTCCCTCGATTAATTTATTATTGTTAAATTCTACCATTTAAGTAAAAAAAGCTTGAAGCAATAAATTCTAATTATGTCAGTTCTTTTCAATATATATTGAATCTTATATATTAAAATTCATCTTGATTTATTAGGTCCTAAAGACACCATGAAATAAGAAATTCAAAATGCGCTTTTATGGTTATAATGTCATTCACTGTTAACAAAACAATATAGTAGTACCACTCTGTTGTAGTAAAAAATATAACAACATTACTCACTAATGATGAGATATACACTTATGTGCACATTGCATTCAATTGAGGTATAGGTGAAAGTATCCTAATCTCAAGATATTCAGGTTAGGTAAAGCCCCTGATTTGAGATATATATGACTTGATAGGTTATGATGGCTCCCGCTTGAAAGTTTGCTCAAAATAATTATTTAATATGCATATAATTTGATGTGTTGAGATGACTCCCCACTTCTAAGAATTGCATAAAGCAATATATTATTTTTAATCCTTCTCTATGATCTTATCAAATATCATTCCTTGAGTGGATGATAATTATACTCAAAACAATGGATAATTATTCCTAGCAAATGCATCTCAATAATTCAAAATTATCAAAAATTATCTCTCTATTTAAGGGAATTTACATATTGCCAGAAGTGAATATGTTAAAAGATCTTTCCTTGAAGAGAATGAATTTTATTATTTAAATCACCTCAAGTGTAACACCTCTGAACTACCTGCTACTTGAATATTAACACAACAATTAGAAGTATGTCACTTACATTGCCTATCTTACACTAGTCGATAATCACACATACAACTAAATTGTTTCCATTATAATATATGCCGCAATAGAAATCGCGAGGGGGAGGCGAAAAAGAGAGATTAAAAATTGAGTCACCACCAAGTTTTATTTAAATTGGAAAAAACATGAAAAACCCATTATTTTTTAAAGAAATGGTTTACAAACCAGTCCAAGTTAAGAGTTTATTACGCATAGGAAAAGGTAAAAAGTTTATTTTCCAGGATCCCTTATACATCAATTACAACAGTTATCTTAATAGATTGTGCTAATTATTAATAACCTTTCAAAATATTTATTTTATCATTTTTTAAAAGAAATAAAAAAACAAAAAAAAGAAAACAAATATCTTCCTTTAAAAGAAATTTTTTAAATATCAAGCTGTCACAAGTCAAATGTCCAAAATGTTGAGTTAACAAGCCATCAGGCTAAGTTAACATTTTTATTTGAAATAAAATATTTAGCAATTCGATGGATAGCTCAAATTAAATATAATAAAAATAAAATATCTCTTATAGATGATAAGTTTTTATAAAGAAGACAAAAAATTATGAAAATTTAATTTTGGCTTAACAGGGTGTGCTTGCTCTTATGTATTCCCCAATACAATAGAAAACTCAAAGTCACGTAATTCTAGAAATAATTGTGGGTTGATTGATTTTATTTTGAAAAGGGATTTTAGAATATCAAGCTATCACAACTAAAACATTATAAAACATATAATTAACTAGCAGCGAGTTAATCCTACTTTCAAAATGCAATATTGATTAATTTTTGGTAACAAAAAACCCAAGAACTCATTTTAAACCTAAATAAAACTCTTTTTTTTAGACATAAAATAAAGAAAAAGAAAACAAACCTAAGCATAAACTAGCAAGTCATTCATTTTTAAAATAAAATTAAAAATCTAATCTAAAAACAATCTTAACCCAAAAACTCATAATCTCAAACCAAACACCAACTAGCCCAAAAAGAATAAAACCCAATAAACAATAAAAAATACTAAAACAAAAAGAAAGAACTACCTCTCTTTGGCAAAATAAATAAATAAACAAAGCCCAATAAGGGCACAAAATAGAGTAGCCCAAAGCAATGCAACCCAAACTAAATTCAACATGACTCATCTAGCCTAGCCTAGGAAAAATATCTAGGCATAAAGAAAGCAGGCCAAATAAAGTCCAAATTTCAGGGAAAAAATAATGGGTAATAAATCACAATAAAAGAAAATCAAAACTAAAAGGATAAAACACATCCAGACCAACACAAAAGGGGGGATTGAGTTTTCAACTAAAACGTAAAAAGGAGCTAAGGGAGGGTTTGCAACGAGTTGGGTGCATCAAGGGTGGCGGACGGTGGAGCTACCATCGATGACAGTGCGGTAACTGTGGACGCGACTCTGAAGCGCGATGATGGAGTGGACAATGCGACGACGCGGCAACGACGAGGAAGGAGGAAGCCAAGGCAACTTCACGGCGAATTTGGGATTCCAGAGGGTGCTCTGTATGCGGTGCGGCAGAGCGAGATGAGACGGTGACGAGAAGCCGCGTGGAGACGAGCGGTCGGTGGTGACCACGGTGGTTCCATATGTAGGTTCATGGAGGAGTGTGGATTCCCGGAGGGCTGTGTGTGCGGTGCAATGGAGGTGCACAGTGGTTGTGGTGGCCTGCTGATGGAAGGAGGAAGCGGTGGCTTCACGATGATAACGGGGTGTGGCAGGTGATGGCTAACCAGGCGAAGTAGATGGAACTCTGGCATGGTAGTGATCACGGTTCAAATGAGTTATGGCTGGTTTGTGGTGATTGGCGGGTGGTGAAGGAGAAGACATTGATATTTCTTTCTCTCTCCTGTGTTTATTTTTTCACTACTTTTTGTGTGTTTTCTCCGAATGGGATTATGGCTGGAGGTTTGTATTATTTTTGTTTTCTGGCATGAGCTTGTTTAAAAGAGAATGTAGTTTGTCTGTTGATTGAAATGCCATGGGTGTAGGATTCATGGAGGTTTGAGTTTGAAATGAAGGGGTTTGGCTATGTGTCTATGGAGGTTCAAAAGGGAACTGCATTGTTTTTGGTTTGGGTTTCAAACGAATGTGTGAATGGTCTATGTGTGTGTTGTGTGGGTTGGGTTTTTTTTATCCCTTGGCTTTGGGATTCAAGGAGGTTTGAGGTGGAACTCCATTGTTGTGAATTTGGGGCGTTGATTTATCTTAGGCAGATAAGCAAAAAGATTTTTGGTTGGTTTTTGATATGGTTGTGCGACTAATATAAGTATAAAGAAATAAGTATAGAAAGTATTTCCTCAGGTATATTAATCACCAAGTAAAGTATGGGGAAATAATGGTTCCGATAAGTGTTTAAACTGAAATAAGAAATAGATGACAAAGGAAATAGCAATGATGCAGTAATGAAAAATAGCACGCAAATCCATCTTGCTCCATCGACTTCCAGGCTCCACCTCCAAGAGGCCAGAAATTGGAATCAAGATTAGAGAAGGGATAGAAGGAATTATCCACAAGGGACAATGGAAGGCTCATACCAGAATAATGCTTTTCTATTTTTCCTCCTTATACCTTAGGTTGCATAGCCTATCAACTTGGAGTTGGTTATTTTCTTTCTCTTCCCTTTGCCCATCTCAACTTCTGCCACGTGTTTGTCTATTGTGACCAACTTAGTCTCTCTTCTTTCCTTTGTTGCAATGTCCTCTTTACCCTTTCCTATTAATTTTGGAAGAGTGCGTGTTGGATTGGTAATATCATATGAACTTCTGTGAATTTTGTACCTTTAATTTCATTCATATTAATAATTATCTAGAGTTAAATCATGTTTTATGCTTTCTATTTTCATTCTGGCGAAAGAGTGAGAACAAGGAAGAACCAACACAATCTGATATGTTTGTTGCAACTCGACACGGGACGAAAGGGAAGGAACTTGATTCAAAAACACAAGTTGTAGTTGTAAGTAAATCTAATGTTTATGTCAATATTTGTTATTTTAATGTTGTGTTATCATCAAATGTGTCTTTCATGACATTTGGGAGTTTGACTAGGACACATACCTGCAAAATGATTGAGTTTCTTAGTTTAAGAATTGTGATTAAACTACATTTTTTCATTATTTGCAATGGGAAAAAAGAGTTAATCAAGTTAGGTGATTGTAACATTACATACCAAACAATAACTTGGATCGCAATACATATTTTAGGTGAAAAGAAAAGAAATGACTGAGAAACGTGAAGCTTGGATAATTTCCACTTTGATTAACTAATTAGCTTTTAGTGTCTTACAACATTGTAGTATTTCTATTTTCATTAACATATTTTATTATGATGACCGATCTGATATTTGAATCAGAAAACACAAGTTGTAGTTGTAAGTAAATCTAATGTTTATGTCAATATTTGTTATTTTAATATTGTGTTATCATCAAATGTGTTTTTTTGTTAATAGACGGAAGTCAAAGATCGCCAAAATGTTAGTGAAACTCCTAAGGATGTATTCCAAGCATGTTTGGCAAAGAGAGAGGCGTCAGTCTAGTGCTTTAGGAGACGGTTACAAAAAGTTCTTTGAAAAAGAATAAAGAAATTAACAAGCTTAAAGAACAACATGCCATGGAAAAGGAATCATGGGAAAGTAAAGTTAAAGAAACAAATGACAAGGTGCAAGGATTCCAGGATCTTATTATGTTTTCTCAACAAAGCAACTCAAATTTGAATATTGAAGAAGCACTAGTTGCATTGCAGCGAAGCAATCCTTTCCACCTAATGGGAATGGGCTTTCCTCTACATCAACTCATATTCCAAATCATGACTAGGTATGGTGAATAAAGTTGCAATAAAGAAAATCAATAAATACTTGTCTTTCTTTGCTTTTCCTTTTTTTCCTTATTTTGGTTGCTCTATTCTTAGAGTCTTGATTTTTTGGGCATGGACACATGTCCATCTCACCTTACAGAACGACATTGAGGAAAAAGTGAAAATGAGTAGTGTTTTATTCCTGTACACTACATAAAGAGCCAAAGGTATGTTCATGTCAATATGTTTGATGAGTATTAAAATTTTTTGGTTGTTTCTTAGCTATGCCTGATCTTTATATATGGGTTTGGTTACATGGTATTCCATTTGGAGCTGGATATTGAAAGAATTATTATGGTTCATCCACTGCACCCATCATTCAATATTAGTTGTAAAGTTGTTTTGGGGTCTACAATTTTTAGAGGTTAACATATCATTTTTACAAATTCAAAGAAGTGTTAGATTATGGCTTCTTAATTTAAGTTTGTTGGTTCTTGAGCAGTGGAGGATTAGATGGTTGTGCATTTAGCTTGTAGGTTCCCATCGTTGCATGACATGGTTAAGTTTGCAAAAGAACATCCTGTTTGGTTACTTTTTTATTTAATTTGTGCTGTTTTTTTTTTTTGGGTACCTATTGCATTTTTGTGGTTTTGCTTTGAGACTTGGACTCGCTATTGTATTTATTTGCTGGTTATTTTGTGAACTCTTGGTAAACTTGTTGATGGATTGTAATTGTTTGTTTTGCTCCCTTCCTCTTTCAAGTGGTTGAGCATTTGCTTGTGCTGGATTATAGAATCAAATTGATAGTTCTATATATATTGTTTTTCAAAAGTCAAGATCTAGGTGATCACTATGATTTGTTGTTCTGTCTAAGTTGTTCTAAGTCAGTTTCATTATTTTTATTGTAACATGTGTAGGAACTTTAGGTGTTGGTGTATTGGTATTTGACATATTAAGTTTTATGTAAATATAGTTATTCAATAAATTAAGCATGATAATATTTTGGTTTTTAATTGCTAGGTTTATGCTAAGATTGAGCTTAATGCATGTGCAACTTAGGTAGGCTGAGAGGAGGACTAATACAAAGGACATAAAACATGCAATAGATGTGATTATGATGGACTATATTATAGAGATTTTGTTTTGCGTCAAGTGCTTATAACTAATGTCCTTTAATTTTGTGAACTACATATAATCACTTTGTCTATTCTAGTTTAAAGTTAGACTTGTTTCTATTTAGACCTATGTGTTTTAGACATGTTTTTATTTATACCTGTGTGTATCAACCAATATTATGGACTACCATATATGTTTAAGATGATTTAGTTTACTTGGTTCTTTATTTAGTTGATTATTTAATAATGGTTTATTTTATTTATGAATTTCAATTAGTTAATTAATTTTTTGTTCAACATTAATTTGATATTAAAAATAAAAAAAATCATTTTGATCAGGATTGAGAAGAAGTAATGGTTTTTAATTAATAGTTAAAGTATTAGAAAATGCAACGTTTTGAATTAGTTGCCTAAAAGTTGGCTTTAACCAGAAAAAGGCTACATTTTTTATAAGTTGGCTAAACAATAACAAAAAGCAACAAGAAAAACTATTGCCTTTAACCATAGAAAAGGCAATGCTTATAAATTGTTGTCTTAAATTAGAATAAAATACAACATATAAAGAGTGCAAAAACCTTGCCTTTATTGCATAAAAAATTAGAATAAAATGCAACACATATAGGTGCAAAAACCGTTGCCTTTATTGCATCAAAGGCAACACTTAAAAGCGTTGCCTTGAATTGGAATAAAATGTAACCAATAAAAGGCAAGGTTTTTGCACCCTTTGTGCGTTACATTTTATTCCAATTAAGGCAACGCTTTTTAAGTGTTTCCTTTGATGCAATAAAGGCAACGTTTTTTTAATAACGTTGCCTTTTCTTTGTCAACTGTTGCCTTAGAGAAAAGGCAATGTTTTTTTAGGGTTTAGGCAACGCTTTTAAAATGTTACCTTTGAGCTAATTTGTTGTAGTGTCTTGATTTCACTGGTTGTGCTCCCTCTACTAGTGGAATGACATGATTCTGCCACCTTCAGGTGGTAATCCCACAAGGGTGTCAAATCCTGGCACTCTTGGAGCAATAAAACCAGTTCTGGTTCCATATCTTCTGGCAGTTGTAGCAGGTTAAGTTAGGGGTTTTATCACCAAGGCAACAGTCAAGCAATAGCCTTAGTCTGAGTCATCCTTGTTAAGCTATTAAGTTGAGTTGGAGTTAGCGTTTGTTCTTGAATACCCTGTAGGTAACTAGCTGATCTTCCAATAGAACTTTAAGTACATATCCATATAATTAGCAGCATGCATCACTAATCTCTTTAGCCATGAAGCACCCAGGAACTACATCTGTCATAGGTATTGATAGAAGAAACACTAAAACAAGTAACTTATATGCATAGATATCCACTAGAATGTCTGGATAAAACCTTCAATGTGAATCGTCATGCCATTCCCTATTACCAGGAAAATTGAGGTTTGACTTGTATTGGGAATTTGAGGAATTGCGCAATGCGTGGTTACATGAAACAATTTGGCGAGCCACTATCAAGTAGAATTTTCATGATAGACCATGAATAGATCCTTCAAACCGCATTAGGTCTCCTTTGTCTTCATTATGCAGGGCATTAAAATACAATGGGCGAGGTTTCTAGAACCCTTCTGTGACCTCTCTGGTTTCAATGTCATCAGGTGTCAAAGTACACTTCTTATTCAGTCTCATCTTCCATCTAAGGCGTGCCATCTTGCTTATTTGGGCACTTGTGTCCACATGAGAATTTCTTATCACATGTGAAACAAAGTCCTCTTCCTTTCTTCTCTAGTCTCAGCCAAGGGCAATTTTCTTGTTAAGGGGGCACGGGTTATGAAAGGGGCAAGGTTGCTATGAAAAGGATTTGGGTTTACTTTCAGCTTTATCTTCATACAATTTTGCTAAGGCAAATGCACACATTAGATTAGTAGGGTTTTGGGCAATTACCTTCCAGTCTGATCTCAAGCTTCAATCCGCTAATGAAACAATCCACCATTGCATCTGCCCTAATTCCATAGCTACGATTGATTAATGCACTAAACTCCAAGTAGTATTTCTACACTGAGCTTGTTTGAATGAGCTTGAAGAGGTTTGAGCGGACAATAAAAGGGCGATGACCCAAGCTGGGTCTCCAGTGTCTTGGTGAGTACTTGCCATGAATTGAAAGGAAAAGTCTATTGCATCATCTAGAACCACAAGACTCTTCCTTCTAAAAATGAATCAATGCCAACGTAATTCGTTGATCCTTTGGTGTTTGGTAGTAATCGAAAAACTATTCAGCCTGAAATATCCAATAGAGAACATCGGTACAGTCAAATTTGGGTAAGTCGTGAGGAGCTCGAGGCAAATTGGGGTTATGCTGATTGTGTCCATCAGCATGAGTGCGGCCACCATGGGTAGCATGTATGGGTTGCTAAAGCACCGCAATGGCATTTTCAATATCCACCAAGCGGTCATTGGTATTGTGAACGGATTGAGCAATTTGAGCCACATCCATTGCAAGTGTCTCCAATTTTCTAGAGAGATCCAGGGGATTGTCATTATTAGCCATGGTGGGCAATGAAAGCACCAATGGTGCGGTTGTTATAAGTATGAAGAATCAGCGGTATAGAAAGTATTTCCTCAAGTATATTAATCACCAAGTAAAGTATGGAGAAATAATGGTTCCGGTCAGTGTTTCACTGAAATAAGAAATCGATGACAAAGGAAATAGCAATGATGCAAGTAATGAAAAATAACATGCAAATCAATCTTGCTCCATTGACTCCAGGCTCCACCTACAGAGACAGAAATTGGAATAAGACAAGAAAGGGATAGAAGGAATTATCCACAAAGGACAATGGAAGGCTCATACAGAATAATGCTCATTCTGCTGAGTTTTTCCTCCTTGTACCTTAGGTTGCATAGCCCATCAACATGGAGCTAGTTATTTCCTTTCTCTTCCCTTTGCCTATCTCAACTTATGCCACATGTTTATTACTGTTGTAACTAACTTAGTCTCTACTTTCTCTCGTTCTTGTTGCAATGTCCTCCTTACCTTTTGTTGCATTACATATGGCTATCTTGGAAGATGAAGGGTGGTTTGGAAGTGGTGATCCCTTTCTTTGTGAATGCTTTAGACCTTTCTTTCTCTTGGTTTTTTTTTCTTTTGCTTTCATCCCCTTTGAATGAATGCTCTTTTTTATTTTTTTTTTAGACTTTTCATCTCCTTCTGGTATCCTGCTTTGCATCTTTCACTGCCAGCTAACTTTTTCACTAGGAAATGCCATTTTAATACTTTGCTTGTCTGTGGTTTTAGCTTAGTTTAAAGACTCAATGTATTTGTCAATTTGAGAGAGAAAGGGCTAAGAGTTGGAGTGTGTAGTTGTATCAATATTCCATCATTTTTCCATTTTTGGATGTTGCTTGAATTGCTTTTTGTCAAGATTCCCTTTAGATTTCCTTTGCTATATATTTCTTATTGAGCTAATCTGAAGGGAGGAACTGGAGGGATGGAGAAGAGGCTGAGTCAACATTGTGCCCAATGTAAGTCCTCAGTGCTCCATTTCAAAATATCAACTATACTCCTTTTTTTAATTTTATATTTTTTCATTTTTTCTAGTATGGGTTCAAAGTGGATGGTCAAGACTTAAAAAAGACTCTGGTTATGTGCTTAAAAAAAATGCATCAAGAAATAAAGTAAACCAGAAAATTAATGGCTTGAATAAAGATTTAACACAAAATGGGCCATGATCAAGAAAACTTTCTTTTTTTTTTTAATTTTTCAAAGCATAAAAGACAACTTTTTTTTTTTGCTTAAAAGAAATATAAAAATAATGGGCTAAAAGAGATAATGAGCATTCACTCCAAACTATAAAAATATGCCAATTTTTTGGGTTTTCTATTTTATAGGCCGGATAAAATCGAGTGTTCACAATCTAAAATGGTCCTCTATAGTGCATATACTAGTCGTATGGCATAGAAAAATAAAGTAAAATAGACTTAGCGTCAGCGATCTAAAGTACTAATACTAGCCATTAGTAGCCCACCAATATATACATCAAGTGAAACATAAGTAGTAGTAACCCAACAAAGTTAATAGGACAGAATCCTGTCATCTCAAAACCAAGTCATACAACTAGTAACACTACACAAGAACTAACCCAAAATACAAAAAAAGTCATCATATAGCCTGCTCTACCCTAAGACCCAACAAAAAGAGTATAAGTACATAAAGGGCCTTAACAATAAAAAGCAAAGCAGTTAGTAGGTCCTGAAGTCACTAAGTTTGGTGGTAGCTATATACAAATAGTGGGGGTTCTTGAATATCTCCTAAGCCCTCTAAAGGAATCCATTTGCCATTGGGATGATGGCATTGCCTCCAGTGGATGATGGCATTGCTTGTCGAAGTAAAATGAAGATGACTAAGTTGAGGCGTTCCCAAGGAAGGTGGCGGTTCAAGTAAGGGTACAATAAAGGCTGGGTGTGCCATGTGGGGGGCACGCCATCATATGGAAACTAAGATCAAAGAAGGCATTGAAAAGAGACTAGGTGAATGAGTGGTTTAAAAATATATACACGCGGATTTAAGAGTAGGCCATGAGAAAGAGCGAATCCAAAGCTGGATCATAATGCCACTCCTATTGTGGCATGTCAATGAAGATCACTAGGGATGACATCTAGAGGATCTAATGACAACACAAGGTACATACAAATATAGGGATAAGAATATTATATAATTCTCAGTAGGGCACTCCCTTATACATAAACATATCATTAGTCTTAATTTTGACCATAAAAATCTATGTAAATCAAATGCAATATTAGTAATCCTCACATAATTCCATTTTGTGATATGAAATTCAACTCTATGCTTTTCTTTTTCCCTCGACATATGAAAGACTGAATCATATATATTATTCTCAAAGAGGTTTCATGGATAAGTTGTAACCTCCTCCCAAGTACAACGTTTTCCTTAAGTCGTGACATTAGATTTAGGAGTTGTTACTTATAAATTAGCAGACTTTACTTAAGTATCTATAGCAAATTCAATTAATTCATACAATTACTAATTCGTAATTCTACAAAAACATATAAAAAGGAAACAAAGTATTCATTAAATATAAATCCAAATACAAGAAAAGCTCTTCTATGAGCTTTAATATACATTTGTCTCCTTATATATTTACAATCATATATACATAACAAAATAAAATTGATAAGGGACTTCAACTATCAAGCTACTACATATAGGGTTCTTTTATGACAACAGCCTTGTTGATCTCTTGAGAAATCTGGAGCAACACGAGAACACAAAACGTAGGGTGAGAATTGTGAAATTCTTAGTAAGGCATCCCCAAAATACATAATGAAATCCATGTCATTGTCATTGTCATTGTCTTAGCCACTTCGATTTATTAAGAAAATGCGATCATTCAACACATATTAAGGATTCATTTTTAAAGTTCAAAAATCATCCTTCAAGGTGGGTTCCTTTTTGTTAGCTTCAGAACTCTTCAGAAAGCTTAATACAAAATGTTTTGAGTGATAACACAACTAATTTTGAGAAATTTTTTTGAAGGACTAATGTTTCCCTTGTGTTCTTAACAACAACAGGTCTTTACGGTAGCATAATACGGTTCCTAAAATGAAAATATTTTCACATGAGATGTACAAACATGTTTAATCTCATTTAAAGAGATTATGACTTAATGAAAGTGAAAAATATATCATGGAATAAATGAATACATGCTTAACATATTGAAGAAAATTTTCATGTACAAGGACCAAGGCTAAGATCTTTAGAAAGTAGCACACGACTTTAGAAAATATATTTCAAGTGAAGATTTGAATCCTTCTTTGAAGCAAGTGTGTTCTACAACCTTCAATCATCATGATCGCAATCATGTCATCATCTACAAGCTCTAAAGCTGAAACTGAAAGATTGAAGAAATATTAAAAAACTATTATTGCACTTCAAAAAGCACGATTTCCAGTGAAATAGTGCACTTCAGGGAGAAGGGAATTTTGAAATTCAAATTTAAAGTTAAACCCAATCAGAACTGATGTGACATCTCTTCTACCAACTTGGTTAACTGCAAGCTTCTAAAAGGAAAAGTTCATAAATCTAATTCAGAAAGTAAAAAGTAGTTTTTGAAGTTGGTCTCAAAAACCTCTATTTCAAACGACTTCTACAACTGCTCTAATAACGTCGAATTACTCCTTAGACTGCTTTTCCAAGACATAAAAGGAAGATCAACATGTGTCACTTGGACAACGGATCAATGGCAACGCATAAATGCAGATCATCTATAAATAAAGATGTCGTGCTTACAACTAAAGAGACTTTTGCCAATATAGTGCTGAAGCTGAAAAAATTCTCCCTCATTCTCTATAAAGTTCATTAACTCTTGTAATCAGTTTCTTCCTTGTAAAAAATCTTCTTTCTACGTTCGTATTAGATCACACGTTCTTCCTAGGAAGAATCATAGAAGAAGTTATCAAGTTTTCAGGTCTGTTATTGTTCATGTTATGAAAACTTGAGTGTTGGTTAGTTTGAGTGTTCTAATCTAAACACAAACTTTGTAACCCTGATCTAGTAGTGATCGTTGTGATAGCAGTGTACTTGCTAGTCACGGTGTTAGCTTGAAGATACTAGTTAAAGACTACTCAAGTTGTGACAACGAGTGTACTTGCTAGTCACTGTGTTAGCTTGGGAGGCTGGTTAAAGACTACTCAGTTTGTGATAGTAGAGTGAGTTCCTGGTCACTGGTAAGAGGTTGGAAGGCTGGGTTAAACTTGTAACTTTCTCGGTTGAGAAGGTTTTAGTGGAACTTAACGGTTGTTGAAAATTGGATATAGGCAAATTGGTTGAACAGGTATCTTGTAGTATCTTCTTCTTCTTCAACTTTCCTTTATTTACTATCTTGTGCTTATTATTTTGTGTTTTCTAGAAAACTTGCTCTTAGCATTTAATTTTATATCTCATTTTAGAAAGTTACTTTCTAACATATCTAACACTATTTCCATTGAACTTCAAGTTTAATACTTGATAGTAATTTATTTAAGTTTGTCAGAAACAAGAAGAAAAAAGCGAAACACAATTCAACCTCCCTTCTTAATGCGCTTTCCTACCTACGCTTTTAACATTCAATCACTTAATATATGTAACACCTAAAAATTATTTAAAAATTAATTTGAGCTTTGTTATTTGTAATTTCAAAAATTTAACAGCATAGCAATGATGAGGGTGGCCAACAACCTTATAAAAAAAAAGTTTTTTTGGGCCAGGGTGAATAGTGACCTTGTGGGCCCCACAAGCTCGTCAACGCCAAACCTTAAGATTCGGGACCTGGAGGTGCCCAAAATTAGGAAAACATGAGAATGAGGTTAGAAATAGTTAGAAATTAGGATTTTATATCAAGGATTAAATTTCGGGCAATGTTGGATTACTCAGGTATGATATTTCCGTTTGGTAAAATACAATATCCAGTTTCTTACAAATGAAACTTTCAATGAAAGTTTGCCACCTAACTAGACAAGTGTTTGGCTTAGAAGAAGCCAAACCATTGCCACTTTATTAGGACCAATAGGATGCTTATAAAATTTCCATATTTATCTTTAAGAAAAGAAAACATTTTGTACTTGAAAATTCTATGCATTTTGTCATAAACTCATATGATCAACATCTTATCTTTTCCTTTCATCAAAATTTCAGCCAAGACAAGGAAGAAGAGGTAGCCACCATTGTCATCTCTCTCAAGAACTCAAACTTGCTTTCAAATCCCCAAAACACTAGCTCAAACTCACTAAAACACCAAAATCCCTTCATAAAACTTGTTCTATTCATCAAGACCTATCAATCCCACCAATAGAAATCTCAATTCTCCATCAATCCTTACCTTGATTCCTCACTTCCTCACTGATATAGGAAGGGTTTGGTTTTGATTTGGGAGCTTTGGAGTAGAAGGAGGCTATCTTGGAACATCTTGGGACCAAGGAGTCTTTAGCTCACTAAAAGTAGGGTTTTCTTGCCTTTTCTTTTTCAAATTTGTTCTGATCTATTCTGGATGAGTTAGGCCCAAAATTTCTAGTTATGTTGGATGATATTATGTTGATATTGATGTGTGAATTTTGGTGGTGGGTTTGGATGGTGTTAGAAAATGGATTTTATCAAAGTAAGTTTGGACTAAGTTGCTGGAATTTCTATTTTCCTGTATGCTGCAAGTTGTTCACAAATTTTTTTGGAATATTTTTGGGTGCTTTCATGAGTTATAAAAATTATATGTTGGAGTTAGCATCTTAAAATAACTACATGAATTTTCTTGGGTGTTGAATTTAAGGTTTACTGCTTCCAAAAAAATCAGAAATTGAAATGAGCTAATGCTGTCTGATTGTTGAAGCTGAAGCAATAAAGTTTCCCAATTTATTACCATAGCAAATGATTGAATTAGCCCTTGAAATTTTTACACGAAGTTAATAATATGTTTAAGTATTATATAAATTTTATTGTGCATTGATTCAATCATTTCTAGGGTTAAACATTATGAGAATTCTAGTCTCTGTGAATTGGTGGTCCCTGACCATGAATTTGTACAATTTATTGAGGAGTTAGAGACCTCCGTTGGTGTTGAAATTTTTATGGACCTTGGAGACACATTGAAGTGTCCTTGAGAATTTTATAGCCCCTGAATTTATTGTTTGATTTTCAAATAAATTGTGCTACAATGTTGTGAAATCTGCCATTATGGGAAATGCAACAATGCTTTGAATTGATGAAATAATGGTATTTTGGGCTCTAGTATGACATGGATACTTGATGTTGACTATTTGGCCATGTGACTTGTGACATATAATTGCATATTGGACAATTTAAAGATTGATTTATTGGATACAAATGAGAATTTCATTGTGAATGAATGCTTGTATGTGTTTTATGCCTAGGTGAGAAAGAAAAGTTAATGATGTCCTGAATTAAATTCTATAGTTAAAAGAAACTTGAGATCCTCTTTGACTTGTGAAGGACAAATAATGAAACATGAGATCCTTTTGACTTGTTGAAGGCAAATAGAGTGAGTTGAGATCCTTTTGACTTGTCGATGGCAAATAGAGATAGGTGATTTTCTTCAACTTGTCGAAGGCAAATAAAGTGAGTTGAGATCCTTTTGACTTGTTGAGGGCAAATAGAGAGGGATGAGATCCCTTTTGATTTGTAGAAGGAAAATAGAGAGGGAGGAGATCCTCTTTGATTTATCAAGGGCAATTAAAGATAATTTCACTATATTGGGCATATACATATTGATTCTTTTTGTTTACCATTACTTACTATGATTATGATAAAGGTGTACTAAGTGATTGATTTTTTTTAAAAGTAACCCACTTCAAAACTGATTTTGAACCTTAAAAATGAACAGTTATTATGTAATTCATGATCACATTTTCTTAAATAAACAGAGGTGGCTGGGGCGGTGACGATGACATGAATTTCAGTATATGTTTTGGGGACGCCTCTGAATTTTAGGATTCTCACCCCTATGTATTTTTTAATGTCGTCTAGGTTGATCTAGAAGATGGTGAAGCCGCTCAGGAAAGGATCAAGTGGAATTTGCAGTAGTTAGTAGCAGAAACATATGTCGATTGTACTTAAGTGTATGCATATGCATATAAAATATAAACGATAACATATGTCCTGTAAAGCTCTTAGAAGAGCTTCCTTTTGTACTTGACTTGTATTAAATAAATACGTTGTTTCTGGCTACATATTTTTGATAGAACTACGAGTTAGTTCAAATTGACCGACTCTTATTATAGATAATTAAGAAAGATCCGCAAAGTACAAGTAACAACTCGAGTATGATACCATAACTTAAGGATGAAGTTGTACTTGGGAGGATGTTACAATATACATATAGTATAATACTTAAGTTCATAGTAAATCATCTTAGACAAATAATTCAATGTAATATGAATATGCATATGATAAATGAGTGATTGTCTTTAGTAAAATTATCTTCCGTGCCCTTGATATGTTGAAAGGGATGTCATATACATCTTTCTCATCTTCATGTGCCCTTGGTACATCGAAAGGATCTCATTTATATCTTATCATGTACGTGCCCTTGACATACCAAAAGGATCTGAGCTTTACATGCTATTGACATATCGAATGGGATCTTTGATTTTATGTGCCTTTGACATATGATGGCTTATTCCACTCTAGAGTAATATATTGCTTATAAGAAGCTAATCCCTATACATGATAATTGAATTTACTTTCTTTGACTCTCACATAGATCTATTTCTAGTTAGGGTTTACTTTTAGACTTAGCATGAAGGAAATCTCTTATTTCATATTTCATGCTCCATGCTCCATGTTATATGCACAAACATTACAATCACATATGCATAGCTCAACAATTAAATTACATGATGCACCATGCATGCCTATTTCTCTTACTCATAATTCTTATTCTACTTTTCATATAGGAGCAATGGTCATAAGAATTCACATATACATAAACATCATCAAAACACCCACATAGTATACTAGACATCAAGTCACTAACATTTCATCATAGATTAAGCTAATTAGCATGTTATCCATAATTCTAGCCAATAGTCAAAATTCCCAACTTTATTACCATATCAAATGCATAGATTAAATTCTATAAAAATTAGGGTTGGAACTTCAAGATGTCCATACCATCCTGTAAAAAATTCAAGTCAAAATTTGATCATTTGATATAATAACAAAATTATATAAATTAAGTGCTTTAAAATTGACTATCCAAAAAACCCTAGCAAGCTCTGTTTCTGAATTTTTAGAAATAGCAAAAGTCTTCAAATGAACTCAGGAAAAATACTGGAATGCATCCATATGTTAGCTTCATCATATAAAAATTTTAGCTCAAAATATTATCACCTACCTGATTAAAATTAAGATTTAGGCACACAACTTAAAACTTGTTTTGACAAAAAGGATTTTCTAACAATATCAAATAATTCCACCCATAAAAACACATCAATATCTATGTATGGTCAGCCAATAAAACCAAAAATTTCAAGCTCAATCATTCAAAATAATTTTAGAACTAGTTTTGAAAGAAATAGGCTAAAAGAAACTCTACTTGTCACTTCTAAGCTCTTACTCTTGTCTTGGCTTTCTCAATAAGCTTCTACAACCAATTTTTGACTTAAACCAATCAAACCCTCTTTCAAGGCAGCAAGACAACAACTACAATTGATGATGAAGTGGGGTGAGGGTTCTCTATAGAGAGTTGATTTAGGGATTACAAGAGGTAATATGCTTTGGTGATGGGATTTTGGTGTTGTAACTTAGAGTTTTCAAGCTAGGGTTTGGTGTTTCACAAAGAATAAAATGAAGATGGCTGTAAAAGGGAGCTTGCCAAAACCTTGAGGAAATGAAATCAAAATTTTGTGATTTTCTTCCTTTTATACAACATGTGTAATAGTTTTCTACCAATATTGACTTTATAATAAAAATTAGAATTTTTATGTGGTTGTTATTTAATCTTAGCTAAGACAATTAATGGTGTGGTCATTCCAGCCACACACTTGTCAAGTGAGGTAGCA
The DNA here is from genome assembly GCA_030441495.1 of Dalbergia oliveri. Lineage (NCBI taxonomy): Eukaryota > Viridiplantae > Streptophyta > Magnoliopsida > Fabales > Fabaceae > Dalbergia > Dalbergia oliveri. The sequence goes on from JAMLFY010000016.1 coordinate 19,355,947, forward strand.
AACTTGCATTGCAAGTTTCATGCGAATGTAGAACTCACATTGATATTTTACTAAATGGGTAAAATACCAGTAGTTAAAAAACAGATATTGCCTGAAATTTAATTTTGAGTTTGAAAATTTCATTTCTAACCTTTATCCTAGTTTTTCTTAGTTTCAAGCATCTCTGGATTTTGGTCTAAGGTTTCAACTATCCTGATAGCCCACAACCTATAGGTTACTATTCACATATTTTTTGACTGTTCTTATTATAACTAATTCTATTAGAATTGTGGAATTCTAATTAATAAAGTTCAAATAAAATTTTGAAATATATTTAGATGTTACATAAGTGGAATTGATGAGGTGTCCATCTTTGGTGAGTTTGGTTTCCTTGCAAAACCATCACTCACCAAACATACCCTACCAATGTCCATACCCATATATATTTATTATTCCCATGTTTGTTTTTACTATTTTTATCTCTTCTTTTTATAGTTTTACTATTTATATAAATTCTTCATCACTTACCAAATATTTGCATCAACATACATCGATCATTTATGTAACACCCTAAAATTTAATTAAAAATTAATTTGAGCTTTATTAATCGTAATTTCAAAAATCTAAGAGTTTAGTAATGATAAGGGCGGGCCAACGTATAAAAAAAAAAATTTCGGTGAATAGTAACCTTGGGGCCACAACCACGGACAGCTAAAACCCTAAATTGAGGTCCAGAGAGTACCCAAAATTAGGAAAACATGGGAATAAGGTTAGAAATAGGTGTGAATGATAATTTTATACTTAAAATTAATTTCGGGTAATATCGGTTTAATGGGGCGTTTACTCGTTCGGTGAATTTCGGTGTACGGTTTTTAACACCTAAAGATATTTCCATCACCACAAATGGATGATGTCCACCTACTAAGGACATGTGGAAGGCCAAGATTTAATCTTGGAATCTAAGATTAAACCTTACCATCCATTGTTGCTTTATGACATAAATAATGATTTTCTAAATATCTCCATTTCATTTATTAAAGCAAGCCTAGTCACCAACTTCTCCTCCACGATAAGATCAATTTCGTGGTCAGCAAGGGAAGAAGAGAGCAGCCACCATTTTTGTCCTCAAGAGCTTGTTCTTGAGTTCCAAGCCCAAAAACTCCAAGCTAGAGTTGTTGGATCATCAAAAGTTCTTCACTAAGCTTGTTCTACACCCAATTCCCTACAAATCTAACCGAACAAAATCTCAATCACTCATCAATCCTTACCTTTCTCCCTCACACCTCACTGATATCAGAGGGGTTTGAAGTTAGATTGGGAGCTTTGGAGGAGAAGGAATCAAGTTTGGTTAATCTTGAAGCCAAGGAGCTAATAGGTTACTACAAGTAGGGTTTCTGTTGCCTTTTCTTGTCAAATTTTTCTGATCTATTTTGGCATGACCTAAGTCCAAAATTTCTGGTTTTTTCGTTGATATTATGTTGATATTGATGTGTGATTTTTGGTGGTGTGTTTGGATGGTGTTAGAAAATGGTTTTTATCAAAATAAGTTTGGACTAACTGGAATTTCTATTGTCCTGTGGGCAGCAGTTGTTCACGAATTTTCTGGAATATTTTTGGGTGTTTTCATGAGCTATAAAAATTATATGTTGGATTAAACATCTTAAAATAATTACCTGAATTTTCTTGGGTGTTAGTTTTAAGGTTTGATGCCTCAAAAAAATCAGAAATCGAAATGGCAGATGCTACCTGAATTTGAGGCCAGTAACTTGTCCAAATTTATTACCATAGCAAATGATTGAACTAACTCTTGAAATGTTTACACGAAGTTATAATATATTGAAGTGTCACTATGAATTTTATTGTGAATTAATTCAATCATTTGCTAGGGTTAAAAATTAGGGAACTTGGTTCTAGTTCTGGGAATTGGTGGCCCCTGCCACTAAATTTGTGCATTTTACTGAGGTAGCCATAGAGCTTATATTTGTCCTGAAATTTCAGGGTTATTCTAGACACATTGAAGTGTCATACAGAATTTTTGTGACTCTTGAAATGGCTGTTTGATATGATAATGAAATGTGTCTTGGGGTAACTCCCATTGCTGGGAATGGAACAATGCTTTGAATTGAGAATGTAATGTCACTTTGGCTCCTAGTGACATGAGTATTTGATATTAAGTGTTTAGTCATGTGACTTATGACATGTAAATGCATGCTATGGATTTTAAAGATTGAAGTATGAGAAAAGAATGAGAATTTCATTGTGAATGATTGCTTATATGTGGCCTATGTATGCATTTGAGAGAAAGAGAAAGTCTATGATGCCATTATAAGGATGTATAAATTTAAATTGTGCATGTTCTGACATATGGACAAAATAGAAACAAGACTTAGATTGAATGAGGGAAGGCGAAAGTAGTAACTTCCAAATTTTATTTAGTTGATCAGACGTATTGGTTAGGAATGGATATGTAGAATTTCAAATGGAAAAAAATGAAGTTCGATGACCACGTATGGAATGGGCTAGGATGACAGGTGTGTGTTGGCTTGTGTGGTGTGATCCACCATAAATATATTGGGTATAAAGGAATATATGAATTGTCCAATGAAAATAATTGGGTATAAACTAAGTCTTTCCTATGTCAATGAAAAGAAAAAATGCACTAATTGGCTTTCTATGGCCATGATGGAAATCAAGTCACTTTGAGATAACTTCCTGTATTTAACATATGTATCACCTATATCATATGAAATCCTTTAAGTAGATTTACTTACTATGTGTTTGACTTCTGGATATATGTACATGTCCTGATTGATTGTTAAAAGCTACCCACTTCGGAAGGATGATTTTGGAATCTTAAAATGAACCTTTAGAATATATTGCATGATCAAGTTTTCTGAATAAACCAAAGTGGCTGGGGCGATGACGATGACATTATGATTGTGATTGGGGAGTTGCCCTACTAAGAATTATAAAATTCTCACCCCTATGTGTTTGTTTCCGTGTCGCCTCAGGTTAAGCAGAAGGATGGATAATAGTGCTATGCAAAGGAGTGTAGGATTGTTATAGTGTATAGTTTGTTTTATTCTCCTATACTTAGTGAAATGAGTATGTATGTAAATGTATTAAAGACGGATATGTACTAAAGCTCATAAAGGAGCTTCCTTATGTATTTTAGCTGTATGTAATAAACTTGATGTTTACTTGTAATATGTTTTAATAGAATTAATTAGTATCTTGAATAAATAAACTTGCTATATAGATAATAAGAGGTCGCTAATTAACAAGTAACAACTCTAAGAGTACGATATCATAGCTTAAGAATGGGGTTGCACTTGGGAGGATGTTACAATTTCCATTTTAGTCTTTACCATTTTAAACTATTTCTGTTAATAGTTTTACTATTTATATAATTTACATAATATATAATTTCTTTTAATAGTTTTACTATTTATAACATATGTTTATGTTTATTATTTTCGTTTTTGTCTTTATCATTTTAAACTATTTCTTTTAATAGTTTTACTATTTATATAATTTATATCATACATCATATATAATATAATATATATGACTTCTCAACATTCAATATTTGAAAACCCTATTGATGTGCTTCGTTTTTTGATTTATCAGGTGCTTTATTTTGGTGGCTAACCAATGGCATATATTTCTTCATTAAAACCCTTCATCATTACAACACTTGGGAAAACAAATGCCTGAAGATGCATTGCATGGCTGCCTCCCTAAATTTCTTCCATGCGCGGTTCAGTTTGAAAAAATGGGACTCATGAGCCTTTCTCATAGGCTATATAAACATTGCACTATTGGCTGGAGTCTAGAGAATCATTTCTATGTGTCTCACGTCACCATTAATCTTAGCATGTCATTTAGAGATGCAAACATGAGCATATAAACATGACCAACATCATAACTTATCATTGATCATTTCATTCTCAAAATTTCATAATTTTTCTAAGTCCACAAATTTGGCGAACATCCGAGCATGGCCTGGAGGGATTCCCCAATATGCTTCCTATCATATAACACATCAAACATGCATCTCAATCAATCATTCATAATCACAACATGCCATAAATCATCATGTAATTGATCACATAAGCATACATCACATTCTTTGCATATATCCATAAGCATCTTATCATCAATATCTCATTGAAAAGTCAATATGCTCTTATCCAAGTATGCAAAATCAAGGACCAACTAAGCTAATGCACTTTAAAATATTATTAGAGGTTCTTTATATATTTTTAAGCTTCCTTATGAGTTATATATATGTATATTTTTTTTCTCTTCAAGATTATTGCAACTTAAATTCTTAAAACTTTCTCTTTATAAGACTTTAATATTCTATTTATAGTTCGACATCTTTTACATGAAATTTATAACTTTCTATATACTCAATATTTCAGCCTCTTAAAGGTATTTCCAGATTCCTAACTCATCAAACTTTTCATTAAGGGTAATTTCATTAAAAACACATTTATAATTATGCCATACTATCCTTACAAAAGTACCCTTCCAACCCTCTCAGCACATTGACCCACAAGTTTATTTCTTATTCAGTATTTTTTATGGTAAAAAGATTTATGCATACCATAAATGGATGTGTTTCTATGTGTCTTAGCTTTCCAACATAGTTGAAATCAGTCCATTTACATTTTATAGAGTGAGTTACACCTATTTTACTATTGTAAGGTCATATTTAGAGTTCCAATCTTTAGCTTAGCTTTGAAAATTTATATCTTGAGTTAGAGAACTTTGTTTTATGTGATTCTTTTTGGTGAGTGTTTTTTATTAAGTATAGTTTGTAGCAAAAATAGTTTTATTCTCAAAAGCTTCATATTCTATGAGTTTCATATTTTGAAATAGCTACTGCTAGAAATAGTTAAAAATTCAGCACCTATCATTTTCATATTTGATGTTACTTTCTCAATACAACGATCATCTACCATGTTTTTAAGCCATATATGGGCATGAAAATATCATAAAAACATTTTTAACAGAGAAGTGCATGCAATGATTCATAAAAATATATTTCACAAATAACCATTCAAAACTCTTGTTAATAACACAAGCTTGAGACATTCTAACCATGGACAAGGTTAGAAATCAACAATGCTTGAACAAATAAAGAAGAAATCCCTACCTCTTATGCAGGGTCTAAAAAGAGTCCTTCTCTTTTTCCTTGAGCTTGAGCAAGGGTCCTTGGAGTGGATGACCCTCCTTGTATCTTGGCTCTAGAACTTGAGTGCTTAAAAAAATATTTTTCACTAAAGTTAAAGATTGTAACTCTTGTGAAGGCTAGTGAAAGTTTGGGCTTAGAATTTAAGTGTTTGGATGAAGTTTAGAGACTGAAGAGAAGTCTTTGAAGAGAAGAACATAAGAAGAAATGGTAGAGAAATAAGAGAAAGAACACTTAGGGAGTTTCTAAGGCTTGAACTGGCAAGAGTGTATATATTTTACAAGAGTTAGAGGATGTAGCTCTTGCAAAGCATGGTAAGGTCTCTTTGTGGCTTGGAAATGGAATAAATAGAAGATAGTTTGAAGAGTATTTATAGTGAAATGATCAAGAAAAAGAAGAAGAATGAAGCACTTGGAGAACGAATGTTTGGAGCATGATTTATGCAAGCATATTTGCCAAATTTTGGGATGAGAAAATGCTTTATGTTTTATGCAAACATGTAGGCCTAATTTTGGGATAAGAAAATGGTCCATGTTTTATTCAAATATGTTGGCCTATTTTTATAATTATTAAAGTAGTGGTATTGTAGTCATTATTTAAGTAATGACATTGTAGTAGTTATTAAAGTAGTGGCATTGTAGTAATTTCTTTAACCAAAACAAGGGTATTTTTATAATTAGATAATGACGGTGGTATTCTTGTAATTCCATTTATAAAATAAGGGTGTCTTTATCATTTATTAATAAGGTAATGGTAGTTTAGTAATTTCCTTTACATAGCAAGGGTATTTTCATAAAATCATTTAGGCAATATGTTTTGAATGACAATAAAACCAATTTAAAGAAAACACTTTGAAAAATGACTAATATCTACCTTGAGTTTCTTGACATAACATGCAGGTATTTCTAGATTGCATAACACGAATTAAAAGTGAGAATAATTTCACTTTACATGTGCAAACATGATTTATCTTATTTAAAGAGATTGAACTTAATAGAAGTGAATATTATATTATGCAAAGAACACGTTCATGCCTTCCAGATGAAAAGAAATTAAAACAAGGGCAAGAAACCAAGGCACGAGACTTAGAAAGTAGCACCTGACATCAGAAAGTTCGCTCAAAATGAAGATATCAAGCAAACTCTAATAACAACGTGTTACACAATCTTCAATCATCATGATCGCAATTCTTCATCATCATAAAGCTTGGATTGAAGATCAGGAGTCTCAGATTCATCAAGGAATTGATACGAACGTTAGAAAGGTCGCTTATTTGGAGCGCTGAACGTTCCTGGAAAATGAGGGAAATTTGAATTTTTGAAATTCAAATTGAAAGTCAAACCCAATTTCAAACTAACAAGTCTTCTCTTCTGCTAACTTGATCAACAACCTTAGCTTCTAGAAGAAAGAGTTCATAAACCACGTTCAGAAAGTAAAAGTAGTTTCCAAAGTAGCATTAGAAACCTCAATCTTGCAATGTGATAGTAGGGGTTGTCTAATTGTCATGGGTTTAGCTTGGAGAGGCTAGTACAAGACTACTCAAGGTTCAACTTGGAGAGGCTGGTGAATAACTACTTAGGTTGTGACAGTAGGGGTTGTCTACTAGTCACACGCAAGAGCTTAGGAAGGCTAATATAAAGACTCTCGTGTTTTTCTTTCTAAGGTGAGAAAGATGTTTATTGAATCTCAACGTATGTTGAGATGGATGTAGACGGTTTGGCTGAACCAGGATAAAAATATTTGTGTCATATCCTCTTCTCCTTGATCTCTTTTATTTTCTCTTACGCTATATAAATTGCTGAAATACCATCTCAGCTGCTCCGTACATATCCATGCTTCAGAAATCTACTTTCTAAAATAACTAATCTGTTGCACTTCAAGCTTAATGCTTGATAGTTTTTGTTAAATGTTTCAATGCCAAAAAGAGTCAAAGCACGATTCAACCCCCTTCTTGTGAACTTTTATTCCTACGTATGGTATCAAAGCTTGGCCTTTAAGTTGTTGAGCAATCCAACAATTGCAAAAGATAAAGATCAGAGGGACCGAATGGCATGAATCTACATTGCAGGATCGCTCTATCAACTGGCCATCTTTGTCTGATGAGGTTCAGGATCTGTTAAGGCACACTCAATGTCAAGAGGAGTCCAAGGAGGAGGTGGACAAGAATAACAAAAAGAAAGATTTCAGTTGAAATCCTAAGCCGAGCTCTTGCACATATGTGCACTAAGTTGAGATAAATATGACATATTTGTTGCTTGTGACATGAGAAAGGAAATATGGGATAGACAATGCATGCTGCTTGAAGCTCTTAAACCATCTTAAAAGTCTTTGGCCCTAAAGTTTTCAGATAAGAAGAAGTGCAAAGGTAAAGCAATGAAAGTTGCTAAAACTCAAATGAAGAGGAAAGATCTGATGAAGAATTGAGATTAAAAATGGAGATGAGATCTCTATATCTATGAAAAATGTCAAAAACCTGAGAAGGCTAAGTAAAGAAAGGAAGAGACATCAATCTTAGGAAAAACAAAAAGGGCAAAGAAAATCTTGAAAGAGCAACCTGCTAAGCCCAAGAGAAGGAGCATCTTGATTCAAAAGTTTCAAGCTCAGGGCATCACAAAAAAGTCACAACCTCAAGAAGAAGACCGTGTTGGCTACTTGGAGCATCTTTGAAGATGTAAAGAATGGGTTAGAAAGTCATTATGAGCTAAAAAATGTTAAAAAATCTATACTTCATGGCATGAATACTCCTCAATAGAATAATGTAAGGTAAGTTTATTTGAACTCAACCTTTCATATTACTTAGTACTTCCATTGTATGATGAGTTGCTAGAAAATTCTCAAGCTTACTCTTCTAAATATCTCAACCAGTAAAAGCAAACATAGAAGGTTGCTTTGAAACTTCAGAAGATCAAGCCTGAAGCTAAAAAGCTTAAGAAAGAAAAATTACAAATTTTTTCTTCTTCTCAAGTTCTATGCCTTAAAACTGAAGCCTCCAAATGTATTGAGAAAGATGTCAGAAAGTTTTTTTTTTTCTTTTGAGAAGGCTTCACGGTTTCTAATATTTGACCTAGAACAAATGATAAATGGTTCAAAAACCTTGTTCTTATGCTGAAGATCACAAGCTATGTTTTTAAAAACTGGTTTGAGATATGAAAAGGAAATAAAAGAAAAAGTAATGTAACCTCATCTAAGATCTATAATCTTTGTCTCTTGGACTCTCTCCCATAAGAAGGGACACCCACCTGACAAATGGTTCTTGAGAAAGAAATATGTTAAGGTTGGGAAATCTCTTCCTCAAAAACTAACCAAAAGGACCCAAGATAGTCTGGGTACCAAAACCAAAAACTTTTCCTATTGCAAGTATGTCTGATAAGGTCCATGGGCTGGAGTACCAAGGAACAAATGGATGGTGACTTTTCCAGACACCTGTCCTGAACATAAGAGTAAATAAGGAGCTTGAAGACTAAGAACTCAAGATATCTCAAGTTTGATGCTAAAAGAGCTTAAGAAGGATCTTGCTTATAATCTCGAAGATTTTGGAAAATCCTTAGAAAATGAGTCTCAAGGATGTTTTAAAAGGTAGATGAAAGCGAACTCTTCAGAAAACATGCTTAGAACTCCAAAATAATCAGAAAGTAATATTTCTAGATACAAAGATGAGCAAACTGAAAAAGAAAAGAAGCTAAGGAATCTGAATGATCTAGAAACTACAAGGGAGCTTGTTTAATGATAGTTTCTTAAGACAAAGTTCGTGGAGGCATTCCAAGGGTATGAGAACTAGGTCATTCCTTAGAAATATGTCAAAATTGTGTTTTCATCACCACCTTTGAACCTAAATGCATTAAAGAAGCTTTGAGTGATCAAAGTTGGGTGGATGCTATGCAAAAGAGGCAAGTTCAAGAAAGGCAAAGTCTAGATGTCTAATTGAAAAATCATCATCAGTACAAAAGAGATAATCAAGAACAAGCTCGATGAAGTTGACTTTATCACATGGAATAGAGCAAGTTTGGTTGCACAAGGTTATAATCAAGAGAGGGAATTGATTACGATGAAACTTTTGCACCGTAGCTAGGCTTGAAGCAATTAGAATGCTACTTACTTTGTTGCCTTCAAGGGATTCACTCTCTACCAAATGGATGTTAAGTCTTCATTTCTAAATAGATTCCTCTCTAAGGAAGTATATGTGAAGTAGCCTCCTAGTTTTGAGATTGAAGACCTTCCTAAGCATGTGTTCAAGCTAAAGAAAGTTCTCTATGGTCTGAACAAGCTTCTCAAGCTTGGTATGATGACTGAGTACCTTGTTGAAGAATGGTTCAAGAAAGGTACTACTCTCGACTTATGGTATAAGAAAAGTACTTCTTGTGATATTTAGGTCTTTGTGATGCTGACTTTGCTTGAGATAACGTTGAGAGAAAAAGAATAATAGTTGTTGCTATCTCTTGAAGAAGGCTGATCACATAATTATTCAAGAAAGGTAAAATAAAATTCCTCTTGCTCCTGCTAAAACTGAATATGTAGTTGCTCAAATGTGTTTCACCTAGATACTCCAGATAAGTAACTAAGCTGGAAGATTATTACTTAAGGTACTTCTATATCCCTATCTCTTAGTAATACAAGTGCTATCTATCTTGTTAGGAATCATTCTCTCACTCTTAATTCAAGCTTGTGTTGTTAAAACATCTTTTTATCACAATCTTATTCAAAAAGGGGATGTTGAGATAATGATTGTGAATGATGAAGACCAAGTGTCAAATACATTCATAAAACCATTAACTGAAGATCTCTCTTGTGTTTTAAAAAAGATTTTAAACTTAAATTTTTTGTAAAATCTGCATAAGCATTCATACACAAACATCTGGGCATCCTTCCTTCATAGTTACGCTAAAACCTGGAAAAGTCATCAGTCTTTGCATTCAAAAGACATCATTTGCAAGAATAATCAATCAGTTGCCTTATTAGAAAGTCAGTTGCAAGATCACATATGAAATATGGCCATCCAAAATTTATGAAAAAGGGGTTAGAATATAGGAGATCATGGTCACATGAAGTCCTATTTTTGAAGATGAATGCATGGCAAAAATATGGTGAGTCTCTAATGGGCCAGAAAATGAAAGGCGAAGCTAGAAAAATAAAACCTTCAAAAGTGATCCCAAGAGTCAAAAATCACTCTTTCTAAAGGATGAAAAGGGATAATTCCACTCTTTTGGGTTTTCTTTCTCCCACGTCACCTCACCTTCAGTCTGTCATGTCACATCACTTAAATAACCCCCACTCCTCACACATTACCTTTTACCTTCATCCTCAACCTCAAACACGCTACCTAAACCGTTTCCTCTCTTCATTTACTTTCTTCTCAGTAACTACTACCTTCATGTAACACTCAGAAAATTATTTAAAAATTAATTTGAGCTTTGTTATTCGTAATTTCAATATTCTACAGTATAGCAACGATGAGGGTGACATTAACGATATTCTGCACTTGTAATTTCAATCTTAGATAAGCCTAAAATTCTGCCAAATGCTGTCTTTGTATTGGAAATGAATTAAACTCTTGATCTAGGAGTCAAGTGAACTTTAGTTCAAGTATGATGTATATGAATGCATGTTAGTGACATTAACGATTGGTTTATGAGGAGTGAATGGGAATCACTTGTGGTTGACTGTATATATGTTGAAACATTATGAAATTCAGAAACTATGCAAATGTATGTAGTAAGGTGAGCTTGAGGTTGATGTATGTACCAAGTGAAGAATAAGTCCCTTTAGTCCAAAAAGGGCACGCAAAGGTCCTTTTTAGTCTATAAAGGACAAAGGTCCCTTGAATGTTAAAGGGCATGGGAGAGGTCCCCTGAATGTGTAAGGACAGAGAATGTCCCCTTTAGTTTAAAAAGGGCAGAAAAGGTCCCCTTCGATGTATTGAGGGCACGCAAAGTTGAAAAATGAACTATTATGATATTGAGTAGAATGACATATGTAAGCTGAGTGATTGAGTATTAAAATAAACTCACTTCGGAAGAATGACTTTTGAACTTAAAAATAAACCTTTGATGTATGTTGCATGCTCACAATTTTATTAATAAACCAAAGTGGCTGGGATAATAACGATGACATGAGTTTCATTATATGTTTTGGGATGCACTTAGAATTTTAGAATTCTCACCCTATGTGTTTGTTTCTGTCGTCTCTAGGTTACTCCTCAGAGAAGTGAAGCCCTTCAAAGTAGTGGAGACTCGTATTCTTGTACTTAGATATGTATATGTGTCTATAAATGTAGTAAAGAACATATATGTACTAAAGCTCATAGAAGAGCTCCCTTTTATACTTGACTTATACTAAATAAATACTTTGTTTCCTTACTATATATTTTGATAGAACCCCACGTTAGTTACTACATAATTCAACCGATTCTTGCTAAATAATTAAGAAAGGTCCGTAAATTTAGAAGTAACAAATCTTAGAGTATGACGTCATGACTTCAGGATGAGGTTGTACTTGGGAGGATGTTACATTCACCCTCAAAATCCTTCAAGCTTCAACCTTTTTAAGCTCTCCAGTAAATCCTTCCATACACATCCTGTCTATGGCTAAAGGAAAAGAGCTTGACAGGTCGTCCACAAAAAGGGGAACTTTTGTCATGTTTAATGAACCTTTATGCAGGATGCTTATGAAGAAAGCTTTTCTTAGAGGATGATAGCTTCTGGAAAGAGGCTAAACAACTTTCTCCTAAACCAAGTCCAGATTCTAAGGGGATTGTTTACTTTCCAGGGTTGGGAACACTTTCTAGACATCTCTGATAGGTGTTTCCAGGAATGGTTATTGCCTTCTATGCTTATCTTAGGGCAAAGAATGAACTACTCTCAAACCTACTGTAACACCAGAAAAATTACTTAAAAATTAATTTGAGCTTTGTTAGTCGTAATTTTAAAAATATAACAGTTTAACAACGATGAGAATGGCTCAACGGACGTTAAAAAAAAAAAATTTCCGGGGTGAATAGTAACCTGTGGGTCCAGCCCGCTCCTGGAACTTGAAATTCGGGGGACAGAAGAGTGCCCGAAATTAAGAAAATATGAGAATAAGGCTAGAAATATGTGGGAATGAAAATTTTATACCTAGAATTAATTTTCGGGTAATATGGTTAAATAAATACGGTATTTACCCGTTCGGTAAAATTTCGATATGCGATTTGTAACACCGAAAGATATTTTAATCATTACAAATGGATAATGTATCCATTCTAAACAAGTGGAAGGCCAAGATTCGATCTTGAATTACAAGATTGAATCCTAGCCATTCATCATATTTTCTTTAAAGAATTATATTCCCTATTAGATAATTCTTACTACATGATATCATAATACCATTAAAAACTATAAAACCTTATCACCTTGAGATGCATTCTCGGCCATGAACAAAAAAGGGGCAGAAACCTCCATTTTTTTTTTCTTTCAAGAGCTTAGAACTTGATTCAAACCTCAAAACACCTAACCTACACTTACTAAAACTTCAAACTTCCTTCACAAAACTTGTTCTACACCCCAAACCCCACAAATCTAACCGATTAGAATTTTAATCCATCACTTTTTCCCACTTTGAGCCATCATACATCACTGTCTAAGGGAGGTTTGTGACTTGATTTGGAGTCCTTGTAGTGAAGAGGAATCAATTAGAGCATCTTTTGGAGTTAGAACTCTTCAAGCATCACAAGTAGGGTTTTTTGTTGTCTTTTCTTGCCAATTTTTCTGTTCTATTTTGGGCTGATATATGTCCAAGATTTTTGATGAAATTGATTGCTATTATGTTGAAATTGATGTATGAATTTTGGTTGTGTGTTTGGATGGTGTTAGAAAATGGTTTTCATCAAAATAAATTTGGACTAGGTTGCTGGAATTTCTGTTGTCCTGTAGCAGCAGTGGTTCATGAATTTTTGGAATATTTGTGGGTGTTTTCATATGCTATAAAAATTATATGTTGGAGTAAACATCTAAAAATAATTACCTGAATTTTATTGGGTTTAGTTTTAAGATTTGATGCCTCAGAAAAATCAGAAACCAAAATAAGACAGATGTTGTCCTGATTGTTGAGGTTGAGGCAGTAAACTTGTCCGAATTTATTATCATAGCAAATGATTGAACTAGCTCTTGAAATTTTTACACGACGTTACTAGTATATTGAAGTGTTTCTGTGAATTTTATTGTGAATTAATTCAATCATTTGCTAGGGTTAAAAATTAGGGGAACTGGTTCTAGTCTGGGAATTGGTGGCCCCTGACTACTAAATTTGTACATTTTGAGGTAGCTATAGAGCTCTGTTTGTCCTAAAATTTTTACATGTTATTCTAGACACATTGAAGTGTCATACAGAATTTTTGTGACTCTTGAAATGGCTGTTTGATATGATAATGAACTGTTGTGCCTAGGATAGTAACTCTCCCATTGTGCTGGAATGGAACAATGCTTTGAATTGAGAATGTAATGGCACCTTGGCTTCTAGTATGACATGAGTATTTGATATTAAGTGTTTGGCCATGTGACTTATGACATGTAAATGCATGCTATGGATTTTAAAGATTGAAGTATGAGAAAAGAATGAGAATTTCATTGTGAATGATTGCCTATATGTGGCCTATGTATGCATTTGAGAAAGAGAAAAGTATATGATGCCATTATAATAATGTATAAATTTAAATTGTGCATGTCCTGACATATGGACAAAATAGAAACAAGACTTAGATTGAATAAGGGGAAGGCGAAAGTAGTAACTTCCCAAAATTTATTTTGAGTCGGTAGACGTATCGGTTAGGAATAGATCTGTGTGTGATTTGGAAATGGAAAAAAATGAAGTTCTGATGATCACGTATAGGAATGAGCTCAGTCCTGATAAGGTCTATTTCCCTTGTGTGGTGTGATCCACCATAAATACCCGTTGGGTATAAACGGATCTATTGTGGAATTGTCTACTGAAATTACCCGTTGGGAAACTAAGTCTTCCTATGTCAATGAAAAGAGAAAAATGCACTAATTGGCTTTCTATGGCCATGATGAAAACCAGATCACTTGAGATAACTTTATTGTATTTGATACATGCATAGTCCATATCATATGAAATCCTTTAAGTAGATTTACTTACTATATGTTTGAGCTTCTAGATATATGTATACGTCCTGATTGATTGTTAAAAGCTACCCACTTCGGAAGGATGATTTTGGAACCTTAAAATGAATCTTTAGAATATATTGCATGATCAGTTTCTGAATAAATTGAAGTGGCTGAGGCGATGACGATGACATTATGATTGTGATTGGGGAGTTGCCTACCTGAGAATTAGAAAATTCTCACCCCTATGGTTTGTGTTTCCATGTTGCCTCCAGGTTAAGCCAAAGGACGATGATCCTGCTATGCAAAGGAATGTGGGACCGCAATAGCATAGTAGTTACTATTTTATTCTGTTGTACTTAGTGGGATGGAAAATGTATGTAAATGTATTAGAGGATAAACATGTAGTAAAGCTCATAGAGGAGCTTCCTTTGTATTTTAGCTGTATATTCAATGAATATGGTGTTTACTTGTAATATGTTTTAATAGAATTACGCTTATTTATCTCGTACGTAAATCGAGCTTGCTATAGATAATTAAGAGAGGTCCGCTAATTAACAAGTAATAACTTTAGTATGATATCATAGCTTAAGAATGAGGTTGTACTTGGGAGGATGTTACACCTACCATCAGGGGCACTTACATTGAGATAGGGTTGTCCTAGCATCCAGTAACTAGAGCTCCTGTTGTTGGAGTAAATTGCTTAGCATAGGAAGAATGGTTCAAGACATCTAGGGTGAGTGTTGAAGAAGTCTCAAAGCATCTCACAAATTCAACAAAGCATCAACCATATGACATTACAACCTTCATGCTTAGCCCAAGGGCGAGAGAGGTTTTTATTGTTGTTCAATTTACTATTCTTACCAAGCACGGAAGTCCTGATGTTCTTCTAGGCATGGATTGTATGTTACTTTTTGTCTGCTATCCAAAAGAAAAGTAAATCTTCCAAAAATGATAATGGACTATATGCTCAGTGCATTACCAAAGATAAAAGAAGAATGGCTAGAGTTCCCTATGATATGTTGACAAAAATATTCCAGCATGTTAGATACCCTCTAACTAAAGATGGTTTGAACACCTTCCTGGGATGTAATTCTCCATAAAATCCTTTAGAATGATAAATAAGACTCAATTTATTCTAGTAAAGACAAGCTCTAGAAAGAAAAGCTTACTGTTCAGGGATCCTGAATAGAAAGACCACTGAGGACAAGAAGAAAAAGATTACAGAAAAAGGACGATAAAAAAGGAAGGCTGTCATTCATGTGACCAGTTTTGAAAGCTCTCCTAAGAAAACTACATAAGAAGAAGCTCCTCCAAGAACTAAACAACGGGCAAAAGAATGACAAGTAAAAAGGGAAGCAAACAAGATTTCGAAACCTTCTGAAGCATCAGAATCTAGGGATGAGCCCTCAAACGTGAGTTACCTCAGGGCAGACCTGACAAACTTCCTATACAAAGAAAGGTTCCTGAGCCAAAACTCAAAACTATGCCGAAGGGAGTAAATAGGGCAGTCTCATTCTGAAAGACATGAGTGATGTTGCTCACACAGGAGGTGCTAGTAAAGAATCTGAATCCTCTAAAGATGAAGAAGAAGAAGAACGAATTCTCAGAAGAGAATTCTTCAAGAAAAGTGAAGGCTTGAAGAAGCAAGAAAATTGTAGTAGGAAAAAAGGATTCATGGGTCCAGGAAAAGTGGAAGAAGACCTCCTGTTCTTGAGCCCTCTGTTGTCATTGATGAACAATCAGCAAGGCCCATGACTCAACAGTTTGGTTTTACCTCTATCCCTATCCCAGCTGAACCTAGCGAAGGGACAATGGCTTCAAATCAAGTTTCTTCACTGAACCCGCAACTACCCCACAAGGATAACAATCATGGAGCCCAAAGTAACTTCTTTAGGTGACAATGACAACTTCATGACAATAAGTGATTTAATGAAATCCATGATGAAGTCTATTGCCTCTTAAGCACAACCTGAAGAAGAAAGAGTGGATGAACTAAATTTCTTTGTCAATGAACTATTCTCCACTCTGGAGTCTATTTATGAGGAGCCATCCATATAGCCCATCATTGAAGAGCCACGAGGAAACCTATGAACCAAAATAAAATTTTATCCTAATGGTGCCTCAACCTCCGCTTTCCATCCGCATCACTTAGATAGAAAAAGAAGAGGATAGGGCATTAGAAGCTAGTGCTCATCTCAGTGAAGAAGTTGCTGCTTCTACCTCGGCTCAGATGGTTAAAGCATCCTGCTCCTTTCCTGAGCCTACTTCTACTCTTGCCGCCTCTGATTCTATCATGCCATCCTCTCCACCTCCTCCTGTTGTACATGCTGAAACACAACTGAATCGCCTAATTCTTGGGAAGCTACCCTCGACATTCTTGAGCTATCTCCAAAAGTTGCTCCAGCACCAATCAACTTACCTTCTCTAACCTCAACCAAGCCTTCCTTAAGATATCAGTTTAATCAAATTATCCTATAGCATCTAAGAGAGATTGCCTCTTGACAAGATAGAATTAAGGCAACAATTATAGAGCATGGTGCCCAGCTAAGACAAAATGAAAAATTGCAACTTCAATTCTTCAGACCAATCAAGAAATTTTACAAGAACTAGGATGCTGAGGCTAAAGATGGTGCTCTTGGTTTGGACACCCTTCTTGATGACAAAAGGGGGAGAGGAAAAGAGATGAAGAAAATCAAGTGCTATGGAATTTCAAGGGGCCTATCCTGAGGGAAGCTTAGAGAATTTTTTTTCAGCATGCATATTTTTTTGTTGTTTTTTTTTTTTATGTTTTGATAGATATCTTATCTTGTTTTATACAATTGGATTTTATCTATTCAATTATCACGCTTATGCCATCCTTTTGGCTCTGATGCATATCTATCTTAAGCTCTATTTTTTTTAAGCTATGATACATATCGATGCCTGCTTATCATGCTTAGCTAATCATATATCATGCTTGTTGAATTTCTTTTATCTCTTAAGCATCTATTATGATCTATTGACTCATTGGCACATTGAGATATTTAGCTCACATGTGTATTTGTGATTACCATTGAGAAGTATCTATTAAAGCACAAAATCTTTCTTTTGTTGCTCTGATACTCGCATCTATTGATATGCTTCGATATGCATGACTTGCTTAAAATGTTGGTTTTATAAAACACATTCTCTCTGACACACATATGATAAGTTCTCTAAAGCTTTGTATAACTTGATCAAAATATAGTTGTGTATAGTTTCTGAGTCTTCAGAAACTTGTTCCTATATGCTTTGATACAACTAAGATCAGTTTGTGAGCCTCAGAACCCTGTCGTGTGTCCTGCACTTTTATGGTATATAATATGTTATGTCATGTTTCATATAGAACGTGAATGTGTTTTCATAAAAATCATGAGCGTTTTTTGTTTTGCTTCATAAAAATTGATTTCCTTTCATGTTTTGATACTTATGGGAAAGGTCTCATAACTCATAACAAAACGCTATTTTATGCTTTGCTCTGATATATTTGGGATTAATTCCTATTGAGCTTCAGAAACCTAAAACAATATATACTGTTTCTCTTTAAGGTTTCTTTGACCATCAGAAACTACATAAGTATAATTTTTTTTTTTGCTTTGTTTGCTCAAAATGCTTTATTACATTTCTCATATGAACATGAGCATCCGTTTTCAAAAATCGGTTTGGATAAAGCTCTGAATAAGGAAATTAATCAAGATTAGATATCAAAAGTATTACTTGTTTGTTATTTAAGCACGACATTTTCAGAAAGTCTCCTTATGAAAAGGACTCAAATGATAATATCTTTTCATCTGTTTAATACCCTTTGACACATCTCAGAAAGTACTTTGAGAAAGTTCATAAGTTTATTAAACAACCAAAACAGCTTTGATTCAAGTTGTTTAAGGCATAAAACATTTTTATCCATATCTTTAAAAGAATAGTTTTTATCATGATATATTCCATTCTATTTCTTTCAACATCTCTTCAAAAGATTTTCTTCAAATTGGTTTGTCATCATAAAAAATGAGGAAATTGTAATCTCTAGAACCCTTCAGAAAGTGTTTAGGTAATATGTTTTGAATGACAATAGAACCAATTTAAAGAAAATACTTTGAAGAATGACTAATATATACCTTGAGTTTCTTGACATAGCATCCAGTTATTTCTGGATTGCATAACATAGACTTGAAGCGAGAATAATTTCATTTTACATGTGCAAACATAATTTATCTCATTTAAAGAGATTGAACTTAATACAAGTGAATATATTATCATGCAAAGAACGCGTTCATTCATTACGGATGAAAGGAAATCAAAACAAGGGCAAGAAACTAAGGCATAGGACTTTAGAAAGTAGCACCGTACATCATAAAGTATGCTCAGATGAAGATATCAAGCAAACTGATAACAACATGTTACACAATCTTCAATCATCATGATCACAAATTTTGCATCATCATAAAGCTTGCATTGAATATAAGAAGTCTAAAGATTCATCAAGGAACTGAATTAAACGTCAAAAAGCTCACTTCTATGTACAGTGTTCCTGCGAAGCTCACATCCTGTAAGGTTCATCACATTATGTAATCAGATTCCTTACTTGTAAAAAAATCTTCTTTCTACGTTCTTGAATAGATATATGTTCTTCCTAGGAAGAAATGATAGAAAGAAGTTATTCAAGTTATCCTAGGTTATTCATGTATATTTTAAGGAAACTTGAGTGTAGTTTAGTTTGAGTGGCAACCTAAACACAAACCTTTGTATCCTTAATCCAATAGTGATCAGTGTGAAATAGCTTGCAGTGGCTAATGTAAAACTACTTACAACGTGACAGTAAATATGTTCTACTAGTTTCAGTTTAGCTTGGAAAGGCTAGTACAAGACTATTCAAGGTTCATCTTGGAAAGGCTGGTGAATAACTACTTTCAACGTGACAGGAGGGATTGTCTACTTGTCACGAGTTTAACTTGGAGAGGATAATACAAGACTACTTAAGGTTAAGCTTGGAGAGGTTGGTGAATAACTACTTTCAATATGACAGGAGGGTTGTCTACTTGTCACAAGTTTGGCTTGGAAGGCTGGTGAATAACTACTTGGTTCAGCTTGGAAAGGCTAGTGAATAATTACTTAGGTTGTGATAGTAGGGTTGTACCTGGTCATACGCAAGAGCTTAGGAAGGCTAATGTAAAGACTATCATGTTTTTCTTTCTAGGTTGAGAAAGATGTTTAGTGGAACCTTAACGTGTGTTGAGTCTGGATGTAGTTAGTTTTGGCCGAACACAGGATATAAAAATATTTGTGTCATATCATCTTCTCCCTGATCTTTTTTTATTTTCTCTATTATGCTGTATAATCTTGAAATACTATCTTAGTTGCTGTTACATATCCTATGCTTCAGAATATCTACTTTCTGAAACAACTAATCTTATTTTCCGCGCACTTCAAGCTTAATGCTTGATAGTTTTTGTTAAATGTTTCATATGCTAAAAGAGTCAAAGCCCAATTCAACCCCTCTTCCCGTGCACTATAATATCTACACAACCAAGACTGAAGTTCGCTGGAAAAAGATATTGCCTTGTCATAATGGATGATTACGCAAGATTTACATGGATATCTTCCTAGCTTCTAAGGATGAGGTGGTTGAAAGATTCATTTGTATTGAAAAAGATTCTCAAATTATCTCTATTAGATCATATCATGGAGGAGAATTTGAAAATCATGTTTTTGAAGAGTTTTGTGAAAATTATGGCATTTCTCATGAGTTCTTTACTCCTAGAACTCCCCAACAAAATGGGATTCCTGAAGAAAGAACAGAAACTTATAGGAGATAGCCAAAACCATGCTTTTAGAAAGTGGATTATCAAAAGATTTTTGGGCGAGAGGCTGTAAACACCTCATGCTATATCTAAAATAGAATCTTTCTAAGGCCAATCCTAAAAAAAACACCTTATGAGCTGTGAAGGTAGAAAACCCGCATATCATATTTTCATATCTTTGGCTTATCATGTTTTATTCTTAACACCAAGGACAAACTTGCAAAGTTTGATCCTAAATTTGATAATGGCATTTTCCTAGGATATTCCTCGATAGCTAAAGCTTACAGGGTGTCCAACAAAAAAATTATGTGTTGAGAAGACTATCCACATCAAGTTCAAAGAGCTCAAGAAGGACTTTGCTAATGATCTTGAAGACTGAATGAGAATCTTGAGAAATGAATCTCAAGGATTCTTCTGAAAGCAAGCAGATAAAAGCTTAACCTTTAGAAAGTAAGCTTCAGAACACGAACTCTTCAGAAAGCTTGCTTAGGACCCCAAAGCCATCAAAAAGTAACATTTTTGAGCATGAAAAAGAGCAATCTGAAGATGAAAGAGATGCTGAAGAACTTCAAGATCAGAAACTACAAGAGAGTTTCTAATCTAAAGCGTATCTAGAACAAAGTCCTTGGAGACATTTCCAAGGGTGTGAGACAAGATCCTCCCTTAGAAGTATGTCAAACTGTGTTTCATCTCTGGTAAGCTGAATGTATTGAAGAAGATTTGTGTGATCAAAGTTAGGTGGATGCTATGCAAAAGGAACTTGACTAGTTTGAGAAAAGCAAAGTCAGACGCTCATGGAGAAACCCACGGGAAAGACCATCATTGGAACAAAATGGGTGTTCAGAAACAAGCTTGATGAAGTTGGAAAAGTCATAAAAAACAAAGCAAGATTAGTTGCACAAGGTTATAATCAACAAGAGGGAATTGATTATGATGAAACCTTTGCATTAATAGCTAGGCTAGAAGCCATAAGAATGCTACTTGCTTTTGTTGCCTACAAAGGATTCACTCTTTACTAGATAGATGTCAAGTCTGTAATCCTAAATGGATTTCTCTTTGAGGAAGTATATATGTAGCAGCCTCCTAGTTTTGAGAGTGAAAACCTTTCCAACCATGTCTTCAAGTTGACAAAGACACTTTATGGTCTAAAACAAGCTCTTTGAGCTTGGTATGAAAGGCTAAGTACCTTCTTGTTGAAGAATGGGTTCAAGAGAGGTAAAGTTGATACTACCCTTTTTACTCTTGAGCAAGATAATCACGTTTTGATAGTCCAAATATATGTTGATGACATCATATTTGGCACCACTAATCATTCTTCTTGTGAAAAGTTTTCAAAATTAATGCAAAGTGAATTTGAGATGAGCATGATAGGTGAACTCAAGATTTTCCTAGGTCTTCAAATAAAACAACAAAAGGAAGGAACCTTGATCCATCAAGAAAAATATACAAAATAGCTTTTGAAAAAGTTTAATATGGATCAAGCCAAATCCATGAGTACTCCCATGCATCCATCTCAAATCATCGATGTTGATGAGAATGGTGAAAAAGTATCAAAAAGTAATTACAGAGGAATGATTGGTTCAGTTCTGTATCTTATAGCTAGTAGAGCTAGATTTCAATCTAACCCAAAGCAATCACACTTAAATGCTATCAAAAGAATCTTACGATATTTATCCAGGACTACTAATCTTGGCTTATGGTATGAGAAAGGTACATATTGTGATATTGTAAGTTATAGTGATGCCTGACTTCCTGGAGATAGAGTAAAGAGAAATAGCACCAGTGGATACTGCGTTTCTTCAAAAGAGCCTCATCACTTGGTCATGCAAGAAGCATAATACTATTGCTCTTTCTATGGCTGAAGCTGAATTTGTAGCTACTAAACTGCTATACCCAAATGTTATGGATAAGGAACCATCTAGAAGATTATCACCTGAGGTATTCCAAAATCCCTATCTTCTGTGATAATACTAGTGCTATAAATCTTCCTAAGAATCTTATTCAGCACTCTAGATCCAAACACATCGATATTAAACATCATTTTATTCTGGATTATGTTCAAAAAGGAGATGTTGAGTTAATGTTTGTAAATATTGAAGATCAAATGTCTGATATATTGACAAAACTATTAGTTGAAGATCGCTTTTGTGTTGTGAAAAAGCTTTTGAACTTAAAGGCTTTTAAATCTGCATAAGCATTCATGCATAAACATCTCTGGATACTATAACACCCGAAAAATTATTTAAAATTTAACTTTAGCTTTATTCAGAATTTCAAAAATTTGACAATTTTAGCAATGATGAGGATGGCCCAATAGACATGTTAAAAAAAAATTGGGCCGGGCTTGAATAGTATTTTGCGAGCTTCGCGGGCCCATTGGAATAGCCAAAACCCTATATCCAGGACTAGGAGATGCCTAGAATTGAGAAAAGATGGGGTTAAGATTAGAAATGGTTAGAAATAAAGATTTTATACCTGGAAATATGTTTCGAGCAATATCTAATTGTTCGGTATGGTGTTTTACCGTTCAGTAAAATTTTGGTGTGCGATTTCTAACACCGAAAGATATTTTATTCTTTACAATTAGATAAAGTCTATCCTTTAAGGCCAAGTGTATGGCAAGGATTGAAACTTTAAAAGTAACTTTTAATCTTGAGCTTTCATTTATTGTTATTTTACCCGAGATGCCGATATCCCATCTGTTCGATGGAATTTTGGTGTGTGATTTTAACACCGAAAAAACTACTTGTTCACCAAGTTAAAGTGAGCCACTTATCTTGAGTCAAGTGGATGACCAAGATCCATTCTTTGACTAAGAAAACAATCCTAGCCATCCATTTCATTTTTTTCTTTTTGAAAAGGAAGAAATACCCATTTTGACTACTTAATTGTTATACCTAACCAAGATATATGCAAACTACTCGAAACCCATCTCATCATTTTTGGCCAAGACTAGCCTAAAACCCATCTTCATTGTTTTTCTCTCAAGAAACTTTAACCTTAGCTTCAAATGCCCAAAACCTTGGTTTATGATCACTAAAACCTCAAATATCTTTTACTAAACTTGTTCTATTCATCATAATCTACATAACCAACTAATTAGAATTTGAATCCATCACCTTTTCCAACTTGAGATATCATACTCCACTATTCAAGGAAGGTATAGGTGTTGTTTGGGAGGCCTTGAAATGAGAATAATAATTCTTGGGGATCTTTTGGAGCCAAGATCTCTGAAGCTCCAAAAAGTAGGGCTTTTAAACCTCTTTTGCTTCAAATCCATTTTTCTATCTTAATCACTAATTTAATTTAATATTTTTAGTTGTATTGTTTAATAATATATAGATATTGATGTGTCTAATTTGGTGGAGTATTTGGATGATGTTAGAAAACTATTTTGGCAAAACAAGTTTTGAGTCATATTGCTGGAATTCTCAAATTTGTACAACAGGTTATGGTTCATGATTTTGAAGTGTTTGTAGATAGAGTCTTGAGCTAAAAATGTTATATGATGAAGCTAACATGTTAAGGTGTTTTCAATATTTTTCTTGGGCTTAAAAATGACTTTTGCTATTTTATAAAAATCAGAAACCAAAATTGTTAGGGTTTCTGCCTACACAAGCCAAATTTGAAGCTATAAATTTGTATAATTTTGTTACTATATCAAATGATCGAGTTATTACTTGAAATTTTTACAAGGTTGAGTACATCTTCAAGTCCAACCCTGAATTTTTGTCTGATTTTATATGATTATTTGATGAGGTAGAAAAATTGAGACTTTTGGTTGTTGGCAGAAATTGAGAAATTCTGACCTCCAAATTTGTCTAATTTTGATAACATAGTTAGAGAATGATTCTTCCTTTGAAATTTTTACAAACCCTTCTAGACATACTGAGGTGTCATAGAAAATTTTTATCTGAAAATCTGCTATTGTGCTGGAAATGAACCGATGCTTTGAGTTGATGAAATAATGGCATTTGGCACTAGTATGGCATGAGTACTTGAATATGAATCATTGAGCATGTGAATTATTGATGATGTTATGCACATATAGATATGCATACTTCTTACAATTGCTTATATGCGAAAGTAAAGCATAAGATTATGTTTCTTGGGCTAGAAAAGTAAATCCAGTTCTGTTGGGAAAGTAAACCTGACTACCCTTGAATTGAGTTGGGGAAAGTAAACTCGGCTAGGAATAGATTAGTGTGAGAAGTGGAAAAAGTAAATCCAATGATCAAGTATGGGAATGAGCTAGTCCTGAAAAGTAGTCTATTAGCCTAAAGTGGTCGAGGCCACAAAAGTCAAGGGCCAAGATAAGTTGAAGTAGCAATTGTTCTAAGTAGTTTTTTTTATCTTATGTGCTAAGTGAATAATTATAGCATCGATATTGGGCCCAATATGTTTAAGTTGCAATTTAATAGTATATGTTTTATATGATGTGTTTGAGATCCCTTTCAATGTACCAGAGGGCACGTAAAGTTAAGAATGAATTGTTATGATGTTGAGTAGTATGACATGAGTATATTAAGTGATTGAATAATAAAAGAGACCCATTTTAGAGAATTGGTTTTTGAACTTTAAAATGAACCTTTGATATATGTTTCATGCTCACATCTTTCTTAATAAACCAAAGTGGCTGGGGCGATCACGATGCCATGGATTTTAGTATATGTTTTGGCGATGCCCTACTAAGAATTTTAGGATTCTCACCCCTATATGTTTGTGTTCCCGTGTCGTCTCCAGGTTGATCAGAGAAAAGGAGGGCTGCATGAAAGGAAATGGATTCGCATTAATTAGTGGTGGAGACTTGTATATGTTGTACTTAGTTATATGTATAAATCTGTAAATATAATAGAGAACATATGTGTATTAGAGCTCAAAGAAGAGCTTCCTTTTGTACTTGACGTTGTATTCAATAAATGTCTTGTTTCTTGATTATATATTTTGATAGAACCATGAATTAGTTACTACACGATTTGATCGATTCTTGTTATAGATATTTAACGAAAGTCCACAAATTTATAAGTAACAACTCTTGAGTCAAATGTCATTACTTAAGAATAAGGTTGTACTTGGGAGGACGCTACATTACATGTAATGCCTGGGGTTGATGGGGGGGAGTAATCGGGCATAAGAAGGCACAAACAAGGAGCTCTCTTCAGGGCTTCTAAGCGGAGGCATGAATGAATCGATTACACACCAGAATGAGAGGATCCTGATTCCTGTGTAGGTATGGGACTATACAGTTGAAGATGACTTATATGAATTGATTGGTACTACCTATAGTAGTAAGATGCATCTTCTTCAGTAGCCCATCATTAAAGAACTCCACGGTTAAGTGTGCTCAACTTGGAGAAATTTTTGGATGGGTGACCTCCCTGGAAAGTTTTCCTAGAGAGCGTATGAGTGAGGACAAAACATACTGAGAAGACCTATGTTAGTTTGTGGGGATAGTCGCGATTATAAAGCGCATGAGATATTACAAATGGTATCAGAGCATCACCTCCCCTAGTCCAGAGTGGTTCGGGATGAACCAAGCAGAAGCTGGTAGGCATGTAATGCCCAGGGTTGATGAGGGGGAACGATCGTCGATGCAAGAAGACATGGACAAGGAGTGTCTCCTGGAAGGCTTCTAAGCGAAGGGGTACATGAATGAACCGATTACACACCAGAATGAGAGGGATCCTGACTGTGTAGGTATGGGACTATACAGTTGAGGATGACTTATATGAATTGATTGGTATTAGCTATACTAATAAGATGCATCTTCTTTTCGATAGCCCATCACTAAAGAACTTCCAGGTAAGCATGCTTGACTTAGAGAAATTTTAGGATTAGTGACCTCCTTGGAAGTTTTCCTAGGGAGCGTGTAAGTGAGGACAAAGCACATCGAGAAGACTGTGTTGGTTTGTGGGACAGTCATCGATCTATAAAGTAACATGAGATGTTACAAATGGTATAGAGCATCACCTCTCTTAGTACAATATGGTTCGGGACAAACCAAGTGGAAGCTAGTGGGCATGTAATGGCCAAGGCTGACGAGGTGGGGAGTGATCGCAGTGCATAAGGCACAGACAAGGAGCAGCTCTTAAAAGGCTTCTAAGCTAAAGGGTACATGAATGAATCGATTACACACCAGGAATAAGAGGGATCCTGAACTCGTAGGTATGGGACTATACAGTTAAGGATGACTTATATGAATTGATTGGTACTACCTATACTAATAAGATGCATATTCTTTTAGTATCCCATCATTAAAGAACTCCACGATTAAGCGTGCTTGACTAGGAGAAATATTAGGATGGGTGACCTCTTGGGAAATTTTCCCAAGTGTGAGTGTCAAGACAAAGCACACTGAGAAGACCTGTGTTGGTTTATGGGGGAAGTCGTCAATCCATAAAGCGGCATGAGATGTTCCAGATACTCCCCTTCATGACTCCAAACTGAAACCCAAATGAAGAATAAGTTTGGCGGAAGAATCATTTGCAAGACTAGGCAATTAGTTTACAAGGTCAGAATGTCAGTATGCAAGCTCAAAGAGAAGATGAGACGTTAAGGAAGGATCAAGTGATTAAAAAAATAGAGTATATACTCTCACAAAGTTTAGAATAAAAAATTGTATATGGTGTGAGAAAGTAGTGCTATTTAGACAGGTTAGAAAGTGAAGTAGAGGTTAGAAAGTGGTTCTATGCTTTAGAAACCACTTTTTGAAAGAATGAAAAAAGCGGGATAATTCCCAGTCTTTTAAGTTTCTTTATCTCATGTCACTTCACCTTCAATCATTACGTCCCATCATTTAAATAACTCCCCACTCCTCACACGTCACAATTCTACCTTCGTCTTCAACCTCACATACTCAAAACCAAAAATCTTCCATATTCTCCTCTTACCAAAATCTTTTCTATAACTGTATCATTCTCAAACCCTTAATTCCTTTCTTTCAACCCTTATATACACCACAAACCAACAATGGCTGAAGGAAGAGAACTCGATAGCTTAACTATGATAAGGGCACCCTTCCACATGTACGATGATCAGATATGCAAGAGTTCTATGTAAAGAACTTCTCCTTACAAAAAAATGGCATTGGGGAAGACAATATGGAAATAACTTCATGAAAGTATGTCCATTCTTAATGAAGTTTTCTCTTTTCAAGGTTGGGAAGAATATTTGGATATCAATGACAGAAAGTTTCTAGGATTAGTAATGGCCTTTTACTTGCAGCTGAAAGGCAGCCCAAACGCATCTCTAAAGACAATGATTTGCAATTTTACCATAGAGGTCAACCTTACTAGTTTGTCGAGGGCTATCAAGGCAACTTGTGAAGGCATCATCTGCTCCTCTTGACTAGTCTTGTTCCCTTGGAATAAATGAAGGAGATGTGTAAAGGTGCCTAATTGACTCCATCTTACACAAACCTAACAAGATCACTCCTGCCATGTTCAGTGCAAGGGCAAGAAAAGTGTACTTGGTGGTACAATTCTCCATCATGCCTTGTATAGGAAGCACGGATGCATTGGTAGGCATGGATTGCATGCTTCTATACTATCTCATGTCCAAGAAAAAGTGAATTTGCCAAGACTCATAATGGATTATATGATCAGGACAATCACTAAAAGATAAAAGGAAGACTGCTAGTGTACTGTGGTATGTTGACAAAGCTATTCCAGGTACATACATCTTCCTCTTATTGAGGAATGGTATGAGTTCATGGAAGGTATTGTATACTCACTCGCTTCCTTTAGAACCTCAAGGAAAAGGCCTACAACCTCAAGGTCTAGGCAACAAGGTAGATTCCCAAGACAAGGGGAGAGCAAGCTAGAAAAGGTTCCAGAAAGTTGAGTCTAAAAAGGAGATTGGAAGAGGCAAAAGGAAACTAATCCTCTCAAAATGAGATTGAGAACTTAGAGGAAGAAAATCTGCTCAGTTCCTCTTAATAGGAAAGGAGAACAAAGATGAGACAAGAGAACATGTAATAACAAGAACCTCAGATGCCACCACCTCTTTCAAAATGTAATAATGATTATTTTGATTCAGATGAGGAAATTCAAAACGATAAAAAAAGATGCCTTGTAAACCAATGGGAACCATTAGAAGAAGAAATATTGAATCCAAGCTTAAGAATGTACCTAAGCATGACATAAGGATATCTATGCTTCTAAAGGACATTACAAAATGTCAACATGCTGGGTATAAGGTTATATTCACTGACTCTAAAGAAGATGATGAAGAAGAAGAACAAGAGAAGGATCATCATCATCTGAAGAAGAAGGTTTATATCATAGTGAAAAGGCCAGATTGAATGAACTATTTAGATCTGAGCCTATTTTTGAACAGCCATCGGTAACACCCTACTAATTACTATATTCTACTCGAGTATTGACACAATAATTAAGTGTATTACTTACATTTGTGACCCATACTAGTCAAAATATACGGTAATAAAGAAACTTTGATACATATGTTGCTACAACCATATTCACATATATATAAACATCATGTCTCAGTTACGATATATATACATCATAAAAGAAAAGCCAATGAAACAACCCCTAACTAGTCAAGAACTCTCTATGAATGAGGCTAGTCCCCTCCTGATACCTAACTTGCTCAAATATTCAGCCCAAACAAAAATGTCATATAGATACAACGGAGCAAAAGAAAACTAATAGTACATCGGTCTCCAGGTTGGTAAAGCCCTAACACTATACTATTGCTATGTACATGCCAACAGTCTCCAAAGATCTTGCCTCCTCCTCCAGGAAGTGTTAGCCATGGCGCGATGACCTCGCCTCCACCTGGGCGTCTGCACCTTCAGAGGGTCCGAGTTGAAGAAGGATGAAGAAACGGGTGCATCTGGTGGGTGTGCTGGTGGAGCAAGTGGAACCTCAAATACATCAGGGTGCACCATATGGAGAGGCACTCCATCATAGGGGAAAGTGGGGTTGAAATCGTAAAACCGAGGTACTAAAGGAATGGTCAAAAAACATATATATATGAACTGGGAGTAACCTATGGCATACAAAGAGTCAAGTGCCCGGTGTAACACCCTAATATTTAACCCAATACGCCTAGGACGTACTTAGATTAATTATTAGTCATTACTTCCTTTAAAACCTCTTTTAGAAATTAACTTAGCGGAAAATACAGGTAAATTTTTTTTTTGAAAGGAGACATGTAAAACAAAGTGCGAGCCTTGCGCGTGACATATAAACGACGTGAAGCGGAAGAATACATAAAACATCCAGAACATAAACATAAAAGAACACATCCATCATGAAAACATTCCTCATCATATTCATTAACATAGTTTAGTACGATACTATAGAAATATAACCGAAACATAAAGTCTTACCCATACTAGTGGGCAGAGCTAGGACAATAAGAAACATAAAGACAAATACATGGTAATAACCCCAAAAGATACTCCCAGCTAAGACTTCCCCTCCCTCGAGCAATGGAAGACGCTCCTACCCATCCCTCGATGGCACGTATCCAATGAACTGGGCAAGCTCCTCGGATGCCTGGAGGCGGAAGGATAGGCGCATGCCCACCACGGTGAGGGCGCATCTCCAGACGTCGTGCTAACCTCGCTGCGTCACCGTCTCCTCACTACCCATCCCAATGTCCATGGGTAAGTGGGGCGGAACCCTTCGAGAAAGGATGAGAAGGAGGATCCTCTGATGGGTCGTCTCCGAACGTCTCGGGCGAGGCACATACTCGGGTAACCTTGCCGCTCGAGATGCCGAAGGGCGTGACGTTCTACTCGTCTCAAGCTCGCGTCCTCTCAAAAATCATGTTGTCGCCAAAGGGGGAGGTTGGAGTGAATCTGAAGCTGGAGACTGGAAAGGCAACAGCGTCCCATGTATGCAAAAATGCGAATGGCACAACGACCCTCAAAGTGGTAGGACTGATGGTCGGATCGTAGTGCAGCTCCCACGGGTGCATCAACAAAAATCACGAACGACGCCATCGATGTCTAAAGACGTAACGGAAAGGGAAACAGAAAGAGGTGAGAATCTTGCTAAAGAAACTCAGTAGGGAAATCCTCTATCCTAATGTCATCGTTTACGTCCCAGGAACCTTGGGTTTATTATGGAAAGGTTAAGCATGCATAGGTTCATTATGAGGTTTTCGCAAAGGTATTTATCCAAGGTCCATATCTTTTATAAGGATTCTTAATGCGTGTATGCAACATAATATTTCATGGATGCATGGCAGTACTTTAGGTAAATCAAACAATTATCAATCAACATATAAGTGGCATGTTACTTTTCTCATACTTGTGACACCAATCATAATAGTAACCGCACCCCTTAAACTAGGCTATGAGCTCATACCTTAACTAGTCGTCACTAGTTCTTACTTATCCTCTTGATAAGCGAATCATATCATAATCATAATCATCATAATCCCGACTCCAAGAGTACGGGTAGGGGCCTAAGGATCACCCATCATGGGACTTTTTCCTTCTTCGAAACGCATCGACATTAAGCCAACGACTTTGTCCGCTTTGGCAGGCTAATGTCTATGCCCTCACGGTTTTACCTTCTCCTCACGGAGCAAGAGTACGTCTCGGTGTGTCACCTTAAACATCATATATTTTCATTCTTCGAAACGCATCGACTCGGTTAAGCCAACGACTTTGTCCGCTTCGGTATGGCTCAACGTCCATACCCCCACGGGTTTACTTTCTCCTCAGGTAAGGAGAAATGCGTCTCGGCATATAACTTTAAACTTCATATTTTTCAAAAACTTTCTTTTTGTCCCTCAAATTTGACGGAAATTCAAGGCGTGACGCTTCACCACGAATTTCCTCAATTTGAGTCTTGCCACATAACTCACATAATGCATGTTATCTCACAAAATCCTCCATCAAGAAAACTTTTCAATCATAACAACATACTTTCTCTAATTCATTTGTATCATATAGTCTCATGCATTATGCTCATAATATACCGAAAACATCACAACGCATATCATAAATCCATATATTCTCATACTCATGATATTAACACATTCATTCATATCACAAGCATACTCACTTGGTCTCATTCTCACATCACATTTCCTATCTCATATCGTCTTATGCTTTGGCCCTTACGGGTCTTAAACTTAAGTTCCAATCATTCTAATGCTCATAATACATCTTTATTCCATTTAAGAGATCATTACTTATAATTCTTACTAAGATTTAGGCTTACTAAAAATTTCAAACAGCATTATGCATCTTGGGCAGAAAATCATCATATGATTACGGGTTCTAAAATCTTCGTTTTAAACCCTTTTTAGATCCGTTTTCGCCTAAGCTTTATAATTAACTCCTAAACCAATCATGAGGGATTCCTACACATATTCACTAATTATAAACCAATTTTCCTCAAATTTATTATGCTGGAACAGAATTGCATTTTTCTAATTCTAAGTGTTCTAGAATTCTCATTTTAAGTCCTTTCTAGTTACTTATTTTTTCCTAACTTCTCTAAAACGTTCCTTACTTCACTCAAGCATAAGTGTACACATTTTATCACTTTAAAATAGTTTGTACAGTAGCCAATCAGGGAGGTGAACCGAAATGAAACAATCATAAAATCACATAAAATCATGACTTAAAAGCACATAAGTTACTAGTTTTCTCTTGGAATGGTTTTTAAGAACTCAAATCTCTTTTAGAACTCAATTTATCTCATTAAAATCATGTAATTATACATGAGGGCAGTAGCTAAATCAATTTGCTCATAAAATAGATTTAAAACATATAATCTCATTCATAATGTTCCTTAGGTACTCCTAAGCTTAGAAAAATTTCAAAACATGGCTATGGGCACTTGTGATTAGATGAACTCACCCAAGCCCATCATCATCACCACAAGGCCGAAATGGCTTCATTGAAACCAACGTTTTCTTAAAACTTTATATTGGATACTTGGGCAAGTCTTTGAGCTCTAGACCATTTAGGTGGTAACATAAATTTAAACATGCTATGCAACTCATTTTACTCTTCTTTTAGAAAATAAAGTGAGAGCATAAAATAAATATGAGGTGCACTCATTTATTATCTTTAGAGTTTAAGTGATGGCGTAAAATATAAACATGATAGACAAGAAAGTAAACATGAAATGCAAGGTTCAATTCTTTATTTTAGTGCTCTAGGCCTCTTGGGGTGTTTACCAAATCAACAATCAACTTTAAGGTTGAAATAGGTAGGCTTTGAGATTTATTAAGTGATGATGCATGTAACATCCTCCCAAGTGCAATGTCATCCTTAAGTAATGACATTATACTTAGGAGTTGTTACTTATAATTTAGCGGACCTTTCTTAGTTGTCTATGGCAAGAGTGATCGAGTCGAATTGTGTAGTGACTAGCTCGTGGTTCTATCAAAATATACAGCAAGGAAACAAAATATTTATTTAGTATACGTCAAGTACAAAAGGGAGCTCTTCTATGAGCTTTGGTACACATCTGTTCCTTACTATATTTACAGATACATATACATATCTAAGTGCAACAGATATGAGTCTCCACTACTAAGCTCCAGAAATTCCAATTCAGTCTTTCTTGTAGGCTTCATTCCTCTGGAATTAACCTGGAGACGACAGGAAATAAACACATAGGGGTGAGAATTCTAAAATTCTCAATAGGGCATCCAGAAACATATAATGAAACTCATGCCATCGTTCTCGTCCCAGCCACTTCGGTTTATTAGTAAAATTGTGAGCATGCAACATATATCAAAGGTTCATTTTAAAGTTCAAAAGTCATTCTTCCGAAGTGGATTTATTTTAATTACTCCATCACTCAGTATACATATGTCATACTACTCAACATCATAAAAATTCATTTTCAACTTTACGTGCCCTCGGTACATCGAAGGGGACTTTTCTTGCCCTTTTTGGACTAAAGGGACCTCTCCAGTGCCCTTTACACATTCAGGGGACTTGTCCGTGCCCTATACACATTCAGGGGACCTTCCCGTGCCCTTTATAGACTAAAGAGGACCTTTGCGTGCCCTTTTTGAACTAAAGGGGACTTCATTCTTTACTTAGTACATACATCATCCTCAAGCTCACACTACCATATGCATTAGCATAGTTTCTAAATGTCATAATGTTTCCAATATAGATATATATACATCATTCATTTATCACGATTCTTTTTACCAACGCAAGCTTAAAGCTCATATATACAACCAATCACAAGAAATTCTCATTCATTTCTCACAAACCAATCTTTAATGTCACTAGCATGCATTCATGTACATCATACTTAAACCAAAGATCATTTGACTTCTAAATCAAGAGTTTAATTCATTTCCAGTACAAAGACAGCATTTGGCAGAATTTGGACTTACAGAGCACGATTTATCTCACAAATTAAACAATCAATTTAAAGACTATGAAAATTCCCTGAGATACTTCAATATGTCCACAAGGCTCCATAAAAATTTCGGAGTAAAAATAGTTCTCTAAGTATGATAATAAAATTCAACAATTTTAGTGGTCAGAAACCCCTCATACTCAGTTCAGAACTAGATTCTCACAATTTTTAACCCTAGCAAATGATTGAATCAGTTTAAAAGAAAAATCATGGGTATACTTCGAGATGTTGAAAATATCCTGTAAAAATTTCAAAGGATAATTCAATCATTTGCTATGTTAATAAAATTATACAAATTCACAGCTTCAGGTCCACTAATCCAACAGCACAGAAACCATTTCAGTTTTCGATTTTTTTAAAGACATTTAGAATCAAATTTAGAGCTCAAGAAAATTTGTGGGACTAGCCCAAGATGTTAACTTGAACATATAATTTTTTCAGCTCATGACCATGACTACAACATGCCCAGAAAAATCGTGATTATACACTGCCTGTAAGAAACCCGAAAATCCAGCAAGTATCTCTCAAAATCCTTTTGACAAAAGTGATTCCTATCATCATCCAAACATCCCACCAAAATTCATACATCAATATTTATGTAATATCAGCCAATAAAACCAGAAATTCCAAGCTCAATCAATCCGAAAATTTCAAAGTAAATTTTGAAAGAAAAGTGGATAATAAAGCCCTACTTGACTCTTTGAAGCTTAAACTCTTGTTCTTAACTTTGCTCAAGGATCCTCCACCAATTTCTTGATCTAACCCTCTCTCTAATCCTCTTACAACACTGTAAATAACAGCTAACTTGATGCTATGGTGAGATAAGGGTTGTGTAATAAGGAATTGATTCAAGTTTTCAAGAGGTAAATTTGTGTTTGTGACAAAACATATGGATGTTTGATGTTGTGGCTTAGTGTTCTTAGTATGTTTTTTATGTTTTTGAAGAAGAAAAAGATGGAAGAATGGCTGAATGGAGTTCTAGCAGAGACTTAAGGAAGAAGAAATGATGAATTTTGATTTATTTTCTTTTTCATTTGAAGATAATGCATACATTAATGAATTATGCAATGTGTTTCTTGAAGATAATCTTGTGCAATTTTGTAACATCCTCATTGGCTCATAGAAAAGGGCAATGGTGTGGCCTATTTTAAGCCACACACTTGTCATATTATGTGTCTAATTTGCACTATAAATTTCATCCAGTGTAAGAAACTACACAAATTTAACCAACAGGTAAAATACCATATTCGTAAATAGATGTTTCCTGAAAATAAATTCCAGGTCTAAAATTCTTATTTCTAACATTTTCTAACCTCAATTCTATATTTTCTAGTCCGGGCATTTCTTGGTCCCGGGTTTTTTCGGGATAGGCCTGTGGGGCCCACAAGATTACTATTCACAGCCCAATTTTTTTTTTTTGCAGG
This sequence comes from Dalbergia oliveri, assembly GCA_030441495.1. Lineage (NCBI taxonomy): Eukaryota > Viridiplantae > Streptophyta > Magnoliopsida > Fabales > Fabaceae > Dalbergia > Dalbergia oliveri. The sequence continues at coordinate 19,390,840 of JAMLFY010000016.1, forward strand.
TCCGTTGGGCCACCCTCATCATTACTATACTATTAGATTTTTGAAATTACGAATAACAAAGCTCAAATTAATTTTTAAATAATTTTAAGTATTACAATGCACATTCTTGTTTTAATCTTTAAGTTGCTTAGTGATAGCTTGAAAATAAACATGCTATGCAAAGCATAAAAGTAAACATGAATGCAACTCCTTTTAATCTTAACTAGAGCTCTTACAAGACTTTAAAGGAACATAAAAACCTCAACCCATTGTGTATCATAAAGCAAGCTTTAGAGTTCTTAGCACCTAGACTTCAAAGAAGCCTTAAGGTTGTGAACCTCATCATCAAGCTCAAGAAAATGATTCTAGTGGCAAAAACCACAACAAACATTCAAAGGACCATTCTAATATTTTTAGCAAACCTTTTTCCCAAAACCAAAACAAAGAGGCCGAAACCAAGAAGGAAAAGAAATGAAAACTAGAGCTTGAATAAGATAAAAAAGGAAAACCGAAACCTAGAAGAATGAAAGCCAAAACTTTGAACTTGTAAAGAAAAGGGAAAGGAGTTTATATATGGTCCAAGACCAAGATCCAAACTTTAGAGGTTTATCCCATGACAAACACCACACTATTTCCATGAGACCTCATCATCAAGTTAAAGTTGTGTTCATAAAATGGCCTCATGGCCGAAAATGCAAGGAGGAAGAAAAAGAGTTTGAAACCAAGAGAAAACTAGAAACTTTTCTCAAAGAAAGTAAAGAAAACTTGAAAGAAAACCCCTACCAAGTGAAATCTTGAAAGCTTTGAAAGAAAGCTTGAGTTTGCAAGGAAATGAGAAGACAAAATCTTCTCTTGGTGAGCAACAAGGATTCGGCCTCCAAAGGTTCTCAAGCAAGATGATTTTTCCTTGAGGATGCAAGCTTGGAAATGGTGAGGTTTGGTGTTTAGGAGGTGTTTTAAGGTATGAGAGTGGTGGTTTGAGGTGGTTTGTGGTGGCTCAAGGTGGTGGTGGTGGTTCTTTGAGGAAGGAAGAAAAAGAACTTAGAGGAAGGGAAAATGAGAGAAAATGAGAGAAAGTGCAAGAAAACTCAACTTAGCAAATGATCAAAAAGGTGTCCAAGCTTTCCAAGGTGTGGTATTTATAAAGAATGAAATGTTGTGTCTGATTTAGAGGGGAAGAGCTGGCTGAAATTTTGGCTTGGGAGGGAAGGAAAATATCTTCTAAAGCTTGTCTTGGAAGCTTGGTTTAAGTCCTAGCTTAGGTGTAGTCAAGTCCTAGCTTTGGCATAGCCTTTTTGGATGAAATTTGAAATCAATATTTGATGGATTTTGGGGGAGGATTTGGCCAAATCTGGACAGCCAAGAGGGAGGGAAAAATCATCCTTTGTGGTTTAATGATACGTTTAGGTGTTTCATTAATTAAGATTTGTGTTAGGAGTTTGTGAGAAAGTGTTTAGGTGTAATAAAGGTTAATTAGGGTCATTAAGGCTTGGTTTAGCGGGTGTCCTAATCTAGATTAACAATTTTAAAATCATTCTTTTGGTCAAAAAGGTTGTAGACAAGTTTCCTTAATTTAAGGAAATTGGAGAGAGAAAAACTATTTATTACTTTTTGATTAGTAGTCTTGGATTAAAGAATGAAATTAGAATTTGACTAAGCAATTTTAGTTTCTAATCATCCTTAATAAATCATTTTGACTCTATATTAATTATCGAAATAAATTAATCTTCGATTAGAGCCTAATATTGCTTAGGTTCGACTAATTACTTCATTAGGCGCACTGTACACTGTTCTCAGGGGTAAAACGGTAATTTGCACTAAAACTCGGGACCTCCTGGGCCCAACTAATCACTACTCACTCAAAAACATCTTTCCGTACTTCCTGGAAAAGTTTCGGGCTCAAACAATGCCTTTACCGCGTAAAACGTTAGGGGTATTTTGGTCATTTTGCCGAAAGTTCGGAAAATGAGATTTTCACCTCGGATATCAAACATTGCATTTACAGTCCCCTTTAAACATTGAGTTGACCCATTCGAGGATGGGTAAACCTGGAATTCGGGTAGAAATGACCTCAGGGGCATTTTGGTCATTTGCACTCAATCCAGGAAATGGATATACAAAATATGGTCTCATGAAGTTAGAATATGAAGATGGTGATACATGAATGGTCAGAAAGTGGGAAGTGAAGCTCAGAAAGTAACACCTTTAGAAAGTGATCTCAAGTGTCAAAAATCACTCTATCTAAATGAGATAAAAAAAGGCGGGATAATCACACTCTTTTGGGTTTCTTTCTCCCACATCATTTCACCTTCAGTCATGTCACATCCTATCACTTAAATAACTCCCCACTCCTTACACATCACACTTTTACATTCATCTTCTACCATACACTTCCTCAAATCGTTCGTATTCTCTTCTCACAAACCTTCATCCCTCAGAAACCATCTCTATCTCCCACACACCTTCACCTTCAATCCTTTCAAACTTCAACGTTTATGTTCTAACCTCATACACACATCCTACAATGGCTGAAGGAAAACATTTCGATGGATGTATTACCAACATGGGAACACTTCTCATGTATGACGAACCAATACATCGCGGCACTAAGGAGAACTTTTCTCATGGCCCTGGGAAGGCAAGACAGGAGCTAATGGCTAAGGTCGTTATCCTACTATAGGTAATCTCCTTCCAAGGATGGTAAAGGTTTCTCAACCTCAGCAACCAAGTATTTACGAGGATAGTTACCACCTTCTACTCTCATTGGTGGAAGTGTATGAGTCAGTGTTATCATCCTACATTGGAAGTATAGACCTTGAGTTAAGCACAGATTGATCTCTCTAACATCATTCAAGCTCCTGACGAGGGACTTAGATGCTCATCCAAAGAAGATTGGTTTATGACTCTTGCGATTTAGCTGAGGAAGTTTCCAACTATCTCATGGACTTTCCCAAACACCAACCCAATGAGATCACAACTGATCCTGAATACTAGGGCATGCTAAGTCTTCACCCTCATCCAATTCTTTATCCTTCCAAGGTTGGGAAGCATGCACCTCCTGGTAGGAATGGGTTACATGTTATTATTTTGTCTATTAGCAAAAACAAAGGTAAACCTGCCTAGACTAATTTTTGATTACATGCTAAGTACCGTCTCTCAAGTGAAAAAGAAAAATCCTGATGTTCCCTATGTAGTTTTGTTAACCAAGATATTCCAACACTTAACTGCCCTTTAGCAAATGAGTGGTATGAATATATGGAAGGAGAGCTCCAGGCACTGCCTCATTTAGTGTCAAGAGACAGAGCCTAAGAATAAGATATGCAACTCTTGAAAAAGTTAAATCCTAGAATGAGGGATGAGGTAGAAAAAGAAGAATAATCCTTCTCGAAAATAGTTCGGATGACGTAAAAGGCCTGAAGTGATTATAAAATATAGGGGAAAGCCCTATTATTCATGTATGTCCTCAAACTATTGTTACTTTGAACCCTCTAATTCTAAGAAAAAGTCAAACTCATAATCCTCTGATTCTAAAGCAACTTTTTCAAAGGGTATACAAGGCATGGAAAATCCTGAAACCAGTTCACCTCATGTCACTGCTACTCCTGAAGAATCTTGTCTACTTCCTACTCCAACTATACCTGATTCATGGGCTAAGAATATTTTTCCCTTATTAAGCTAACTTGTACTCACAACATAGCCAAGCTACACAGAGGTTTAATTATTGCTATGTGAACAATGGCTCATCAACAAGGGTTAGATCAAATGGATGCCTCAATATGCAGACATGAAGCACTTCTACTAGAGATTCTCTAGGAGTTAAGGTGCTAAGAGTAATACCCTAAAAATTATTTAAAAATTAATTTGAGCTTTATTAGTCATAATTTCAAAAATTTGACAGTTTTAGCAACAATGAGAATGGCCTAACAAACGTGTTAAAAAAATTTCAGACGAGAGTGAATAGTGACCTTACAAGCCCAGGGGCCATCGGAAAGCTGAAACTATAGAATTAGACCCGAATACCTAGAGATTAGGAAAAAAGAGGATTGAGGTTAGAAATAGTTAGGAATAAGGATTTTATACCTAGAATTAATTTTTGGGCAATGTTTGATTACGGGTACGGTATTTTACCCATTCGGTAAGATTTTAGTGTGCGATTTCTAACACGAAAGATAGGTTAATCAGTATACATGGATAATGTATATCCATTCAAGCCAAGTGTAAGGCTAAGATTTAATCTTGGTTTACAAGATTAAATCCTAGTCATCATTACAAGATTTAACCATTTATACTATATTATATTCATGCATTAATTATAAAGATCAACACCAAACAAATCTTCTTCAAGAAGCCAAATTTCTTCTTCTTTAAGCCTTATTTTCGTGCAAACACCAAGGAGTAAGGCATCAACCTCCATTTCCATCTCAAGAGCTCAAGCTTTCATTCAAATGCCTAAACTCCTAGCCTAGACTTGATAAAATCACAAACTTCCTCCACCAAAGTTATTCCACTCATCAATACCTACAAATCTAATCGATTAAAATCTTAATTCCTCAACAATATTACCTTGCTATCTCACTCTTCACTGATTTAGGAAGGATTTGAGGTTGATTTGGGAGCTTTGAAGTGGAATGGATCAATCTTGGAACATCCTTGAAGCCAAGATCCTTAAAGCCACCAAAGTATGGCATTTCAAGCCTCTTTTACTTCAACTCTATTTTTGTGATTTTCTTACTGATTTCATTGAATATTTTTAGTTGAATTGGTTGATAATATAATGATAGTGATGTGTTAATTTTGGTGGAGTAGTTTGATGTTGTGAAAATCATTTTTGTGGAAAGAGATTTTGAGCCATGCCAAATTTTCAGATTTCTCTGGATAGCCACTGATCACGAATATTTTGAGTGAATTGTGGGTATTTTCATCAGTTATAAAAATTATATGTTGAAGTTAAGATCCTAGGCTAGTTCCACAAATTTTCTTGAGCTCTTTTTTTTTTTTTGCACTCCTAATGCTTTAAAAAAATAAAGAACCAAAAGGGTATCCATGCTACCTAGATTATTGGAACTAAAGCTGTGAATTTGTCTAATTTTTTAACTATAGCAAATGATTGAATTTTCCATTTGAAATTTTTAAACAATGCTGATAACATCTTGAAGTATAACTTTGATTTTTCTTTCAACTAATTCAATCATTTGCTAGGGTTACAAATTATGAATTTCGGGTCCTAAGCTAAGGTTAAGTGGTTTCTAAGCACCAAATTTGTCTAATTTTGTTAACATAGTTAGAGAACTCTTTTTACTCTGAAATGTTTATGGAACCTTGTGGACACATTGAAGTGTCTTGGGAAATTTTTATAGCCTCATTGATTGTTTGATAGGCTTGATTTGTGCTAAAAAGGTTTGAAATTCTCCATTGTCCTGGAAATGAAATAATGCTTTGAATTGATGAAATAATGGCATTTTTTGTTCTACTATGACATGAATACTTGATATTAATATTTGGCCATGTGACTTATGACATATAAATGCATGCTAGAGGAAATAAAGAGTGGTTTATGATGCATGATTGAAATTATATTGTGAATTAATGCCTATATGTGCTTTATGCATGCATTTGGAAAAGAAAAGAGAATGTATAAACTTCACTCATGCATGTTATGATATATGGATAAAACAAAAACAAGACTTAGGGTGAATGAGGGAAAGGCAAAATGGCGAACTTCCCCAAAGATATTTTTAGTTGGTAGACATATCGGCTAGGAATAAACTGTGTATGATTTAGAAGAGGAAAAAATGAAGTCTGATGATCATGTATAGGAATGAGCTCAATCCTGATAAACGCTTATTTCCCTTGTGTGGTGTGATCCACCATAAATACCAGTTGGTATAAACTATCTATTGAGTTGTCCACTCAACCCGTTGGGTATAAACTAAGTCTTTCCTATGTCAATGAAAAGAGAAAATGCACTGATTTGATTTTTATAGCCATAAGTGAAACCAGGTCACTTTGGGATAATTTCACTGCATTTAGCATATGCACAATCATATCATATGTAATCTCTTGATTAGAATTACTTACTATGTATTTGAGCTTCATGATATATGTGCACTAAGTAATTGATTGTTAAAAGCTACCCACTTGGAGGGATGATTTTATAACTTTAAAATGAATTTTTAATATGTATTGCATGATCACATTTTCTTGATAAACCGAAGTGGCTGGGACGATGACAATGACATTATGATTGTGTAACTGGGAGTTACCCTCCTGAGAATTGTATAATTCTCACCCCTATGTGTTTTTGTGTTCCTATCTTGATCTAGGTTAATCAGAGAACAATGGAGCTGCTACTTGAAGAGCTTGGGATTGCAGTAGCTTATTAGTTGATGTTTTTATTTTACTGTACTTAGTGGAATTATATGTATGTAAACTTAATAGGGGACATATATGTATTAAAGCTCATAGAAGAGCTTCCTTTTGTACTTAACTATGTATTCAATAAATGTTGTGTTCCTTTGTTATATATTTTAATAGAATTACACTTAGTTATTACACACTTAATCAAGCTTGCTATAGATATTTAAGAAAGGTCCGCTAATTAATAAGTAACAACTCTAAAATACGATGTCATGGCTTAAGGATGAGGTTATACTTGTGAGGATGTTACAACAAGGCTGATAATGGTGTTCCTAGCTTCCAAGGCACACCTTCTTTTTGATGTTAAAAGAGGAAGAAGAAAATAAAAGAAAATCTTGTCCTGAGAAAAGACAAGGAGTACACTGAGGGGGAGCCACTAAAAAAAAAAAATTTCTTTTCAGATCTCATCTTTTTTTTTATGTTCAAACATGAACATCTATTTTTTTTCTTAAGTATTATTTCAATTTTATTTCAATTGTTCTAATATTTCTTTTTCTATTCTAATACATCTTTTTTAGCCTTTGCTTGCCCTGTTATATATATATATATATATATATATATATATATCATAGCATATTATGCTGATAAATAAGTTATCTTTTACTTGTTTGATTTGATATCTTTGATGAATAATTTATCTTTTACTTACTTGATCTGATATCTCATTACATCAATGTTTCCTTCTGTATGCTCAAGCTATGGAACATACTATGCTTAATCAGGCATATCCTGATGAATAAGTTATCTTTTACTTGTTTGATCTAATATCTCATTACATCAATGTTTCCTTTTGCATGCTCAAGCTATGGAACATGCATACTATGCTTATATATATATCCTTGTATGAGCCTATGTGAAAGTTGCTTTTAAGCTTTGTGTTACAAAATCACTCTCTGATATTATGAGAAAATTTTTCTAACTCATAGTACAAGCTCAAAATTGCTTTTGCTCTGATTTAATTGGGATTGATCCTGTTGAGCTTCAAAAAGCTTTTGCTGCATATGCAAATGAAATTGAGTTTAAGGTTTCTTTGAGCATCAGAAACTACATCTATATCTCTGTTTGTTCTCCTCTCACATGCTCTAGTACATCTTTTTCATACAAATGTGAGCATCCAATTCGAAAATGAGTTTGGATAAAGATGTGGAATAAGAAAATTAATTAAGATGAAAAATCACAAGTATTACTTGTTTTTTATTCAAACACATGTATTTTCATAAAGTTTTTTTTGATAGACAATTAAGCTGTTTTTATCAAAAAGAGCTTAAGAATGATGTCCTTTTCAATCCTACCAGGATCCTCTTAAAAGTACTCTGAGTATCTTCAAAAACTTCATTAACAGTCAAAACAACTCTAATTTAAGTCACTTAAGGCTATATAAAACATCTTTGATCCTATTCATATCATGCTTTAAGAACCTGAAAATTACATAATGCAATGAGCTGAAAGGATATTGTTTATCATGCTACACTTTCTGTAATATTTCTTTCAATATCTCTTCAAAAGATTTTCTTCAAATTGGTTTGTCATCATCAAAAGGAGTGAGATTGTTAGCTCTAACTCTTCAGAAAGCTTTAGTGTGCATTTCAATAGAGTATTTCTAAAATACAAGGGAATTTAAAATGCTAGGAAATTAACATGCTTCAATTAAATTCCCTTCAATTTTTAAATTTTTTGTTTGAATAGATACTTACATTTAATTCATTTGTAAAATATTTTGTTTGAGCGAGGTAATTACATTACCTTGATTTTAACATATTTTATTTGAAAAACATAAGGTAATTTTTTTGAAAATAAGATTTTTTTTATTAATAATCAAAATTCAGCTAATCTAAAATAAATTATAATAAGTTCATATTTCATAAATTATATTAAATTTCATTCATAAAATATTTTAAATTTAAATTATAAAATTTAATTTTTATATAAATAAAATGGAATGATATGTAAATATAATATCATATAATATAAACTGAATATTAAAAAATTTAAAATGCAATAAAATGAATTAAAAATAATATTAAATGAAAATCTCATAAATATAAAGAAATTAATGGAATATAATAAAAATGAGACTTACCAAAATGAGCAAAGTGTATACTTATGCTTGTAGGGATTTCCAAAATTCCTCTCTATAGGTGGAAATTAAAATTCTCTATTTTAAGTAGATAAAATCCTTCTTTAAAATCCCTTGGATTTTGCAATTTCTTCTAAGTTAATATCCAACAGGATATTTTATCATGATGAATTTTAAATCCTTCCAAAAATTTCATTCCCTCCTACAATTGCTCTATCCAAACGCACATTTCAGGTAACTGATTTAAAACCAATTTCAAAAAATATTTTGAAAAATGATTAATGTCTATCTTGAGTTTCTTGAAGTAGCAAATAGGTTCTTTCGTTGGCATAATATGGCTCCATTAACGTGAATAATTTTACTTTATATGTGCAAACATGATTCATCTCGTATAAAGAACGGGAATCAAATGGAAATGATAATTATATCGCAGTTTGAGCATATACATGGCTAACTGATTGAAGAAATACAACCAGTACAAGAAACCAAGTTTTAGGACGTCAAAAAGTAGCACTGGACTTAGAAAGCAAGCTTAGATTGAAGATTTCAATCAAACTCTGAAGCCAATGTGTTCTACAATCTTTAATCATCATATTCGCAATCTTTTTGTCTACAACAAGCTCTAATTGAAGACTAGAAGACCAAAGTTTTTGATCAAGGAACTGATACGCACATTAGAAAGTTCACTTCAGTGAAATATTGAACTTTACTAGAAAATGAGGGAAAATTTGAAATTCAAATTTAAAGTTAAACCTACTTAAGCTGGCGTGTCATCTCTTCTGCCAACTTAGTCAACTATCCTAGCTTCTAGAAGGAAAATTTCAGAAACCATGATCAAAAAGTAAAAAGTAGTTCAAAAACCTCAACTTTACAATAGCTTCTACAACAGTCTGACAAAAGTCAAGCTACTCCTACTACACTGCAATTCCAAGACACAAACAAATGATCAACATGTGTTACTTGAAAAATTGATGAAGCGTAACGGTAAAAAATGAAGACCATCTATAAATAGAGATTATGTGCTTTCAAATAAAGAGACTTTGAACAATGTACAAGTGCTAAAACTCTCTGAAAATTTCTCCTCATCCCTTGTAAAGTTTATTACATCTTGTAATCAGTTTCCTTGTTGTAAAAATCTTCTTCTACGTCCCTAAATACTTTATACGTTCTTCCAAGGAAGAATTTCTAGAAAGAAGTCATTTAAGTTATCCTAGGTTATTCATTATATAACTTAAGGAAACTTGAGTGTAGGTTAGTTTGAGTTGCAAAGCCAAACACAAACCTTTGTATCCTCAATCTAGTAATGATCGGTGTAGTTTAGCTTAGAGAGGCTAGTCAAGAACTACTTGCAACGGGAAGTAAAATTGTTTTATTAGTCACGGTTTAGCTTGGAAAGGCTAGTTAAAGATGTAACACCCTAAAAATTAGTTAAAAATTAATTTGAGTTTTGTTAGTCATAATTTCAAAAATCTAATAGACATAGTAATGATGAAGAAGGCCCAATGGATATGTTAAAAAAAAGGGAAGAGTAACTTGCGGGTTTCAGCCTCCGATACAACCAAAACCATATAATTGGAAACAGAAATCCAAACTGAAAATTATTGGATTAAGATTAGAAATGGGAAGGAATAAAGATTTCATACCTAGAATTAATTTTTAGGCAATGTTTGATTACCCAGGTATGGTGATTTACCCGTTTGATGAAATTTCGATATGCGATGTAACACCCTGGTAAACCCAGTTACACTTAAGTTCGCATTTGGATTCTATTAGTTGTCACTTATACCTTGTGTTCATTTTATTTTGAAATTAACTTAGAAAAATAGTGAATAATTTTTTTTTCTTCCTATAAATTACTTTTTGAAAGCTTAAGTTTGTAACGAGAAGTGAAATACATAGCGCTTACGTAGATGGTAATCAAAGTTACTTTGTTCACTTAATTTAAATAAGCGGAATAAGGACTAAATGTTGAAATATCATCAGATAAACTGAAATATACTACTTAATACATGAGTCATTACAGGGAATATAACATAGCGATAAGTTATTACAAATAACAATATAAATTCTACTACTACTAGTCTATTTCTCACAACTATAATGTAACTAAAAATCGAAGTGGTAATTCTTGAAAGATCTGAATTCTTCACGTGTCGTCTTCTTCCTTAGCTATAGCTCGTTGCTTTAGTGGACCCCTCTTCTCTAGTAACGACAAAAGAAACATGGGAGTGAGAAATATGAGATTTCTAGTAGGAATTCCTACTTATACTAAAGGTGTCATCGTTGTCGTCCAAGTTACTTCAGGTTTATTATAAAAAGGTGCACATATAAATGGTTTAATTACTAAATTTTCGCAAATATAATTAGCCAAAGTGCGGTTACTTTTAAACTATTATTGAACATTAGCAGACATATATAACATAACTTATCAATTACTATTTAACACTTCACCTAATAATCTCTTTGCAAACTTCACAATCACATAAACATTTTCATTCATGATATTCATGCATAACACTTTACTTTCTTTCTTTAACATATTTCTTAATCACTCATGGGATGAATGCATCAATGTCTTAGACCACCCTAAAGGGTAATGAGCTCATACCGTGGCTATCGCCACAACCTTATGGTTTTCTTTCCGTTATCTGATCTCAACGGTTTAGGGGATTAAGCCATGAGCTTAGCTTAAATTCACTTTTCCAACTATCATTGCTACTTTTATAGGCTTTACTTTTATTCTCACTAAGTAAAATCACCAATACCTTAATCCCCTTTTGAGGACTAGCAGTGAGTTTGATCATTTATTATTTCATTTGAAACATGAAAGTATGAACATCATCATGTAATCATTAATAAATCATGGCATAGTCAATCATTTCATATCTCATCACTATATCACTTCATGCCAAAACGTAGACATGTCATGTATATCTCATAGTAATCAGCAAATAATCTCATATAGATTTCTCATAAATGATTTGTATTAAGCAACCCAAGCTATCAAGTCAAGTCCCTAGTGTTCCTAAGGGGTTATGGATGTCTTGATTGGTATGTATACATTATGAATGTCTTTCTTTGTACTCTTTAGCATTCCCTTATTTCATTATTGCATTTCAAAATATTATTAGAGGTTCTTTATATATTTTTAGGCTCCCCTATGTTTGAAGATTATTGCAACTTAGATCCTTAAAATCTCTTTACAAAACTTGAATATTCTATTTATAGTTCTAACGTCTTTTATAAGAAAATTTGTAACTTTTTGTATACTTATTATCTCAGCCTTTTAAATATAGTTCCAGATTCTTAACTCATCAAGCTTTCCATTGAGGGTAATTTCATTAAAAACATGTTTATGGTTATACCATAGTGCCTTTGTAAAGTTACCCTTTTCCAACTCTCTCAGCACACTGTCCTGAAAGTTTATTTCTCATTCAGTATTTTTGTGGTGCAAAGCTTTATGCATAGCATACATGGTTATGTTCCTATATGTGTTAGCTTTCCAACAGAGTTAAAATCAATCCATTTTCATTTTTCTAGAGTGAGTTACACCTATTTTACTACTACAAGATCAGATTTAGAGTTTTAGTCTTTGGCTTAACTTTAAAAATTTATATCTTAGGCTAGAAAATTTCTTTTTAGGTGATTCATTCTAGTTTGTATAAAAAATAGTTTTATTTCCAAAAGCTTCATATTCTATGAGTTTCATATTTTGAAGTAGCTACTACTAGAAATAGCCAAAATCCAGCACCTATTATTCTCATGTTTAATGTTACTCCTTCAACACAAGGACCATCTACCATGTTTTTAAGCCATATGTAAGCATGAAAACATCATAAAAACATTTATAACAGAGAAGTGCATGCAGTGATTTATAAAAATATATTTCACAAACAACCATTCAAAACTCTTGTCAGTAACACAAGCTTGAGGCATTCTAACCATGGACAAGGTTAGATACCAACAATGCTTGAACAAATAAAGAAGAAACTCCTACCTCTTATGTAGGGTCTAAAAAGAGTCATTCTCTTCTTCCTTGAGCTTGAGCAAGATTCCTTAGAGTGGATGACCATCTTTATATCTTGGCTCTAGAACTTAAGTGCTTAAGAAAATATTTTTCACTAGAGTTAAAGATTGTAACTCTTGTGAAGGCTAGTGAAAGTTTGGGCTTAGAATTTAAGTGTTTGGATGAAGTTTGGAAAGTGAAGAGAAGTCTTTGAAGAGAAGAACATAAGAAGAAATGGTAGAGAAAGAATAAGAGAAAGAACACTTAGAGAATTTCTAAAGCTTGAAGACTAGTAAGAGTGTATGTATTTTACAAGAGTTAGAGGATGTAGCTCTTGCAAAGCATGGTAAGGTATCTTTGACTTGGAAAATATAATGAATGGAAGAGAGTTTGAAGAGTATTTATAGTAGAAGGAAAAAGAATGAAGCACTTAGAGAACTAATGCTTGGATTATGATTTATGCAAATATGTTGGCCAAATTTTGGGATAAGAAAATGCTCCATATTTTATGCAAACATGCAGGCCTAATTTTGGGATGAAAATACTCCATGTTTTATGGAAAAATGTTGTTGAGCATGCATGGTTAGTAAAAATTTTCTAACCTTTAATGCATGTATGCATTATAGATTTACATCATGTAACCTTATGCTTTAATAGGTGTTTTAAATTTTTAGCATGAAATTGTCTATATGAATGTATGTGGTTAAGAATGTGCATGATGTATGTGATTGAATTATTGTATTATCTTCTTAATCCAATGGCTTAGATTCATTCTTGTTTAAAGACAAGTATAGGGATTTGTGCAAATGACATTGTAGTAATTATTAAAGTAGTGGCATTATAGTAATTATTAAAGTAGTGGCACTGTAGTAATTTATTTAACCAAGAGAAGGGTATTTTTGTAATTAGACATTGGTAGTGGTATTCTTGTAATTCTAATTATAAAGTAAGGGTATCTTTGTCATTTAATAAGGCAAGGGTAGTTTGGTAATTTCCTTTACATAGCAAAGGTATTTTCGTAATTTCCACTAAGTGATGGTATTTTTGTAATTTTTTGCATCTTTCTCTAGGCACACTTGAATATTCTAATAATATTTGTTATGTTTCATAACACTTATCTAGATTCTATTGGTTTTGCTCTCTTTCATCTAATTAACTAATTTGGGTTAATCGATATTTATCCTAGTTGTGAATTTGGGGATGTTACATGCGATTTCTAACACGAAAACTAATGTAATCTCTACAAAATGAAAGAGATTATCCACTTATATAGAATGAAATCGCTAAGATTCAATCTTGGATTACAAGATTATATCCTAGCACCCATTTTTCTTTTTTAGATTGATGATTATCTATTCATATTATATAATATTGTAACATTGTATAAGATAAATGCAACTAATCTTCTCCAAGAAGCCAAGAGGCATTCTCGGCAAGCAGAGGCGGCAAGGAGAAACCAACAAGCTCCATGTCCATGAGCTCCAAACTTTATTTCAAATGCCAAAAACACTAGCCTAGAATTGTTAAAACTACCAACTTCTTCACTAAACTTAATCTATACCTCAACACCTATAATTCTAACCGATTAAAATTTCAATTCTCCACCAATCCTCACTTTGATATATCACTTCCTCACTGTCTAAGGGAGGTGTGGGGTTTAATTTGGAGTCCTTAAAGTGAAGAGAAAATCACTTGGAACAGCTTTGAAGTATAAAGCCCTAAAGATTTACAAAGTAGGGTTTGTTGTCTTGTTTAAAGAAATTCTGTTTCTTGAAGATTTTGATGGTTTAAAATTGATATTTTCTGGTTCTATTGTGTGATTACACATATATATAGACGTATTTGCTTTGGTAGATTGGTTTGTTGTTGTGGAAAACTCATTTTGTGAAGGGAGATTTTGGACCATGTGCTAAATGTTCATTTTTGTATAGGCAGCCACTAATCACGAATTTTCTAAGGGAATTGTGGCTACTCTCATGAGCTAGAAAAAATATATGTTGAAGCTAAAATCTTAAGCTAGTTCCACAAATTTTCTTGAGTTATGCTTTGCACTTTTCCTGCCTGAAATAAATCATAAACCAAGACTATGTCTATCCTGCTTGATTTTCTGGTCTTGAAACTGTGAATTTGTCTAATTTTGTTATCATAACAAATGATTGATTTTTCCTTTAAAAATTTTACAAAGAGTTGGAAACATATTGAAGTTTAACCATGATTTTTATTCTGAATTGATTTATTCATTTGGGGTTAAAAATTAGGAATTCAGAATTTAGCTGAGAATTAGTGGTCTTGATCACCAAATTTGTCTAATTTTGTCATAGTTAGAGAACTCTTTTTGCTCTGAAAATTTTACGTAACCTTATGGACACATTGAAGTGTCATTAAGAATTTTTATAGCTTTGGATTTGATGGTTTGAAATGTAGAATAAATTGTGCTACGAATATGTGAAATTGTCATTGTGTAGAAAATGAATTGATGCTTTGAATTGATGAAACATCTTGTACTAGTATCACATGAGCACAAGAATATGAATATGAATAATTGAGGATGTGAACTTATTGATGAGGTTAGGCACATATAGATATGGATGCTTATTACAATTGCTCATATGTAAAAGAAAAGCATAAGATTATGTTTCTTGGTTGGAGAAAGTAAATCCAATTTATGAGGAAAGTAATCCTGGCTACCAAGAAATGCATCAGGTTTATAATTCATGGGCTGGAGAAAATAAATCCAATTTGTCAAAAGTAAACCTGACCACCCTTGAATTGAGTCGGGGAAAGTAAACCTAGCTAGGAATAGGTCTCTGTGAGAATTGGAGAAAGCAAATCCAGTGATCATGTATAGGAATGAGTTAAATCCTAGAATAGTCTATTACCCTAAAGTGGTCAAAGCCACAAAAGTCGAGGGCTAAGACAAGTTAAAGTAGCAATGGTTCTAAGTAGTCTTTTATCTTATGTGCTAAGTGAAGAATTTTAGTATTGATATTAAGGCCAATATGTTTAAGTTGTGATTTAGTAATGTATGGTTTATATGATGTTGAGTAATATGATATGTGATTGAATAATAAAAGCTACCCACTTCGAAAGAATGATTTTAGAACTTTAAAATGAATCTTTAATATGTATTGTATGATCACATTTTCTTGATAAACCAAAGTGACTGGGATGATGACGATGACATTATAATTATGTATTTTGGGGATATCTTACTAGAAATTTTATAATTTTCACCCTGCTTGTTTGTGTTCATGTGTCATTTCCAAGTTGATTCCAGAGAATAGTGAAGCGCTACAAGAAAGACTAAATTGTAATTTCTGTAATTTAGTTGTGGAAATTCGTACTGTTGTACATAGTCATATATATATGTCTGTAAATGTAGTAAAGAACAGATGTGAACTAAAGCTCATAGAAGAGCTTCCTTTTGTATTTGACTTGTATTAAATAAATACGTTGTTTCTTGCTATATATTTTGATAGAACCACGAGTTAGTTGATACACGAGTTGAACGATTCTTGCTATAAATAATTAAGAAAGGTCTGCAAATTTATAAGTAACAATTCTCGAGTATAATACCATGACTTAAGGATGATGTTGTACTTGGAAGGATGTTACAAAAGACTACTCGGTTTAGCTTGAAGAGGCTAGTGAATAACTACATGGTTTGTGACAGTAGGGGTTGTCTACTTGTCATAAGTTAGAGCTTGGGAAGGCTATTGTAAAGGCTATCTGGTTTCTTTCTCGTGTTGAGAAACGTATTAGTGAAACTCAATGTGGTTGAGAACTAGATGTACGCAGGTTGGTTGAACCAGTATAAAAATCTCTGTGCAATATCTTCTTCTCCCTTATTTTTTACATTTGTTGCTGTGGTTACTTGTTTATATTTGCTTGAAGTCTATTTTTTTAAGCTATTATGTTACTAACAGTTATTCAGAAATTTATTTTCTGAAATCTCTAACTTTGTTTTCGATGCACTACAAGCTTAAAGCTTGATAATATTGTGTTAAAGTTTTCAGAAGCTTTGAAGGAAAAAGAAATGAAGCAAGATTCAACCCCCTTCTTATGCGCTTTTCTACCTACAAAAGGCTCTTATATGAGCTTTAATATACATTTGTCTACTTATATGCTTACAAACATATATACATAATAAAATAAAACTGATAAAAAGTTTCAACTATCGGGCTACTATATGAACTCTTCTATGATTCAGCTTCATAAGTTCCCTGAGTAATCTGGAGATGACATGAAAATACAAAACATAGAGGTGATAATTCTAAAATTCTCAGTAAGGCATCCCTAAAATGAATAATAATAATAATAATAATAATCTCATCGTCATCGTCCAAGCCACTTCAATTTATTAAGAAAGTGTGATCATATAATACATATCAAAAGTTCATTTTAAAGTTCAAAATCATTCTGCCAAAGTGGGTTCCTTTTAGTATTCAATCCTTTAATATATATACATTATTATATAAAGCATATACGGTTAAATTTCAACCTAAACATATTGGCCTCAATATCGATGCTAAAATCATTCATGTAGCACATACGATAAAGGACTACTTAGGACAATTGCTACTTCGACTTATCTTGGCCCTTGATCATTGTGGCTTAGACCACTGTGGCTTTGACCACTATAGGGTAATAGACTCCTTTTCAAGCTAAGACACATTCATATATGCAATCCTTGGATTTTCTCTCTAATTCACACTCGGATCTTTTAGGCTAATTCCTATACATGATATTGGATTTTCTCTCCAATTCACACATCTATTCCTAGCCAGGTTTGCTCCCGACTCAATTCAAGGGTTACCAGGTTTACTACAGGTTTACTCCCAGACTAACTGGATTTACTCTCTGGCCCAATAAGACATAATCCTATGATTTGCTCGCACATATAAGTAATTGTAACAAGTATTCACATCTATATGTTCCTAACATCATCAATAAGTTCACATAACATAAATGAGATCAAATAATAAACATATCATCATATTTTTAGCTAATTTGAGCATGTAGAATTTCAATTATTAAGAAAATTATTGTTAAATTATTAAACATGATAAAAACAGAGCAAAAATATTTTTCAAAGATGATTCAATGTATCAAGGAAACCCTATAAAAATTTCAAAGCATAATAAGATATCTAGCTATATTAAAAATTTTCACAATCTAAAAGGTCAAAAACTTCCAATTTCAATCAATAGTCAAAAGTCTTGATTTTATATACCCTATCAAATGAACATATAAATTCATACAAGACTTCAAGATGTCCTCAACACCCTGTAAAATTTTCAGCACAAAATTTAATCATTTGATTTGATACCAAAATTAGACAAATTTAATCCTAAGCTGGACTTGGGCAAAACCCTACCTGTTTGGTTTTCAATTTTAAAAATAGAAAAATTGCTTATTATGACTCAAGAAAATTTCTGGAAACACTTCCATATGTTAACTTTACCACATAAAAATTTTAGCTCAAGATCATGTCTCTAAATCAATGAGAAAAATCAAAACAATTCACCTGCATGCTTAAACTAGGAATTTCCAGCAGCATGACTCACAAAATATTTTAGCAAAAAGGATTCTCTAACATCATCCAAACTCTCTACCAAATTAAATACATCAATATATATGTGTTGTCAATCAATATCACCAGATATCTCATGCCAAACCAATCAAACAAGTTAAGCAAAAATCTGGAAAGAAAAGTAGACAAATAAAGCCCTACTTGGCTCTTGGAACTCTAACTCTTGTTCTTGGCTTCCCTTCAAGAGTTCTCCACCCAATTATTGATCTAACCCTATCAAATCCTCTTCTAACAAAACAAGAATAGCAGTCAAGATTATTGATATGATGAGGTGAGGATTTGTTGTAAAGGTTGACTCAAAAATTCCAAGAGGTAATTGGTGTTTGTGCTTAAATCATTGGTTCTTGGAGTTGTAGAATGGGGTTTTGAGCAAGTTCATGATGTTTAGAAAGAGAAGATGTGAAGATGGCTGTATGGAGGAATGAAGAACCGAACTTGGGAGAGAAAATGATGAGGTTTTTTATTTTTTTTTTATTATTCACTAAACACAATGTCACATTAATGTATTATGAAAATATTTTCTTTGAAGATAAAATGATGAAATTTTGTGTTGTTCTCATTGGTTAGTCATAAAGGTGCAATGATGTGGCACATCTCAAGCCACACACTTGTCACCTTAGGTGGCCCACTTACACTATAAGTTTCATACGGTGTAAGAAACTACACACCATAATTTTACCGAATGGGTAAAATATCATACGGGAAATAGATATTGCCTAAAATTTAGTTCCAGGTCTAAAATTATCATTCCTAACCATTTCTAACCTTAATCCTATAATTTATCAATCTCGGCATCTTTGAATCCAAATTCTGGCATTTCGATGGTCCCAATCAGCACTGCGGGTCGCATATTCACTATTCACATTTTTTTTGCATCTTCCTCAAGTTGTTCTTACCTCGACTAAACCTATCAGAATCATAAAATTCTAATTAATAAAGTCTAAATAAATTTTCTTTTTAAATAAATTTCGGATGTTACATAGGTAGGTTGCCAAACTAATAAGAAAATACTTGTGTAGTATCTTCTTCTCCCTTATCTCTCTTTTATCTTTCCGCCTTGTGCATCTTATCCTGTGTTGTCTGATAAACAACTTAAACTCGTTTTTATTATATTTATCATAATTCATAAAGTTACTTCTGACATCACTAACACTATTTCCACTGCACTTCAAGTTCTTCACTTGATAGTTTTGTTTAAGCTTTTCAGAAATGGAAAGGCGAAGCATGATTCAATCCCCTTTCTCGTGCACTTTTCTACCTACGGTAATTTCACATTAGATTTCACCAAAACTCATCCAATCATCATATATCCCCATAAATTAACATGTCCAACTCCAGGATGATAAGGGTTCGGTCACCACTTAATCTCACATTAAATTATCTCAGGGCATTTTGGTAACTTAAGCATAAGAAAATTGGAAATTGCGATTTTCATGTCAGTCATTATCCAAAACACATACAATCCCCTCAAATATTAAACTAACCCTTGAGGATGGTTGAGACTAACGGTCCTCAATTCTCATGCAAAAATGAACTCAAAGACATTTTGATCATTTTGCATGCATGTAAAAATCGGGACATTATAACATTCCTGAACAAAGTACAAATTAACAATAGCATGTGTCCAATAAGTATGCCATTTGTAGTATTGCCTTTCCTTCATGTCTTTTGGTGCAGGGATTTTATGGCAATCAAGAAACTTAATTTGTTTATCTTTTACAAGGTAATCAAATATCTTATCATGCATCCTTTGTAATGTCAAACAAATACACTTCCTTTTCAGCCTTAGCTACATCTTTTCCCTTCGAAGGACTTAAAGAAAAACAAGTATATGGCTAGCCTTGAGTAAACTCGACTGTCATTATTTCTACTTATTCCACATTTCCTTTGCATTTTCTTCATCAACCGAATTATATTCCCCCACTGCTATCACCAAGGGTTCTTGGCCCAACCCTATTAGATATTTTTTGCTCTATTTAAATAAGAAATTGTTCTACCGTTGTTACCATGGCGGGTAATTGGGCTAGATCAAAGTATTCCACAACAATTAATCTTTCCCTTAATTACGGGTGTATATTTTAACTACTACTATTGCATGTTCTTATTCTAGCAACTAGACCACGCATCGGCTTCTGAATCAACTATACCTCTCTTAAAAAATCGGTCACTGATTCATTTGAGTGTTGCCTAACACTTAATAAATTGGAAACCGAAACCTCATGTAACAACCTTTGCTTATCTACCCAAGTTTGAACTGAATTTGGAGTTATAGTTGAGTACCATGAGGATGCAGTTCATATAAGAGATGAGGGAAAAAGTTGAAGCTTGTAGGACTCATTTTGATTGGCTTCTCCACACTCTGTCAAGAATCGTTGATGTATTCCAGAGTGGATTTGTCATCTTCTCCAAAACTAGTAGAGAAATTTGGGATCTTGAATCCTCACGACAAGGGAACTCGGTTAACCTACTTAGGATATGGCTTCATATATACAACTCTCCGTAGAGGTCTCAGATGCTTGTCGAAGTGCCTTTTTAGGGTGTCAGCAAGCATGCTAGGATCTGCATCAGCACAAGCATTCCCATGGGGACGCATTTGTGGATGTTGACTCACAAGTGGTTATAACAAGGTTATGGTTCTTATAGAAAGTTGTTTTGATTTGTAGGAAAAGGTGTTGGGTGGGTATGGAATGTGGGGGATTTAATGTATAATGAAGTTTGAGGTCAAACATTGAATAGCGAATGTGTTTGGTGGTCATTCATTATACCATTGTTTCTGGTGACGGTAGTACGGGAACAAACACACTGAAGTTGACCCAGCCGACTTGGATTTGGGAGATTACTATTGCATACTTCTAATAACCCAATCGAAAATATTCTGGAGAGACCAAGAAAAGGCCTCTAACATTGCCTCTAGGATTACCGTCCTACTATGATTGCATTTTTACGCGAGCAAACTCGACTCAACCCCTTTATATTCCATCCTTCATCCTTTTTCACCTCATATGCAACCATAGTCGCCCACATTCTCTAGCAAACACTAAAAGCCAAATTTCTTCTCTAGTTATTTTCCTTCTTCCTCCTTGAGTAAGCCATTGTTAAGGATTAAGGAACTCTAGTTTTAAATGTAGGCCAAAAACATTGTTCTCCCTCTACCCAATTAACGTTAGAGGTCTCTGGTAATGATTCCTCCCTTTTTCTTTTATATATCATGAAATCAATGATTCTTTGGGTTGACACTCAGATTTTTCCTTCCCGTCTCACCTACGATGGTAATCTGACGAGTATCTTAGCACATGTCAGTTAGGAACACCGTGCGGGTTCCGTAATTCTTTGTGATATGACATCGATCTCCTAGGTAGTAGTTCATGGGTATATTTTAACAATTAAAAATATTTTAGAAAATGATTATATATATATCAGCTATCATAACTCCAGAAAATTTAAGAAAACTCATTGTTTAATTATTAGCATGAAAGTCCTTATTTTCTATGATGACATGGAACCTTTGTTTGTGAAACATTTGTGAGATGAGCATGTTTCCTCGATATAAATTTTAGAAAACGTGTTTATTATTTAGTTGGCATGATATATTTAGTTAGTTATCAGAAAATAAATAAGCAGTTAGTACAATTTACAATTAAACTTTTATTTAATTGTAACCATATGAATAGCAGTCAATATAGTAAGAATAGTTATAGTGGTATTAAAATTTAATTATTAAGTATTCACAATAGAGCCTAGCCTATTACCATAATTTAGTTAACTTGCTAGCGTAGTTTCTCAACTAAAATTATTTATTATTATTTGGCATTATAAGATTCATCTAACTAATAGAAATCAGTTAAGAATTATTTTTATTAACAATTGAATTATTAATTAATTGTTATTGTATTAGTATTAGTCAGAACCATGAGAGCATTAAGAGGGACCAATAGTTACCAGTTATCAAGAATTATAACAAGTCGGGCTACCACCATGTATGGACACAAATGAAGTATCAAGCCCCCACCAAAAGTTAGCTAGGACGATATGGACACAAGTGAAGTGTTAGGCCCCACTAAGTAGTTGGCTATGATAATACCGATCTAACAATTTCTCAATTTATATGATTTTAGTTATTTTATAAGTTTATAACAATGGGTGTGATTATCGTGACAATTGCATCTATAATTATATGTATAAATATATTTGGTGCATGTTGATGCATATGTGTGTGTAAATTATACTTGGTTGTCCCACGTATGCTATGGGTGCTATGGGTGACTATACTTGATTCTTTTAATTCCTCATACTTGGATTGAGACTTATGATTTAAGCATTCCAATTAATCTATTAAAATATTTATTTTGTGTTTCAAATATCTTATCATTGAAACTAAATTTTACCACAAGACGTTAGTAGGTTCCCTAAGTAGACCTAGACCAACCCTTATATACCAACCGCAACTAAGTTGGATTGTGACAATATTGAATACTTACCACTTCAATTTCCGAAACCCCTATGCATTGTGTTTCATTATCACCGTTACCAAATTGCCCTTGTAATAATTGAATTGAATTCAATGGAGGTAAACCAATATGCCCAGTAGCATTTGGTGCCCTCTTTGCCATATTAAACTGGCCGAATTGCAAATTTTATAGCTGGAAAGGTTGCCCCCTAACCAAATTGGTTGGGCCATTGTTTATATTAGGAATTTTTGTGTGTATTAATGCAGTAGAAAGATCATTTGTTCCATTAGCTTGTCAAGCCACTTGGACCTCGTTATGAACCATGGGCTTAACAATATCGGCCAATTTCTTGAACAACTCTACTATCATGTCATGCAATCTCATATCTATTTGCTCCCAAATAAAACATGTGAACGTGCTAGGGTTTTACTCATGCAGATGATGATTTGACCCTTTTAGAGGAAGAAGCTCTTGCATTAGGCATTGCTTGGTTCACAAAGCCTAATGAATTGGTTTCCTATGCCCTTTACCGAGACAGTCACTTGGGTGGCACTATTTTTTAATTTGGTTCTGGATTAGGCATGAATTTTCAAGATCCAAAGGGCATAAGCCAACTATAATTCAATCCTATTTTTTGAAAACTTCGTAGATTGATATATTGGAATCCCACTGGGCGTGCCAAAAACATGTTTGACCAATCCAAAGTGAAGTAACCAAAAAGAAATAGTGATTATAATCGGTTGAATTTGATTAACACTTTGATACTTTGGCAGCGTTACAATAAGAATCTCAATTAAAAGGAAAAGATGAAAGAAACCATCCTACACTAATTGCATAGAAAAAGGTTAAAGGACAAGTAAATGTAATATGTGTTGGATCGGGAGAGAATCTTTTCTCATTAAGGGTCTTCCAAGTATTTATAGGTGGTAAACTCCTCTAAACCACATATTTCTTCATCAACGGCTTGGCTTCAATTTGAATTCTTCCAGCTTTCGTAGGACAAGGCCACGTGGAAATGCCAGTTGAGGTCTCATGACTTTTGACCTTGGTTCTCCTTCGGCTAATATTTGCTTCCTCGGACTCGGACTAAACTTCATCAGCTAGAACTATGAATACCTTTTCTTCGACTAACAAAATTCTAACAGTCCACATTTTGAGGCTCATAACCATCCAAAGACTAATAGTATGATAACACCCGTGTATTTCAAGAACTAAAATAAATTAGGCATGCCTATCAGTTATCACATTGTGCTTGGAAAATATGATGATGATTTTACTCGCAGCACAGGGTCAAATGCTCATTTGCTACCAGTACATTTAGGGATAACCCAAAATACAAAAAACAACAATTGACTTGACGTGCCATTTTTACAATGAATTAAAAAGCATCCCTTCCCACGTTGCTACAGTTCATATCTCATGCCCGTTTTTTATTGGTAAATTTTTCTACTTCGTTATCTATTATGCCATCCTGAATTTCTTAAGTTTCTCACGAACAGAGCAAATAAGGAAAACTACCTAAGTTTTGAACATTATCACTACACATCTGGTGATACCATAGATCTAGGCTCAGCAGTCACCAGATACGAAGGACTTGGAGGTTTTGCTGGGACGTATCAAGAATATTCCACTTTTAAGGAAAAATATATGGAGGGGAGGGGATAAAGAGACAAGTCAATAACACGAAATCATAACTTTTCTATGAGATCAAGGTGGTATTAATACAAAGGAGAAGATCATTGCAAGGATCCCACATAGAGATACCTGAAAAAGACAGGCTTGATCTACCGTTGTTACAAAATCAATCAAATGCTTCTTTCAGCCTTTTTCTTTCCGTGTCTCTAGATCTGACCTACAAAGATTGACAACCATCAAGTCAAAAAAGAAAAACAAAAAACGGGATGAAAAAATGATAGAAACCGGGGAAAGAAAACTGAGTATTATTCATACCCTGGAATGATAACAAAGTAAAATCAAATCAAGGTGGATGAGGAAAACAAAGGAACAGTGCAAATAACCAGCCTCTGTACACTATAGCAGTCCAGCCTCTCCAATCCTAAGCCAATAACCAGCCTACCCTCATTCCTTCGTAATCCCATACAAATATCCCCTTTACCTAACAGATTCACATGCACACAGCTGCCACTAGCACTCACGCATGCCACCTCAGCAGAAGGTAGAAATCCCACGTTATTCACAATAGCCGTATATTTCTTTCTTTTGTACACTTTGATACCCTCGGTAGCCCGGTCTCTAAGAATAAAATTTCAAAGGCTGCCTAACAAAGGAAAATTCCCAATGCCACAGCAAAAACATAGTTTCAAGGTACCAGAAACCTTCCAATTGCAAATGGGTGTTACATGCATTGTTTGAAACTTCTTGGATCTACTTTGGTGGTACATGCATTGTTTGAAATTCTCAGTGATAGCAATGAGATTCTTATTTTGTGAATGGAAATTTACACAGCCCAGCTTTCCAATTCCCCCATCTTTCATTATTTTCATCCATTAAATCCTTGGTAGTCTCACCACTCTCAACAGATTTATTCAGTTTCACTCCTAATATACCTGAGATAATAACAACCCCAAGTCCTCAGAGGAAACGACTACAAAAGGAAATATAAAGGAATATGAAACAGAAGATATTCAAAAGAATTCCAAACTATAGATCATAGTAGTCAATCCCGGATAGTGGCCGGGGCGGCCAGCCCCAAAACGCTATAGCGGGATAGCTGCTATATTGAAAAATATAATGAAATATTATGTAACCATACTACAAAATATAACGTTCACATATAAGAAAAAAATCCAAAATTATACTTATATTAATTATTAATATTCAAAATTTTTATAATCTATATTTTCAACATGTAATTACCATCAATCCAATGTATAAATAACAAGTAAATATGTAAGAAATTTAGTAGCATAAGAGATAAAATAAAAAAATGTCATGCCTTAGAAGAATGTAAGCCTCTAAGCTTTATGTTTTTGGTCAAACAAGCCTCTAAGCTTTAAATAAAAGGCCCAGTTTTTTTTTTTCAGTCTGGAAAGGCCAGTTTTAATTGAAGAAGGAAGAAGCCAACTAAAGAAAATAGAAGAAACAAGCCCAGCCCAAATGACACAGCCCAAACAAAGTTTCAGCAAAATAAAATAAAATAATCCCCTGAAACATAAAAGAAAACCCTAACTAGAAGGAGAGAAAGCAGCTGCGCCGCTTTGGAGGGGAAAACAAGAGGAAATGTGAAGCAGATGAAGGCCAAAACCCAAGGAAATCATGACCTGAAGCAATACCGGCCACTGTTCCCACTATTGGCGCCGCGAAGCACTGCGATTCGCGACAACTCGCGAAGGCCATCCGCTCCGCCGAGTGCCCTAGCGGTGGAGGGCCGCGCGCACCGCGACGGCGCGATAGCGCCGTTATAGTGCGCTTTTGATAACAAAGCTATAGATCCCCATAACTATATGAACAATTGACCTCACTAATGATTTTCAAAATAAGAAATTGACCTTTTAACAACATCAATAGCAAATCAGACGAGATAAAAGGGGAAAGGAAATGGCATATATGAGCTAGCGAAACTCAGCTAAGTGCCTACCCTTCAATAGTCAATGCCTAGATTTATTCTTGCAGCAGCGAAACTCAGCTAAGAGAGCTATATGATCTGAGGACCATTCAGGTGAAGGAAGTGCTGTGTCCTTCCTCAAACTCTCCTCATCCAATAGCTCCAATAATGACTCCACAACCAATGAATCCGCTGAAGCCAAATGCAAAATCAGTTGTGATAAGTAAACATCATGTTAAATCTCAAAATAATGACACTGCAAGGTAGCTCACCTGTGTAAAATATGTAATCTAGAGTGCCAATAAAATCTCTAGTGACGTGTGTGAATAAAGGTTCATTTGTTCCACCATCCAGTCTCCTTTTATGCTGCTCAAATCCAAACCAACTGTTCTTGCAAAAGATGAGTAAGCACTGACCTGAAATTTAAAATTACACAACCAATAAAATTAAATCAAGAACAAATTTAAGGAGAAAAAGTACAGAACTAAAATCAGAAAAATCACATGTTTTAGAAGCTATTCTTTTATACAATGCACTTCAAAGAATATATTACCAGTGGCAATTGATGAACTAGCTTGCTGTGAGGCGCAAAATATTAAGTGGGTCAACTGCTAAATCAGGATGTGATGGATCAACCTTCCCCATTGCAAGAAGTGCATGGGGAGCACTGCAACAAAGTTCAACAACCTTTATACCCCAATTACTAATACTAATACCAGACCATTATAAAAAACAAAATCAAAATAAAAAGAAATCATCAAACCTTCCGGGCACTGAATTAAAATCGCCACAAACCAACATTGGGATGTCTGCACTTGCAGCTATTTTCTCCAACCCCTTCAAGAGAGTATGCACCTAAAGGGAGGGGCGAAAATCAGTAACTGTTATGTTCAAAACAAATTGAGCAAACCAAAGAATTGACTTACCTGCCACAGTTTGACATCCTTTAAATCTTGGTGGACATTTACATGTGTATTTGCCTGAAGTTCACAAGCAACATAAACATTTGATAATAAACTTACAACAAAAGTTATTTTGACCTAAATCTGACAAGAATGGGAGAAAGGGTGAATTTTTTTAGAAAAATCAAATCTTGGTTTTTAACAATGGCTGAAAGCCATCTAGCTTCATCCTTTCTACTTTAGATTTTAGAACTAATCTATGTTCTATATTATATTCGAGGGTTTTGGAGGGAAAATTTTGGACAGAAAATTTCCCACCTTTTTCTTTTGGGAGAAAAGTTTCCCCCTATTCTTTTAGGAGAAATTTCAATGGGAAATTTTCTATCCATTATTTTGAAGGAAATTTTTTTATTTTACTCTTCTATTGTAAAAGGAAAACTTCTTACTCTTTTTTTCATATTTTCAATTCTTGTCCTATATTCTTTTTCGTGTACTTCTAAACTTTTTTATCCTGCTCTTAACTTTTTATTGGTTATGTTATGTGAAATTATAATTATGCTTTAAAATTTAAATTTAAATGAACTACAAATACCAAGCTATTAGGTTGGATATTCAACTGATATTTTGAAGTTATAATGTTTTCATTGGAAAAAACTACACTTTGGTCCCTGAAAGATTTATGTTTTAACACTTTAATCCTTGAAAGATCAATCACATACAATTGAGTCCATCAAAAATTTGGAATTACAACAATTTGGTTCTCAAAAGTTCAATTGCATACACTTTAGTCTATTTTAACACTTCAGTTTAAAGGAACATGGTAACAATATATTAGAGTGCTATAATGCAAATTTTTTGGGGATTCAAGTGTATGCAATTGATCTTTCAAGAACTAAAGTGTTAAAATGTAAATCTTCAGGGACAAAAGTGTAGTTTTAGATTTTATATCACTCATTTTGTTGTTGCATTGTGATGGATGGGTTAATGACTTTTTTTTTTCCTCAACATTTTATTGATTCAACTGGGAGATAATCATGTTTGGTGTTTGTATTGTGAGAAGACAAATTCACTACGTTTTGTTGATTAAATTGCAACATGTTAATGAGTGTTTTGGAAAGAAAATAGGTTTATTTATGATTTTTTTCATTTATTTTCTAAGATCATGTTTAGAAACAAGCATTTAATCACTTTTTGCAATTTTGTGCTTTGCTAAATGATGGTGGATATTTTTAAACAGTGCATTACTTTTTTATGTTATTGAGTAATATTTACGTGAATTAGTTATACGAATTTGGTTTTAGTAAGAAAATGATTTTTTTGCTCTTTTTAGTAGTTTACTTGCAATATAGTTTTTCTTATAGGTGGATTTATTTAACTAAAATAAGTGAATGTAAAAAGTATTAATAGTTTTCCCTACAACCTCTATTACATTCCATTGAATTTTTAATATCAATATTATGATAAGCTAATATCTTTTAAAAATAATGATTTCACTTAAATAATATTGAGTTTAATTAGCAATAAATATATTACCAAATGCCTGAAAAATATTAAATAATAAATTGTTATATATTAATTTATTTACTTAAAAATTTATAAAATCTTAGCATTGTTAAAAAATAATCATTAATCAATTCATCTGAAAAATGAATAAATTTTTAAATAATCCTGTACAGAATACAGGAGGTGATCTAGCATAAGGAAAACACAAGCACCGAAGGACTATATAGAGATTTCAACAACCATCTTTAAATTATACAGAGGTTTCATTCCTGATCAACAACCATCTTTAAATTAAGCCACCAAAGTCACAACTGAAGCACTTCATAACCTAAAACTGCATATATTCCCTCACCTGAAACTTGGCAACGGCCACTTGGCAACAATGGACAACTAAGAAATCAACATCCAAAAAGCGTGGCACAGGATAAGGCTCTAGTATTCAACATACAATTCAGTTTCACTGGGAGAACTAGGGAACATAAACACACGCATAAAAATAAAATTTCAAACACAGTTCAAAATACACATCACTTAGAAGGCTAAACCCTAAACCCTAAACCAAACTTGAATCTGTAGAAGCCTTGCATCTAAGAGATGTGTGGGAGACTAGAAATAAGGAATTTGTTTTCCTTCCTTCGATAGGGGCTTCAGGTGGCATGGTGTTAATTTAGGACACTAGAATAGCAAAAAAAGTTTATGCTTTTAGTGTTGTTTTCTCTCTCTCAGTTCATCAATTTTGTCATTTCAATTTTGTCAGCAAGGGTAAGTGGTGGTGTCCTTAGTTTATGGTCGAAAAAGGCCGAGGCTCGAACCTCTCTTTTGGGAAGAATTATGTGTATGGCTTTTGTGATCCTTGTTAGTGTGTAGATGGTGACTTCGATGTTGTGAGATTGCCTAATGAGAAGCTAGGTGGAGGTAGGTTGACTTCAAGTATGCGAGGTTGTGATGCTTTTATTCCTGGGCAAATTACAGCTACCTCGCCTGAGGTCTTTCACTATTACACTTTGCCCCTTCTAGTTTGCAACTTGACACCTACCTCCCTCAACTCTAAGGTAGCATTTGGTAGCTGTCTTTGGGATAAAAATCCAAAGACACTACAAACACAAAGCTGTTTGGTGATGGATACAAAAACGGGACAGAAAATTTCTGTCCAGGACAAAATCAGAAAACTTTTGCACCTCCAAAAAGTGGGGACAATGAGAGAGAGATACGAGATAGAAATTTAATATTTTTTCTAATAATGCCCTTATACATATTTAATATTTCCCAATGTGTCCTCACAATCATGGGTGGTACGGGGGCCGACGTCGACGCGGTAGTTCGATGGCAATCGACGCGACAAGGTCAATGTCTTTTATCATGTATTTGTTGCCTTGTCCAGTGTTTCAAATATGAGACGGAGGCAGTTTCTCATGTCTTGTACTCAAACCAAACACACTACATAAGTTTTTATACCTCCATCTCCACTATCCAGAGACGCTACCAAACACTACCTAACAGATACTAACTCTATTAACTTAAAATGTGAGTTGTCTTTTCACCTTCCCTTCATTGTCAAAATCTCAACAAAATCAACCCGCTTCATAACTCTAGCAAGATCCCAACCCATCACCATTGCTCAGGAGCCACTTGAGAGATGGGACCAAATTGCTGGCACACCCAAAATGCAATTTTCATCTTAGAACAACAAATTCAAATAAGCAAAAGAAGTAATGGGGTAATTACATATTCCAAAAGACATACCCCCACAAGCCATCACAACCAAGAATGGTGAAACATGGTCTCTATCAGTAAGGTCAAAAGATGGATATCTGAGGTTGCAATAATGGGGTGGGGAAACTTCCAATTGCAGATTGAAAGATTCTATCTAACATTTTGGGCCTTAAAGCTACACAAATTCATTATTCAGACCGATTAATTAACATATGCTTCCAATGCAACTTTGTTTGATATTCTTCCTATTATAAACCCATTTTATCCAATACCACCAGGTTAGAATCCCCAATTGCTCGACCCCATCTTCCAAAGTCAGATGATCTTCCAATTGCATTTTAGGTGTTGAGACCTCAGACTTCACCTCCTTGCCGCTACCATAAATCACTGCCATCCGCCAACATGTGCAAGCAACTCCGTGGCAAGAGGCACGTCAATACCCTCGGACTGCACCTCCTTTGTTGAGTGGAACAGCGTAGCACCGACTGCCACCACGAACCGCCATGGAAACCTTCCATCGCTTCATACTCCAGTAAGCCAAACCTCCACTGTGAACTGTTCTACCACGTCGTCCACCTTAGCACCGCAATTTGCTGATAAGTTCTTCCCTAGTAGTTGTCTCTCCCTTCCCCCTCCCCCTCTCTCTACAATCCTAACTCACAATTGCTAAGGCTAGGACAAAATGGTATTTTCATATGATTAATTTAAGGTAAATATTGTAAAGCTGACATGAAGTTAATAGTTAGTGTTAGGGGAGGAATATGTAATGTTAATAGATTAATTAGGGGAGTCAAATGTAAGTTGTAAACTAGAGGGGTAAAGTGTAGTAGTAAGCGATCTCAAGGGAGATAGTTGTAATTTGCCCTTTATTCTTTTATTTATCAAAAAAAGAATATTATTAGATAGAAGAGAATGTACAAAAGAGGATGAAACATCCTTAGATAGATACAAAAAAATACTTCTATGACCTAGCAAGATGCATCATGTAGCAAAGCATGGTTGACTTGGATGGTTAATAGGGGCCTTATAGGGTCACCTGGACTGGACAAATTTTTGTTCCTCAATGCCTTGGAGGATACCTTCCAAGCATTGTTCAGAGAAATTTCTTTGTCCAATTCCATATCACTTCCTTGCTATTTTGGAGTCTTGCAAGATTAAATGGGGTCCAACTCTCTTAGGCTTGAGAACATGTGGTTGGACCATAATTCTTTTGTTCCTTTTGAAAGAGGTGTTTGGGATGATTCTGATGTTCAAGGGTGGGAAGGATTCAAGTCTATGAAAGGGTTAAAATACCCTAAAGAAAGGTTTAAAGTTTGGAACCGAGATGTTTGGTGACATAAGAATCAAGAAAGAGGAAGCTCTTAAAGAGATAGAAGCTTTGGATAGATTGGATATGGATGGTCTTAACTCTAGTGAAGATCATGCAAAGAAGGCCTGTTTGCTTAATGATTTTGAGGGGATTTTGTTGAAAGAAAAAAACGAGTTGGAGACAAAAGAGACTAAATTCCAATGGGCTAAAGAAGGAGATATTAACTCCAAGCTTTTTCATAAGGTGGCTATAGGAGAAAGAGGAAAAGTCAAGGAATTAGATCTTGGGGATGGCCTGATTGTTAGAGACAGTGGAGATATTGCCAAAGAGATCACCAAGTTCTATAAGGATCTATTCTCGGAGGATAATCTCTATAAACCCTTTATTGAAGGGTTAGAGTGGAGTGTTATAACCCAAGAAAAGGTCTTCTACCTTGAGAAACCCTTCGAAAAGCAGAGTTAAAGAGAGCAATTTGGAGTATGTGAGTAGATGAGGCACCAGGTCCAGATGGGTTTTCTGTTTTTTTTTTTCCAAGTCTGTTGGGATATTGTTAAACTGGATCTTCTGAAGTTGCTTGTAGAGTTCCATAGAATTGGAAAGGTTGGTGTTAATACTAACTCTACTTTCATTTCTTTGGTTCCTAAAAAGGATAGGTCTGTTGGAGTCAAGGATTATAAGCCTATCAGCCCGGTCACCAATTTGTACAAAATCACCACTAAGATCCTTTTTGCTCGTCTTAGTGAGGTCATAGGAGAAACCATTTCAGAGAATCGAAGTACCTTTATTGCAGGTAGGCAAATTTAAATGCTGCCCTAGTGGCTAATGAAGTGGTTGATGATATGGATAAAAAAAAGGTCAAATGAATGCCTTGTCTTCAAGTTGGACTTTGAAAAGGCATATGACAGGGTTATCTGGTGTTTTTTGGAAAAGGTGCTAGAGAGAGATTTGGTTCTAGGTGGAGAAATTGGATTTCAGATTGTCTTGCTAATAGCGCTCCTTTTCATTGATAGTTAACAATCAGCCAAAAGCTTGGTTTCGTAGCCAAAGGGGGCTGAGCAAGGTGATCCTCTATCCCCTTTTGTTCACTCTGGGTGGATGTTCTTAGTCATTTAGTTTTAACAGCAGTGGAGAGAAGGTTAATTATGGGGCCAAAGTGGGATTAGACGAGGTGTGATCTCTCATTTACAATTTGTTTATGATACGATCTTGTTCTTGGATAATGATAAGAAAGGTTTTTCGAATATCGTATTTTGCAAATTTTTGAATTATTCTCTAGTTTGAAGATTAATTGGTTCAAAAGTGGTTTAGCCGGAGTTAATTTGGATTATCAAGTCATCTCTACTTTTGCCTCTCTGGCTGGTTGTCAATTATTGGATTTGCCTTTTCTTTATTTGGGTGTTCCTTTAGGTGGTAATCCTAGATCTCTTTGGGATCCAGTGGTGGAGAAGGTATATCTAAGCGTCTCGACACTTGGAACAAGCATATTTTCTTTAGGAGGTCGGATCACCCTCATTCAAGCTTGTCTCTCTAGCATTCCTCTCTATTTCTTATCTTTGTTCCATTTACCAATAGATGTGGCTAATACAATTGAAAAGATTATCAAAGACTTTCTTTGGTTTGGTGTTGTAGATATAAGACGTGACCACTTAGTAAGTTGGGAGGTTTGTTGTCATCCTAAAATGGAAGGGGGTTTGGGTCTCAGATATTTGGTTTCTAAAAATATTGCCTTGACAGCTAAATGGCTATGTCGTTTACCTCTTGAACCTTTCCTTATGACATCGGGTAATTCTCTCCACCAACTTTATTGTTTATCTTCTCAGCTTTATCATTTATCTTCTCTCCACCACTCTCCAATCCAAAATGTTTATTATGTGCAGGATTCCACTAACTCTTGAGACTTCCATTTTTTCAGAAATTTAAGTGATAGCAAGTCTTTAGATTTAGCATTTCTTTTGTGTCTTCTTGATTCGATCATGTTTTCCTCTTATCCAGATAAAAAGTCTTGGTCTCATGAATCTTGGGTTTTTTCATGTAAATCTTACTTTCAGTTTCTAACCCATTCTTTGGACAATTCTTTTTGCCTTATAAACCCATTGATAAACACATTTGGAAGTCCAAAGCTCCCTTGAAGGTTAAATCCTTTATCTGGGCAGATGTGCTTAACAGAATTAATACCAACGATATGTTGCAAGTTTGAAGACAAAAAAGACTATTTTCCCTTATAATTGTATTGTGTATAGTGCTAGCTCAAAATCAACCACACACCAGTTTCTGCATTGCATAGTGGCTAACTCTATGGACTTCTTTGGTTGGTCTTTTTGGCATTCATTAGTTGTATCCTAAAATCAGGATCAATTCCTTTTGACTAGTTTTGTTGGTTTTGGGAAAAAGAGGCAAAATCCTTATGGCAGTGTGCTATCTTTGCAGTTATTTGGTGTATTTGGTTTGAGTGTAAATCCCTCATTTTTCACGACGGACATTAGATAAGCAAGTTTTGAGGCACATCACCTTTTTAGAGAGTTTTTCATCTCTAATATGACGAGATTGGAAAACTTTGATCTTTTGATTTGTTTTTTCTTCTTTTTGCTTTGAGCATCTCTCCTCTTCTCTCTATATTATTCTTCTTTCTTGTTAATGAAGTGTCTTCTTTTCTCCCAAAAAAAAAAAAAAAAAACCACCAATTCAATCATCAAGGGTAGAGTTTGGGTAGGCAAGGGTGGTATAGTAGATGACTTGAATAAATAGTATTAAGGCCTTACATAAAAAGTCTTATATGAAAAGTAACTTATGAACAAGTTATTTTGTGTTCGGTCATTCTAACAAAAGTACTTATTTTTAGTTAGTAATGTTTGGCTATATTACGTGCTTTTGTTTATAAAGGAAATATTTAATTTTATTGGTTCAATATTTATAAAACAATTATAAATAAATTATTGCAATTTTTCTATTTAAAAAAATTAAATTGATATAGTTAGAATTGAATTACTTAAATTGACGTGTTTTAACTTATTATTTTTATTAGTTATTATTTTAATTAATTTATTAGTTTTATTTAATAATTTATTTATTTATTTTAGAGTAGTATAAATTAGTGTGAATAAAAATTATACTTTAACAGCCCTAGTAGTATATTTATTTCTAAGACATTTCTCGTGACAAGACACAATTTTCAATCATCAACACTATTGATGTGATGTACAATAATGAAGACAGAAATATTGTTAAAAAGTAGAAATGACATTGAACAAAAAATATAATAAAATAAAATAAATAACCCACATTCCATGAGATGAACATAACTTGAAACGAAGCCACCTTATTAGGAGTAGAAGTACCTTATTTCAACTTCTAAAAAAGCTATTAAATAACTTCAGGAGTTTAAAAGCTTTTATTTCAATTTGATTCAAACATTAATAATGTCACTTTTCACAATCCAAAAGTTAAAATAAGTCAGAAG
Organism: Dalbergia oliveri; assembly: GCA_030441495.1. Taxonomy (NCBI): domain Eukaryota; kingdom Viridiplantae; phylum Streptophyta; class Magnoliopsida; order Fabales; family Fabaceae; genus Dalbergia; species Dalbergia oliveri. Next base: position 19,425,809 of record JAMLFY010000016.1, read on the forward strand.
TCTACCTATCCAAACATGATCTGAGAGGGTTTTGTTGTCAATTTGTATCTCCCAAGATCGAGATATACTCTCTTTCTTGTAAACTTTTCCTCAATTCTTAGGGTTCAGAGACACATTGTCCTGAATCCTATTCAATAAAAATTCCTGGACATTCATTTCAATTCCTTCACCAGTGCCAGTTCTATATCATAAGATTGAGTTCAGATAGCATTTGTAGAACATATATGAATTCCTATTCTAATTAAGTGTTCAGGAGTTCCAAATCATGAACTGAAGTTGAAGGTTGGTGTTCCTGTTATGCTTCTAAGGAACATAGACCAAACAACAAGCTTGTGCAATGGGACAAGATGGTTCTTGACTAAACTTGGTAATTGTGTCTTAGAAGGAAAGGTAATTTCACACTCATGTACTGGTCAAAGGGTCTTTATCCCTCGAATGTTGTTGACTCCATTTGACACAAAATTACCCTTCAAATTTCAAAGGAGACAGTTTCCAATTGCTCTTTCCTTTGCAATGACTATCAACAAGAGTCAAGGTCTAACCCTCTAAAATGTGGGTTTGTTTTTCCAAAAGCCACTTTTCAGCTATGGACAACTATGTTGCCATTTCTAGAGTCAAAGACTAAAGAAGCCTCAAAATTCTCATTCTGGATAAGGAAGGGCAAATTGGTTCTCTAGCCAACAATGCTGTCTTCAAGGAAGTGCTTTGAGACTTGTGATATTTACTTTTAGTTAGTTTATTTCATTTTTCTTTCAATATTTAATTATTAGTATAATTTATTCCTTAGAATTATGTGTTGAAATAATATCTTTGGATTACATATTTTAGGTTGAATGCATTATCATTCTTATGCAGCATTGGAAGATATAGCATAAGCATAGCTAAGTCCATTTGTTTCCTTACTTATAACTCTAGCTGTGTTACCTGAATATAAGGTTATGTTTATTGACATTTTAATTTCTTTAGTTGCTATTGAAGATGATCTTTGAATATTAAAAGCTCAACTTATGCCTTCAAATAGTTCGACTTTTGTTCCAAAGGTTGGAATGTCAATGTGAACCTTACATTACAAATTTAGCTACTAATGGATGGAGCTCTTTTGTAAAATCGCTTCTTATTTTGAATGTTGTTTGTATTTGATTCTTTTTCCTTTTTTTAGTTAGTCTATATAAACGATGTCTAAAACTCTCTCTCTCTCTCTCTCTCTCTCTCTATATATATATATATATATATATATATATATATAACAAATTAATTGAATATATTATAAATAAAAATATTAAACAATTTAAATAAAGTTAAATTAAGGAGATTTTGAAAACTAATTTTCACTAACAGATAAGAAAGAGCTTACCACACAAAGAAGCTGTCTTTTCCCAGGATTATCAATGGGCTGATTGTTAACTTTTGCTTCTAGAACTACTATTAGTGCAACATTATCCTAAGAATATAAAGAAAGCTTGATAAGCAAACATTACACAAGTGACAATTATTTTCTTTTTCTGAAAAGCAAAACTGAAATGTAATAATGTGGTAAAATAAGGCACCTTAACCAGTCGATTCAAGGCAGTTTTCCTCTGAGTGGTTGGAATCATAGCATCAGTTAAGGACTGTGCAGCCTTATTAAATTCAACCTGGATCCAAATACACTTCATTCTATTTAGTGCACAAACGTAAGAGAACTACTATCCACACAAAACAGTTACCAACCTCATATTTCTTCACATGAGAAAATCTGTCTCTACGAAAAATGTGGCACAACCATCAATTGTATTGGTGTTGCCACTGTATACCTATAAAGCCATGATAAAAAGGTTAACTTGAAAAAAAATATTTATGGTGTATTTGGTTTGAGGGTAAAAATAGGAGATAAGTTTTCAAGAATGAGCTCCATCTACCCTTAGAATTAAGACCACAAGGACTAAACTATTGCAACAACCTCATTTGTTTTTCCCTTGTAAAGACCACAATAGCCATGCTTGTCAAGTTCAAGAGCAAAGAATTCCTCATAATGGTCGCTTTGAACCTGCATGTAAAAAGGATGTCCTTAAGCTACCACAGAAGCTATCAGAATATAGGGTGAAATAACGCGTTTATAAGGGATTGGTTTGACTGTCATAGGCCACTAGGCCAGAGGTGAATAAAACACGTCAAAATTATTGCAATGCTTTTAGTTATTATAGCCATCCATTAAAACATCCTAAATTCCTAATCATTGTAACTAGTGGCAATGTTTCGAAATATTAGAATGGGCTACCAGATGCAGATATGCTTGGTGTGTCCAATTTAACAAAAAGAACATCCGTAATTGAAGTTCATGCAAAAATGTGAAACATGAATTTGAAACTCTGTACAACAAAATAATTTGGCAACAATCTAATTAAAAAAATAAAAAAAAGGGATATTGAAGAAGATCAGCCTTGTTATAAAACCTAGTTCTTCAACCACTGAAACCATAACCAAGGGTATGTTTGTATACGTACCTCCTGTAGGCAAATAATGTCTGTACGGTAACCCACAATTTCTCGTAACAAATTTTGCCTGCGGTAAGGCCAAGAAAGAGCCCATGGAGGGCAGTAATTGTACAGATCATTTGAGGCATATGTTTCACACAATATATTGTATGATAAAACAGTAAAAGATCCCAATGAAGTTATACGCCCATCTGCATCTAAATGCCCCATCCTATCAACAGGTATGAGTCGCGTGGAATAGGTGAGGGAGCAGGAATGACACGAGAAGTTAGTATAGTGTTAACATGCCCTACAGGCAATTTCGACTCTGCATTAACTACAATGCATTCAAATTTAAGAACATGGCCAATGTCATCAGCTGTTGGGGTATAAGTTCTAGAACGAAACTTCAAACCAAGTTTCACCACTTCTCTGTGTGACAGTTGCTGGATACAAAGCTGCCGCAGACCCATTCATCAAGCTAGCAGTTGATGCAGAGGAAGATAAACTGGCCCCAGATGCAGAACTGTTAAAGCGGCGAAATACCTCCTCCTCCTCGTTTTCATTTTCATTAACTGCATTTGCAGCACGGTCATGTAAGACTCGATGATGCTGCCATGCATCTGAAAAACACTTTGGGGTGCAATGGTAACTTTTGGCGACTGGTAGTTTGGCCTTAACACAACCTAGGCACTGCAGTGTGGCTTGCTCAGATGGATGTATGCTACAGACAGCAACCTTTCTGTCACTCTGTACACGATACCTGACAAAATAAATGAGGGCCAAAGGCTATATTGTCAAACAATGCAGAAAGTCTGGTTCCTGAATCAGATCAATAGAAAGCTACATAAAGGCAACATATTTGGGAACAATATGATCATTAATCTATTCAATATAACCATTAGCTAACATCACTCATAAGTAACAAATTAAGATATCCAAACATACCAGCCCTACTATACACGAAACAAAGGGTTAAAAATAGAGAGAGAAAGCGAGAGGAAGGGCAAAATTAATATTTAATAGTATTGTACCTTTTACTTAAATCCTATCCCTTTTATCAAGTAATAGACAAATTTCCTGTTGGCTAGGGAAAAAAATAGTATACCAAAGCAAGTACAATAGCATGGATTAGTTTTTTTCTTTCTTGGTTGTGAAATAGCATGGAATTTATCCTCCCCTTAGACCGAAACTGCAGCATATATGCACAAAGGAATCTGATAAGAACATAGCCATACAAGACAGAAATAGATTGAAATGCTAAAACAATTCACTAAAGAAGATGAGTGCATATTATGTGTATATTATGAACAAATAGAAAATGTAAAATGATTTAGAATATTAGAGAGACTCTGAAACTCTCCCAGCCCAATTCTGACCTTCTCGATGCCCTCCCTCATGGTACCTCCCCTCCTTTATAATCTCTCCTCTCTACCCATAACAGAATTTCCCTCCAATTCCTCACATTCTCTCTTTCTCTATGCCAGCTCAGCACAATTAGTTATACAAGAGTCACTCATTTTTCCTCCCTTAATTCTCATTTCAGTAAGTACAATATAGCCCATTGTCACTTGCTCGGTCCCTAACAATACTCCCCCCAAAAAGAATCACCTTGTCCTCAAGGTGATGTGTGAAAGAAACAAAGTGCTGAAGAAAGACTTCCTCCTGGATCCCATAACTTGAAAAAGAATATACTCCCTTGTGATGAAGGTAATCCCTGTGATGGAAATAAGAACACATACTTCTTCAAAACATGATGCATAGGAAACACTTCAAGGAAGGTTGCAGTAGACACATAATTAACAGTACCAACCTTCACAGAAATGAAATCATGGAAGATTATGGGATATCCCCTAGCACTGCCAAAAGACTCTTCAATTGTAGGTGCAATCATATTAATCCTTGGCCTGATTATATGTCTGAACAATTTGATGACACGGGCAATCCACAGTTGTTTGCTAAAGCTCATTTGATCATAAATGGATTTAGCTAGGCTCATAATGAACAGAAGGTGGTTACCACTTTAGTACGCCTAGCAACTATTGTCGATGCAGGAAAATGGCTTCCATATACACTAGCAGAAGTTTCATGCTGCAAACTATCTATTACATCAGCATCTAAATCACCAGCAAAAATGGGAATACACAAATCATTGTTCAAACACTTGTCTTCTACACAAAGTGATACCCAGTTCTCATGGAAAGGTTGCTCAACAAATGGAAGCAAATTTCCAGCAAAACCTTGTGGAACTTTCCCGCGAGGCATGTGGATAAAATCCCACAAATCCACTAAGCTCATTGAAATTAACCTTACTAATTTGGGCTTGGCCCAATATCTCAAAATAAGCTCCCAAGTGCCTGTTGTAGTTCACCATCTACCTTGGCCTCCTTTTCCCTCTCCTCATACATTCGGGCTTGGCCCAACATCTGGAGCCTCCCTTCTTCCCCATCACAGCTGGGAAAACTTGGGTGCGGCTACCACGACTACCAGTTCCTCCCTGCGATTTGATGGCCGCCATACGTTGTGCTAGTTCCGATGGGTTCAGCGGCAGTGTTTGTTCGACTGGCCGTCTCCACGCTAGCCCCTCAAGCCCGACATGCAAAATGCTCCTTCTCTAACCTCCTTTGCAGCATTGTTACCGGGCGTGCTCTTCCAAGTTGCCGTTTCTCAACGGCTTCACTACCGTGCACGCGCGGCCTCTCTGGCGGTTCATGGTGGGAGTGGAGCGATTCTCTAGAGGACCCATACGCCGTTCAACTTACTCGGCGTTTCATTCCCACCCTTCTCATTTCGTAAAGGCCTTCAACCTCTCACATTTGGGCTCGGCCCATTGTGTCTAGCAAATGAATCAACCTATTGTCATCTCATCAATGTTTTCCTTTTCAGCCTTCATTTGATCAGCATCCTTCTTCATCTGGGCCACTAGCCACTTAGAGAACTCCTTCTTCTCTTTGATGGATTGGGCCTCCCATTAGGTCTAGTTTCTCACCCAACTTCTGAATGGTCTCCCCACAACAATGCTTTCCTTCCACCTCTCCCTTTTCACGCGAACCTCGTTTCCACCCGCTGAGCGTGCGCTTCTTCTTGGTTCGCCGTCAAAGACAACTCATCGGCACTGTCTCCACCCTCGCTTCGCCATCGTGTTCGGCTTGGCATCGGATCTCGCCTTAGCGCAATAGCAATGGAAGCTTAGCCGCCATCTCGAAACTTCTGTAACTTCCTACGGACTCAGTCATCACTGAGTCTGGTGGCTGGGACGTGACGTTGGTCTCCCCATCATCTCTACCAACGTCAATGTTATCATTGTTTGGACCGTGTTCATGCAACCCAAACCCGTCTTCCTCGCGTGACCACACCTTCGCTATTTGCAAGCAACGCGCGCTATGTCCTCCACTTTTGCCTTCTCTTTGTCGCTCAAGGCCTACAATGGAAGCAGTTCTAAGCTCAGTTCCCCATGACCTCCAGAGGGTTGTCAGCTTCTCCTTGTTAACCACCACCATCACTTTGATCTTTTGGTGGCATTCTTCTTCTGGCTCACCCACCATTTCTTACGTATCACTGGAATTTGCAAAAGTGTGACCAAAAGTCCCCTCCCTTATTCCCTCTTCTTCCAGGTTCCTTCATCTCAATCGAATCAGAGCGAGGAAAATGGTGATCGATCTCCACCAACTTGGTTCAACATCTTCAACCTCTTCTCCTCTTCATTCTGCATGATTTTAAAAAATGAATGAACATCAGGAGGCCAATCGCCATGGAGGATCTCCTTCTCCACCATCGATCTTCATCACCCTCCCATATTGATAGTCGACGATGGGTGGTCTGTCCCTTATTAGATTTTTAATTTTCTTCATTCTACTCCATCTTCAACTTCTACTTCATCTTCTTCTTTGACTCTAACTCCACTCTTTTCCTCCCTCGTTTCTCATTTTAGTAATTACAATAAGCCCAATTGTCATTGGCTCAGTCCCTAACAAAATCAAGTATCATGCACCAACATAGCAGCCCAATCCGCTGGTATGTAGTAACAAAGCTGATTCTCAGAGTTCAATCTCACCCAAAAAGTATCAGGTCCCTTAATCAACATAAACAACAATCCAATATAAAACTCAAGTAAAACCTATAATCAACAAACAGATTCAAATATCTAAAAGATAATTATTGACACCACCCCAGCATGCATTAGACATTTACAAATAGTACCCTCTAGAGTCAAGACTCATAATATTAAGGTCACATCTATTTACACTTGAGCAAACGATTGCTAGCAAATTAACCATGATAGCATGCAGAACAAAAACAAAACACTATGATTATTACAAATACATTGAAACTATTGAGCAGCCTGTAATTAAATTGTATGGTTTATTTGAAGAAAGGAGCATATATTTGTAACCAAAAGAATATCAAAAACAATCTGATACTGGTATTGTCTGTTCCAATAGGTTATAAGTCCAACCAAATATCCCCACCAGTCCAATCAATAATGAGTTTATAGGTAATAACATAGTCCCATCACAAGAGCAGACTTCAAGCAGACAGATAGAGTGATAGATACACAATATCAAATAAAATCCCTTCATATCACTATCAAATAAAATTACACAAAAAATCTTGTCAAACTGTTACTCTTACATATGCATTTAAATTCAATGCTAAATCATCTCAAAAATATTAATGGAAGAGAAATCGCACAATCCAGCATTTGAAGATTATGAACAAAACTTTATATGTGGTGTGATCTATTCATATATTCATAATACAATAAGAATGTGTGCAAGTTACTATTGCAATAGACAAGGAGAAAATTAGGACACAAATGAAAAAATAAACAGGCCATGAATTGCTGGTTAATTAGTGCAATCTATAATCTGCAGTTTATTGGGAACACTGAATAATCACACAGATTAGAAACACTGAACCTACAAAATAATTAACAAAAGAAAAAGCACAAAATAGAGGCAAACGAATTATAGTATGCACAATTATTCTTCCACATTCTATAGCATCTCAAAAGCTGGAAATGTGATAACACATTACAATCAGAAGAGATTATTTGGTAAAGAAACCGTGCATGCTTTTAGCATGGACTGGAAGTGAGTCTAGTTGAGGCGACCTGGACAAAGCTCAAGCTTGGCTCGTTAGTATTAGTTTCGGCTCACTCGATCATTAACAATCAAGCCTAAAATTCAAATTTGAGCTCAGCTCGCTAATAGCTCATTGAGCTAAAGGTAGCTCGTAAACGGGCTCATTTAAATATTGATTGGATCTATTGGCTTAATAGGTTGGAATTTTTTATATAATCACATAGCTTATTTTCAACATAATTTATATATCAAACATGTGATATTAAAAATCATTAAGTTATATTAATTGTTCACAACCAACACATCATATAATGATAAATACATACATATAACACATAATAATTTACAATAAAAATATATAATACATAATATGTTATACACATATATCTGAAAAATATAATGTATACACACACACACACACACACATGTATGGAGTCAAGCCAGCTCATGAGAATAAAGTAAAGCTCAAGCTCGCTCAGCTCCAAAATTGTTAGTTCAAGTTTGGCTCATAAGCTCACGAGCTTAGCTTATTGAGCTATTAACAAACCGAGCTTCAAATAGCTCTTGAGTTGGCTCGACTCACTTCCCAGCCTAACTTTATTCACTTCAGTCAATTAGCATTTTGTGGCATGAGCTTTCACGATATCCTTAAATTGTGTTTTTAACCTTTATTTTCAATGCAATCAATGAACCAACAAGCACACTGGTTGTCCAAATGTAAACTACAATTCATATATGTTCAAGATACAAATTACAAGAGAAAAAGAACCAAAATTCATAAATTATTCATACATTTCTTTAACCTACAATTTATTTAAAAGATAATTAATTGTCAGGCCGATCATGTAACCAACAAAAAAAAAAGAGATAAAACACGCCACTGAAACTGATCCAATTAACTCTAATTCAACTTCCTTGGGGCTTGTCAATTTCCTTCGTTGCTTGTGCATCTCCACGCCTCTTCTTCGGGATTTCTTGGCAGCAATTCAATCTTACAGGTTGAAACAAAAAAGCCAAAACAAATAAATAAGAAGAAAAAATAAGAGAGAGCGCTTACCACTTATAACACAAGAAATGACCATCTAAAGGGGCGATCTCGGGAACATCATCGGTGGTGACGGTCTTGTCGGATCGGCGCAGGAGCACGTAAGGCGTGAGCTCGCAGCCTACAATGGGAATGTCTGAGGGCAGGTGCACGCGCAGCACGTTCAGCATGCTTCTTCACTCTTCGCTATTATAACAACAACCGTCACAGCCCTGCAACCCAATCACCACCACACCGACGGCTCTGCTTGTTGCTTCCGGAACCGGAAGAAGAACACCAACACCACGCGTGCTATTATAGGGCGGATACCTGGCGGACCCGCCATTTACTTGACCCGGGTAACCGCCAGCCTTGACCGACCCAAATCGAACACCTTGCCGAGGAAATCGAGAGCCAAAGGCAGCACAGCAGCGGATGGATCTCGCAAGAAGGGTTTTGGTCTGAGTGGGTTCGGGTTGCAGTTTCTAGAGAAAGACGCGAACGAAAGAGAGGGGAGGGATCGATGATTTTAGGGTTTTACAGACCAAGTAGAAGTAATAGCTTCTGCTTCATTTTTTTTTTCTATTCGGGAGGCAAAGTGGCGAAAGAGAGACAGGGAGAGAATTGCAATCGCGGAGTAGCTATTGTTGCCACTTCTGACGCCTCGTCTCCCTCCGATTTTAGTTGTTTTTATTTGATTTGATTTTATTATTTCATTTGATTTCTTTAAAATGTCATATTGAAAATTGAAAAAATAATTTTACATACAATAAAAAAAAAAAATTTAACAAAAAAAATAGTTTGATATAAAATAATTTAACAAAAATTAAATCATTATAAATTACCATTATAATTTTCGTTACTATTAGTTAGTTTAATTAACTTTAATTTAATATTTAAACATACTCTTAAAGTATTTATTATTATTTAAAATTTTTGTTGAATTGTTGAAAGATGTGTATTAACAATTTTTTTAATTCTATGGAGCTACTAATAGAGCTAAGAAGAAATGGGGAAGATAATGGACAAATGATGATAAATCTGTAGCATCCCTAGTTTTACTTGTCTAATTAACTCTAGGAAGAAAAAAGCTTGTATCCAAATCAAAACCTAAGTTCCTCGACTTAGGCTTAATACCAAAATGGAGGGTTAAGAGAGATTACTAAAATATGCAAAGTATAGAGTAGTCATGCGCTAAAACTTATAAATTAATTTCTCACAATATATTTAAGCATGACTTAAACAATTCATTCTTTTCTACACGGTTTAAATTGTGATTTAGAGGAAACATATTATAATTGATCTAGTAATATTTGATCTCTTAGGAAAAGATGGGCTTCAAATTCTTCAATAGTTTTCTAACACTCTTTTTTATCTTTTATCAATCTTCTTTTTGCAATTCTGAGTATATAAAAAGGAATCATAAATATATCAAAAGTTTGGAAAAGAGTTGAAGTACTTACAAATATTGAGAAAGTTCTCCAATATATATTGAAACAAGATAGATGATACAAAGGTACAAAATATTTTGCTTGGAAAACTTAAAACTTCGAAGACTTTATTAAATGATGGGAATTGTACAAGTAGAGGATACAAGTTTTTCTAATAGTGAGTTGAGGCTAATATTTTCTAGCTTGCTCTCTTCTACTTAATACTTCATTATAGAGGTGCTAACTAACTATTACAATAATAGCTCGTGACTTAACTATTACAATGATGGCTAGGAGACAAATAATTCATCTTATCACCTTTTACTTTTCCTATTTGAAGGACTCTAATAATTTGTGCTTGTAGAGAGTAGGTCTTGACTTGTGGGGGTTTTGCTTTTAAGATTCGTGATCATCATCTACTTTTACTACTAAGAGATGCTAGTAAATTTTGTCTTGGCTTTCTTTTAATGTGAAAAAGATGCGGCCGATGCTTGCTTTATTATTCCAGTTCTTCTTTCTCAAAAGTTGTAATACCAAATCTTCAAAATAATGGCCTAGACTTGAATTGATATATTCATTCTTCTTATTTGGTGATATGACTTTTAATTATTCTTGCATTTTTTCTTCTCGTGACTTTCATCCTCCCAATAATTGTTTTTCTGCAGGAACTAGGTCTCTTTTTCAAATTCTATCTTATTGGATATGCTTCTAGATACTTGGCCTTCTGAGGAACTAGTCTTCTTATTATGAGAATAAGATATCCATGTGTCAATAGCACTTTTACTTATTAGATTCAAATAAAAAATTCCCTACCATTGAACTTTAATAACTTAATTAAATACTAAATGCTTGTATCTTCTCCATTTAGCTAAATCATAATCCCATTGCACAATCCAGGTTACTCTTAAGGACGTTACATATGAGATTAGCTTCATTTCTGGTACAAATGAGATCTCAACTATAAAATATTCATATCCTATAGCAACTTCTTTTGGGTAAATGGCGGGTCTGAACCAAAGTCTAAGAACTATTTGAGAAACCATTTAGGGAATTGTAAAGAGATTCCTTTTTAAACCAAAAGAACCATGAATGAGGGCTTGGAGAAAAGTATAATATGTGATGTCATGCTTCTATAAAATCAAAATAATTATAATGTGATGGCTCGAATTTTCTACTAAATTCTCTTACTTGGAAAAGGCTCTGGTTCCATTCTTTCAAGGTTAAGACTTTTAGGATTTTCATGTTGGAATGGCATATTCTATTTGGGACTTTCCTAAGGTTTATGGGTTACTTCTATGGACTAAGTGTCAACTAAAATAAACTCACAAAACAACTCGGGTTTTTTGTGGATGGACTGGTATGTAATGAAAAGGTTTTGGGAAAATATGCTTATACATGATTTTTCTATCTAAAGTAAACCATTCTTTTTCTATGGGTATTACTAATAAGGATTGAGGCTTTTCAATATAAGGATAATCTTCATATGATGAGGGTTTGGTAATAAATAAATCTAATGGTTTTAAAGGTTGAGAGGCTAAAAATTTATATTGTGTTAGTCCTGTAGGTAGAAAAGCACACAAGAAGGGTGTAACATCGTTCCAAGTACAACTTCATCCTTAAGTCATGATATCATACTCAAGATTTGTTACTTATAAATTTGTGGATCTTTCTTAATTATCTATAATAAGAATCAGTTGAAATCGTGTATTAACTAATTTGTGGTTCTATCAAAATATATAGCACGAAACAACGTATTTATTTAATACAAGTCAAGTACAAAAGGAAGCTCTTCTATGAGCTTTAGTTCACATCTATTTTTTACTATATTTACATACATATATATAATACTATGTAGACGGATAAGTTTCCACAACTAAACTATATAAATTACAATTTAGTCTTTCTTATAGCCACTTCACTATTCTATGGAATCAACCTGGAGACGACAAGGGAACACAAACAAGCGGGGTGAGAATTCTGAAATTCTCGGTAGGGTATCTCCAAAATGCATAATCATAATGTCATCGTCATCATCCCAAGTGACTTGGGTTTATAAGAAAATGTGATCATCTAATACATATTAAAGATTCATTTTAAAGTTCTAAAATCATCTTTCCAAAGTGGGTAGCTTTTATTATTCAATCACATATCATACTACTCAACATCATATAAACCATATACTGCTAAATCACAACTTAAACATATTAGCCTCAATATCGATACTAAAATTCTTCACTTAGCACATAAGATAAAAGACTACTTAGAACCATTGCTACTTTAATTCGTCTTAGCCCTCGACTTTTGTGGCTTTGACCACTTTAGGGTAATAGACTCATTTTTAGGACTAGCGCATTCCTATACATGATCATTGATTTACTTTCTCCAATTCTCACAAAGACCTATTCCTAGCTAGGTTTACTTTCCCAACTCAATTCAAGGGTAGTTAGGTTTACTTTCCTATATGCAAATACATGTATATCTAAGTATAATCATGCATTAGAACCAGAAAATTTGAAATTCCAAGAGGTGAAAATATGGAAAAACAGAATCATAACAAATAAGAACACAAAACCCCACTTTGATGGCTTTAGGTATCTTGGCTCCAAAGGATGATCTAAGAATAGTTTTCTTCACTTCAAGGCCTCCAAACCAACTCTAAACCTTCCCAAATTAGTGAGGTATGAGGCATCAAGGTGAGGAATTGAAATTTCAATTGGTTGGTTTGGTAGATATTGATGAGAGGAAAAAGTTTAGTAAAGGAAGTTTGAGGATTTAGCAAGTCTAGGCTAGGATATTTGAGGTTTGAATCTTGTTTTGATGTTCTTAAAGAAGAAACAATGGAGGGTGGCTGGTCTAAAATGCTAGCTGAGAATGAAGAATGGAAATTAATGAGATTTGGTGGCTTAAGTATATCTTATTGTAAATGTAGGATTCATGTGATTAAAATATAGTTTCTTTCTAACAATAAAAAGATATGGATGGCTAGGATTTAATCTTGTTTACAAGATTAAATCTTATTACACTTAGCTATAAAGGATAAACATTATCCTATTGTAAAGATTAAACTATCTTCAAATGTTAAATTACACATCAAAATTTTACCGACAGGTAAAACATGTACCCAGTAATCAAACATCACCTGAAAATTAATTCCAGGTATAAAATCCTTATGCCTAGCTATTTCTAATCTCAACACTCTCTTTTCTCAATTTTAGGCATCTATGGGTCCCAATTCTAAGGTTTAGACTTTCCAACGGGTCCATGGGACCGCAAGATTAATATTCACCTCGACCCAGAATTTTTTAACACGTTCATTGGGTCATCCTTATCGTTGTTAAAACTTTAGATTTTTGAAATTATGACTAATGAAGCTCAAATTAATTTTTAAATAATTTTAAGGTGTTACAAAGGGGAGTTGAATCATGCTTCGCTTCTCTTTTGATCTTTTTAACTTCTGAAAATTTTAACGGGATACTATCAAGCCATAAACTTAAAATGCGCAAACAAAACTAGAGATTTAGAAAGAGACTCTCTAAAAATAGCATTAGTAACAAAACTGTTAAAAAGATAAACTTTAAGCAAAAATAAGCAACTATACATAGAGCGGCAAAAATCACAGGAGATAAGAGAGAAGAAGATATTACATTCATATTTTTATAGGTTTGGCCAACCTACCTACATAAGTTCTCAACTACATTGAGTGCCAATAATACCTTTCTCAAATCGATGAAGAAACCGGATAGTCTTTACAATAGCCTTCCAAGCTTTCATCGTGACCAGTAAACAACCCTCCTGTCACAAACAAGTAGTTATTCACCAACCTCTTTAAGCTAAACCGAGTAGTCTTTGACCAAGCCTCTCCATGCTAAATTGAGTACTCTTTATAACAGCTCCAAGCTAAACGTGACCCAAGTCCAACTTCCTGTTGTGTTGCAAGTAGTCTTTAAGCAGCCTCTCCAAGCTAAGCTCACACTCGATCACTACTAGATCAAGGATACAAAGGTTTGTCTTTGGGTTTGCAACTCAAATTAACTTACGCTCAAGTTTCCTTAAGATATATAGAGAAGAACCTGGGATAACTTGAATGATTTCTTTAATAATTCTTCTTAGGAAGAATGTATAACCTATAAGGAACGTAGAAAGAAGATTTTTACAACCAAGAGAAAACGATTACAAGTTGTAATGAACTTTGCAAAAGACGAGGAGAAAATTTCACGAGTTTTCAGCACTTATGTAGCTTTAGTCGCTTAGTCTATTTTTCTTTAAAAGCACAATATCTCTATATATAGATGATCTTCATTTTTGCTTTTATCTTTGATCAGTTCTCCAAGTGACACGTGTTAATCATCTTATTGTGTCTTAGACAAGCGGCCTAGAGGAGTAGCTTGACTTTTGTTAGATCTATTTCAGAAGTCGTTGTAAAGTTGAGGTTTTTGATATCCTTTCAGAAACTACATTTTTACTTTGATCATAGTTTTTGAACTCTTCCTTCTAGCAAGCTGATGGTTGACCAAGTCGCAGAAGAGATGACAAGCTAGCCTGTAGTTGGGTTTAACTTTAAATTGGAAATTCAAATTTTCCCTATTTTTCAGTAAAGATCAATGTTTCATTATGAAGTAAGCTTTCTGATGCATAGTTTCAGTTCCTTGGTAAAACTTTGATCTTCTAATCTTCAATAAGAGCTTTTTGATGATAAAAAGATTTGCGAATATAATAATTGAACATTGTAGAACATGTTGGCTTCAAGAGTTTGATTGATATGCTCATTTTAAACATACTTTCTGAAGTCTAGTGCTATTTTCTGAAGTCTTGAAGCTTGATTTCTTGTACTGGATGATTTTCTTCAATTCGTTAGGCATGTATATGCTCAAAATACAATATAATTATCTCTTCCACTTGATTCCCATTTCTTTAAATGAAATAAAACATATTTGTACATGCAAAGTGAAATTATTTATCATTTTAAAAGAGTTATGTTTTGTCAACGAATGAACCTGTTTGCTAACTCAAGAAACTCAAGTACACATCAGTCATTCTTAAAATTTTTTCTTCAAATAGGTTTTGTTGTCATTCAAAACATGTTAGCTTGAAGCATTCGGAAAGGTTTTGAGCTAATAATCTCCCCTTTTAATGATGACAAACCAATTGAAGAAAATCTTTTGAATAGATATTGAAAGAATATTACAAAAAATATAGCATGATAATTACAATTCTTTCATCTCAACATATAATATGGTTTTCAAGAAGTTCTTTTTCTTAAGGCATGATATGAAAAGAATAAAAAAAAAATGCTTTGAGCCTTAAGTGACTTAAATCAGAGCTCTTTTGCTTGTAGTGATGTTTCTAGATTATTCAGAGTACTTTCTAGAAGGTATCGAGAAGGTCAGAGAGAGATATGATCATTTAAGCCCTTGTAACAAAGACAACTTGTTTTTAGTCATTTTAAAGAAACTTTCTAAAAACATGTGCTAGAATAATGACAAGTAATACTTGTGATATTTCATCTTGATTAATTTCCTTATTTAGCACTTCTTTATACAAACTTATTTTTGAACCTGATGCTCATGTAAAAGAAAATGCATTTGAGCATGTATGAAAGCAATTCTGATACAGATGTAGTTTCTGACACTCATAGAACCTTTAAACTAATATCGTTAGCATAAGAGACAAGAGGTTTCTAAAGCTCAATAGGGACCATTCCCAAATAAATCCGAGCAAAAGCAAATATGCGCTTGTACTATGAGTTAGGAAACATTTTACATAAACATTAGAACATGTGATACATACATACATATATACATACATCCATATATATATATATATATATATATATATATATATATATATATATCTTCAGGCAAGCAAGACTATAACATGATATATCAGGGCATAAAGAACTATCAAGTAGTTGAGATAAAACGAAGTTAATACTTGAATAAAAGTCTCTAATTAAGAAAACAACAAAACAAATGCATATGCTAAAAAAAATCTGAGTGGCTCCCCCTAAGTGTACTCCCCTCATTTTCTCAACACAAGATTTTCTTCTTTCTTTTCCCCTTTTTTGTCTTTAGCAAAAAGGAGGTATGTTGGAAACTAGGAACACCATCATTAGCCCTGGCGCCTTAACTCTTGAAGAATCTACATTCAGAAGAGCTTCATTTCTCTGAGAGGTCTGAAGAATCTAAATGAGTAAGTCATCATGCTGTCAGAGTTGGGCCTTTTGCTCTATATTAGTAGCTTCAACCCAATCCACTCTAGAGGCAATCTATTCATTGATGCATTACAATTCTGAATCGTAAGCTTGCCTGGAAACTTGGTTGAACTGATGGCAGATGGATGGGTGCAATGTTGATGGGCGGCTCTCAACGAAGGCTCAGGTCTGTCTAGGGGTATATTTTCCATGATTTTGGTGATTTCCTGGTGTACAGCGGCAGTCACGCAGGAGGTAGAGGGGATGGAGCATGATCAGTAGAGGTGGAGGGAGTAGAGGCGGGAGTAGATGGAGAAGGAGTAGGGTAGAAACATGACTTCTTAGTAAAGGAGCACTAGCTTAATGTCTTGTTTTTCCTCTTCCATTAGAGATATGCAAATGGGAGGAGGAGGTTGAGGCACCATGGGTATGAGAGGCGGATATTGGTTCATAGGCTTCCTTAGCTGGTTCCTTAATGATTGGCTCCAGAGGGCTCTTCAATACTAGGCTCTGGTCTTGACATTTCAGCTGAGCTTAGCTTTTTTGTTCTTGAACAAGTTTTCTTTTTCATTAGATGAGGATGCCTTCTTCTTGTTCTCTACTTTACATCTCTTCACCTTCTTCATTAGAGTCATAATACGACTCAATAACACTGCTTCTTCATATTTGCTACTTCCTTCATTAGGATGGATATCCTAGATTCATGTATCCGCATAGTTTAACCTAGGCTAGATATCTCTTCTTCTGATAACTTTTCTGAGTTTAGCCTTGGCCTGTGATTCTTGTAACGTCCAAAAAATTATTTAAAAATTAATTTGAGTTTTATTAGTCATAATTTCAAAAATATGATAGTTTTAGCAATGATGAGGATGGCCCAACGGATGTGTTAAAAAAAAATTTCCAAGCCAGGCATGAATAGTGACCTTAGGCCCACAAGCAGGTAGGACAAGTCAAAACCCTAGATTCTAGAGGAGGAATGCAAGGGGATTTAGAAGAGAGTTAAGGTTAGAAATGGTAAGGAATAGAATTTTATACCTAGAATTAATTTTCGGGTAATGTTTAATTACCAATTAAGTGTTTTCACCCCTTCGGTATAGTTTTGATGTGTGGTTTTTAACACATACAAGTTACTTGGTAGCCAAGTAACCTTTACCAACCACTTTATGCCAAGTGGATGGCAATGATTGAAATATGAATAGCAAGTTTTAATCTTGACCTTTCATTTATTATATTTTACTCGGAGCCAATCTGTAATTCTGTTTGGTGGAATTTAGGTATCCGATTTTAACATGAAAAAGCTACTTGTTCACCAAGCTAAAGTAAGCCACTTATCATGAGCCAAATGGATAACCAAGATTCATTCTTAACCAAGAAAACAATCCTAGCCATTCATTTCATTTCTTTTTCAAAAAGAAAGAAAGAAAAGCTTGAAACCAAATAAATGTTATCACAAACTTCGGATAAACACAACACAACCAACCTTATCACTCCATCATCTTCATTTTTGGCCAGAGGTAGAACACAGCCACCCATTGTTCTTCCTCTCAAACCACTATTAGCAAACTTCAAGCTTCAAAATCCTAAGCTCAAAGTCACTAAAACAACAAGAAACTTTCTTCACAAAACTTATTCTACTCCTCATAATCTATCAAAGTAACCGATTGGAATTTCATTCCTCACCATTTCTCACCTTGATATCTCATATCCTACTGCCTAAGGGAGGTTTTTATGTTGGTTTGAAGGCCTTGAAGTGAAAGGAATCATCATTGGAGCATCCTTTGGAGCCAATATCTCTAAAGCTCCAAAGAGTAGGGTTTTGTGTTCTTATTTGTTGTGATTCTATTTTCCATATTTTCAATTCTGTTTTCCATATTTTCACCTCTTGGAATTTTGAATTTTCTAGTTCTAATGCATGATTATACCTAGATATACATGTTTTTGCATAAGTGGAGTAGTTTGGTGTTGTGGGGAAATCATTTTTGCTAAAGAGAAGTTGAAACATGCTTGCTAGATTTTTTGGTTCTGGCAGCACTAATCATGAATTTTCTGGTATAATTGTAGGTATTTTTATGAGCTAGAAAAAATATATGTTGAAGCTAACATCTTAGGCTAGTTTCATGAATTTTCTTGAGCCTTTTTGTGGACTCTTACTACCTGAAAAAAATCATGAACCAAGACTATATAGTGCTGCCTGAATTTAGGTTCTTGAAGCTGAATTTGTCTAATTTTGTTACTATAACAAATGATTGATTTTTCCTTTGAAATTTTTACAGAGCCTTGGAAACATTTTGAAGTTCAACCATGATTTTTATTCTGAATTAATTAAGTCATTTGCTAGGGTTAAAAATTATGAATTTTCGATTTAACTGAGATTAAGTGGTCTCTAACCACCAAATTTGTAGAATTTTGTTAACATAGTTAGAAAATGATTCTTGCTCTGAAATTTTACAGGAACTTGTGGGCACATTGAAGTGTTTTGGAAAATTTTTATAGCCTCTAAATTGGTTGTTTGATGTGCAAATTAAATTGTGCTACAAAGGTCTGAAAGTCAAATGTGCTGTATTTGTGCTAATGCATTATCCTGGTGACACAATGACATTTGGTTCAAGAATATTGTATATGAATGCATGCTAGTGACTTTAAAGATTGGTTTATGAACACGATTGAAATAACATTGTGAATGAATGCTTATATGTGGCTTATGCATGCATTTGAGAAAAGAGAAGTACATGATGCAAGTTATAGACAAAACAAAAACAAGACTTATGTTGAATGAGGGAAGGCAAAAGAGGAACTCCCTAGAAATATTATAGGGGAAGGCAAAAAGGGAACTTCCCCAAAGATATTTGAGTCAATAGACGTATTGGCTAGAATAGATTTGTGTGTGATTTGGAAGAGGAAAAAAATGAAGTACGAATGATCACGTATAGGAATGGTAAACATAATCACGTCTATTCCTTTGTGTGGTGTAATCCATTATAAATATCATTGGCATAAACTAAGAGTATAAACTAAGTCTTTCTTATGTCGATGAAAGAAGAAAAATACACTGATTTGATTTCTGTGGCCATAAGTAAAACAGATCACTTTGAGATAATTTAACGCATGTATTATATGCATACTCATGTATCCTTGAATTGTCTACCTAGGATATTTACTATGTGTTAGAACATTTTGATATATGTGCATTAAGTAATTGAAAATAAAAGAGACCTACTTGGGAGAATGGTTCTGAACTTTAAAATGAAGCTTTGATAAATGTTTCATGACCATATTTTCTTGATAAATGAAGTGACTATGACTATGATGATGACATTAATGTTGTGTATTTGGGGGAAAGCCCTATTGAGAATTTTAGAATTCTCACCCTGTGTTTGTGTTCCCATATCATCTCTAGGTTGATCTAGCAAATAAGGAGGTTGCATTGCATGACATAAATCAAATTTGCAATAGTTTAAGCAGTTTGTATTGATTGTACTTAGTCATATGTCCTCTATAAATATAAGAGACAGATATGTATTGAAGGTCATAGAAGAGCTTTCTTTTGTACTCGACCCTATAATCAATAAATGTTTATTTTATTTGTTATATATTTTAATAGACGCACAAATTAGTTGCTTCATGATCGATTGATCTTGCTATAGATAATAAGAAAGGTTTGCTAATTTATAAGTAACAACTTTTAAGTATAATGTCATGACTTAAAGATGATGTTGTACTTGGGAGGATATTACAATTCTTGTGGAACACTTTCCTGTGCCCTTTTTGTCCTTTTTTCTCTTATCACTAGATAGGTTTCTTCCTCCTTCAAGTTCTATTCTCACTCTCCAGGAGGATTAACTTCCTCTTTCCTTTAGCAACCTCCTTGAGACTTGAGCCTTCTGGGAAGCCTTTGTGGCTTGATCTCCCCTTGTCCTAGGACTCTCCTTGTAGCTAGACTTGGAGATAATAGACTTTTTCTTGACATTCTGAAAGTGAAGGCGTGAAAATAGTTCCTTCCAAGTATTCATACTATTCTGTGACAAAAGGAAAGCACATATGCTAGAAGAGCCTTGTTAACATCATTCCATAAGGAACATGGCAGTCCTTCGTTTTCTTTTGTAGTTGCACTGATCATGTAGTCCAAGATGAGTCTTGGTAAGTTCACCTTTCTCTTTGCCATTAAGCAATAGGAGCATGCAATCCATGCCAACTAGTGTATCTATGCTTCCCATATGAGGTAGGATAGAAAACTATACAGTATATCTTTCCTAGCCCTAGCACTTAGCATGACGGTAGTGATTTCATTCAGTTTATGAAGAATGGATTGGTAAATCATGGACACTTCTCCTTCATTAACATCTAAGGAGTGAGCCCAGTTAGCATGAAACAAACGATTCCCACATTTGGTGCCTTGATGATCTTGGAATCCTGAAGGTGTGATCTTGATGACACGGTCTCTTATCATTGTTTTTATGGATGAGGCAAAGGTTCCTTCTAGATGAGAGTAAAAAGTAGTAACCGCCTGGGAAAAACTTATTCATTGATCTCTAGATACTTTTCCTATTTTTGAAATAAAAAGACTTGATAAAAAATGGATACTTCTTTCCGAAGCTCCTATCTTAGTATCTTCAGGTGCCATTTTCTTGAGGAGAAGTTTCTTTCATAGTAATCTTGCATTTGTGGATCATCATACATGTGAAAGAAAGCTCTCTAGCAACAAATCAGATTGGCCACGTTTTCTACCTTCAGCCATTGTAGGTTGTGTGTATGAGAAGAACAAGAAAGGTTGAAGCTGAAAAGATTGAAGGTAAGGGTTTGTGAAGGGGTGGTGAGAGGTTCCAAGTCAGGAGAGAAGGTTAGAGAAGAAACAAAATGGTTGAGGAAGCATATGGTAGAAAGCGAAGGTAAAATAGGGACATGGTAGAAGTGGGAGGTTATTTAAGTAATGGGATGTGATATGATTGAAGGTAAAAGGACTTGAGAGAGACCAAAAGAATGGGTGTAACCAGAATTTGGTTAGAGTCCAATGAAATCCCTGAGGTCATTCCAGAATTGAAGGATAGTTGCCCAGGCAATGGGTCAACTCAATGTTTAAAGGGGATTATGTTGTTATGAATGATATAAAGATGAAAATGTTTTTCCTCAACTTTCGGCTCAAAATGACCAAAATACCCTCCTGTGTCTACATGGGTAAAAGGTTGGGTTTGAGACAGGAATTTAAGAAGTTTAGAATGATGTTTTTAAGTGATGTTTGATGTTTAGTTGGGCCTGAAGGTCAGCGCAAGTTAGTGCAAAATTACCATTTTGCCCTAGAGCGTGTCCAATGAGCCTAATGACGCAATTAAGCAAACCTAAGCAATATTAGACTCTAATCGAAGATTAATTTATTTCGATAATTAATCTAGAGTCAAAATGATTTTAAGGTTAATTAGAACCTAAGATTGCTTAGATAAACTCTAATTGCACTCTTTAATTCAAGATTCCTAGTCATGGAATCTTGAATAGTATTTTCTCTCCAAATTCCTTAAATTAAGGAATTGTGCCATACCTCATTTGACTAAGAAAATAAATTTAATTTGTTAATCTAGTATGACCACTCCCTAATCAAGTCTTGACCTTCCTAATTCCCAATTACCTCACCTAAACATTCTTACAAACTCCTAATCAAAACCTTAATCAAAGAAAAACTTAAACACATCCTTAAACCACCATTACATGAACAATTTCCTCCCCTTCAAGCTGTATGGCAAAAATCCTCCCCCATTTTCCTCACATGTTGATTTTTTCACACAAAGGAGCCATGCTTTTTGTAACGCCCAATTTTCCTGTCATTAAGAATTCCAGAATCCGTAGGTAAATATTATATGAAATTTGAGACCAAACAATCCTTAATAAAGAATATAATGTTAGAAGAGAAGTTAGGAGCAATTCGTGCAAGTATTGCAAACCCCAAATTTCTCTACGTGTAAAATGACCAAAATGCCCTGAGGTTATTTTCAAAATGAGGATCGTGGGCCCCACCCGTCCTCAAGGGGATGTTTTGATGTTAATAAGGGATTGTTTGTGTTATGTGTGTTAATAGAGGAGAAGAATCCTAATTTTGAGCTTACGCGCGAAATGACCAAAACGCCCTTGCGGCTGTTTTAACTCCGATTTGCGTGCGACTAAGCCCGAACCTCACTAAAATGTGTTAAAAGGTGTTTTTAAGCCATGATTAACCATTGGTTAAGCTCGGGTGTCTCGGGTAATTTTTAAGTAAAATGACCGTTTGCCAGCTTCTCTTGTGGGTTTACAAATTTTGAGATTTTTGATTCGTCTAACGAAACCTAAGCAATATTAGGCTCAAATTAAAGCTTATTAAATTCTAATTATTAATCTAGAGTCAAAATTATTTATTTAAATTGATTAGAACCTAAAATTGCTTTAAAACACTCAAATTGCTTACTAATTCACCTAAGTCCTTAACTGTAAATTCTCTAAATTGCATGAATACCTTGCCTACACCTAAATAATACATGGAACACACAAAACCCTCTTCCATGAGGCTGTAATGCACGAAATTATGCAGCCATAATCACCAAAAAATTGCACTAAAGCATAATGCCAAAAATCACCATAAAACAAGGAACTTTGAAACATGATTCCATGTTTTAAGCCACCAAACAAGATGATTTTTCCTTCCTTGTCTTCTCCTCAAATTGAATCAGATTTTCCTTCTCCTCTTGTCCATTTATGAGCTTGAATTCTTCTATAAATAGGCATGCTTAGAAGTCATTAGAGACTTGCTCAAAAATTTCACAACTTCAAGTTTTTCCTAAGCTCAAAAACTTTCTTTCTTTCTTCCCCTTGGCTGAAATTCTTTCTTCAACCTTTCAAGAATATTTTCTTTCATTTCACTCCAAGAAACCAAGTTCTCTTCCTTTCCTTCAAATCAGATTAGGTAGGGAGTTGTTTTTAAGTTTATTTCTATGTTTTGCTAAGTGTTGTTCTTGGTTCAAAATGATGATTTCATGGATTTTCTCTAGTTTTTCCATTTGGTTTTCTTCTTCCTTTTCTTTAACCAATTCGGCCATATGGCCTAGGTGGGACTAAGATGATGGCTTGATGATGAGGACCTTGAAGGTGGGTTGTGAATCCATCACAAGTTAGGCCTCTAAAGCTTGAAAGTTCCACTTGATGCAAAACTTTAAAGAATGATGTTTTTATGATGATTTTATGATCTTGAGTTTAGAATTTGAAAGATGTATTTCTCACTTTGTCTTGTTAAGATATATATATTGAATTTGTATTTCTATAAAGTCTTGAAGGAGCTCTAGTAAAGAAATCAAATGAACTTGCATCCATGTTTAAGTTTATGCCTTGCATAATCATGTTTACTTTCTATGTCATCACTAAAATTTCAAGAATGAATAAATGGACTTGCATACTCATGTTTAAATTTCCAAGTTTGCATTTCATGTTTATATTTCATGTTGTCACTTAATCTCTAAAGATAATAAAGAAGTTGCATCTCATATTTATTTTATGTTCTCACTTTATTTTATAATGGCTAAAAGAATCAACGCATGACATGTTTATTTTTATGTCATCACCTAAAGATCCTAGAGCTCAAAGACTTACCCAAGTATCACAAGCAAAGAAATAAGATTATTGGAGTTAAAGAATTGATTCTTTAAGAAGTCTTGAGATTGGAGCTTAAAAAGATGTAATAATAATTCTCTTCTCCCTTCACCGGTCCGTGTGGATTCCGGGCTCAGGTTTCTTAAGATTCTCTTCTCCTTCCACTGGTCCTATGCGGACTACGCGCTCCAGTTTCTTGCATCATGTTTATATTTCAAGCTCTTGCATCATGTTTAATTTTCAAGTCATCACCTTAAATCTTAAAGATAAAGAAATGGATTTGCATATCATGTTTATAATTCCAAGTTATCACCTTATAATGACAAGATTAAAATGAGGTTGCATAGCATGTTTATGATTCTAAGATATCACATAAATCTCTTAAGCTCAAGACTTGCTCCTTTTATCTTAAGTGAGAATTTTAATTATGAAGATTCTTTCAAAAAGAATTAGTTTCTAAAAGAGTTTTAAAGCTTTGCAAGGATTCTACGGGAAACTAATATTTTATGTTCACTTAAAATGTGATTTTATACAATTATATGAGGTTCATGATTCGGCTTCTGATATGAGATTAGTACCAATAAATGATGATGATTTAATATGTTTGAAGTTGTGATAATTATGGTTTATTCTATGCATGTTAGAGATAAAACTAGCTTCCTAGAAAGTAAAAGCAAGATTTCTAGAACTTTAGAGAATGAAATTTATGCATTCTGTTCAGAGCCTTTAGTGACCTTAAGAACCAGATATTATTATGTTTAGATAAGGGACAATGATTCATAATTGGTTTAATAATTAATTTTAGCATCATAGGGAAAGGGTAACGAAAGAGTTAAAAACGTAACTTCTAGCACATTGTAAAACCTTAAGGACAACTTACTTCTATGCTACCCCATATAGTCTAATAATGTTCTTAAGGCTTATAATTGATGGTAATAAATCCCTTAGATGCATAAGTAATTAGTTTGATAATTAAGGTTACCCAATTTAGTTCGGTTATTTAGGGAGCTTCCTGAAAATTTTAGATGACATCTTTTGATGCTTTGGAATGTTATATGATGATGTAATGCCTCCTGAGAATTTGATATTATTGAATGATTTCATGGCTTGCATGTTATAATTGCTATTGCAAACAATGAGAATGTTCATGCATCTTGATGATTATGATATAACATGCTAAGACTTAATGGTGACTTAAACTCATGAGGAAATGATCCTTTGGACCCATCAAGACTATAGGTGGTGAAAAGGTGATCTTGAGAAAATGATCCTTTAAGACCCATCAGACTAGAGGTGGTGAAAAGGTGATTCTTGCTCCCTAGCCCGTTCTCTCAAAAGGGTAGAGTTGGGATTTTAACTTATCAAAAGGGATAAGTATATGCTAGTGATGACTAGTAAGGTATGAGCTCATAACCTAGATTACTCCCAAAAGGGTGGAGTATAGGGTGGCCCCAAGGAAAATAATGATGATGATGACAAGATTTAAGTCACCTAGGACACTAAAGGAATGAAATATGTGCACCATGTCTTGTGCATAGCTATTATGGTATGATGTTCTTCTGTGCATAGCATTTTATGAGATGATGATGGGAAATATGATGTTCTTCTATTCATAGTATTTATGATATGATGATGAGAAATATGATGTTCTTCTATGTATAGTATTTATGATTTGATGATGAGAAATATGATATTTTTTTATGCATAGTATTTATGATATGATGATGAAGAATACGATGTGTTGATAAAAGGAAAAGTTCATTATAAACATGACATGCTAAGTTTATGATGCATTATAAGACGCATGATTAAAGGGACTAACCTCGGTAAAGTATATTTTCGAACTTAATAAATCAATCTTAGCATGCTCACTATTTCATAATAACCCAGAGGTTCTTGGGACGATGATGATGACACAATGCATCATGAGGTGAGTACCCTCCTAGATTCTTTTATAAGTTTCTCACTCCCTCTATTTTTCTTTTATCTCGTCTTCAAAAACGAAGGAAGCGTTCGTGAATCACATTGAGGTCTAAGGACACTGAACTTGATCCTGCTAGTTTCACTCGTATATTTCATATATCTATCCCTATCCCTGGAGTGTTATTACTAGGTGCCATTAATGGATGTCCTTCCATCCATATATTATTTATGTTTTGTTAGATTGCCTACACTTAGTCTTATTCTTTGGTAGGCAAAATATCTATATGATATGTAATTATGGATTGTATGATGGAGCCAATATATTATGATGTGATTTTTGTAAATTCCTATGTGTCTTTTAAATTTTGCTAAATCATTCACGTTAAGCGCGGCTCATGTTTTCAATTATGTTTAAAAAAAAAATGGCTCGTAATTTCACTAAGTATTTTCAAAGCATGATTAAGGAACTGAAGCAAAGAGTAAAGTCTAGTAATTAATCAGATCCTCCCTAGGTGTATTGGGTTAATTATTAGGGTGTTACACTTCCACCATCCTTGCGTGCCTTGCCATGCCCAACACCATGCCTAAGACCATGCCTTGGCCAAGAGATATTTCCTTTCTCTCCTCTCAAATGGCCGGCCACTCCTCCCTCCTCTAGGCCATCCATGAGCTCTCAATCTTCTATAAATACACTAGTTTGAAAGCTCTTTGAATGTTTACACACTTGAGCAAACTTTCAACTTTCTCCCAAACACAAAGAGCCTTTTCCTCTCCTCCTTGGCCAAGTTTTCCAGCAAGATTCCAAGAAGGATTTCCTTCTCTTTTTCCTCTCAAGAAACAAAGTTTTCCTTCCTCTCTCAAGACTTCTAGGTAGGGGTTTTGTTTTAAGTCTTACTTGTGTTCTTAAAGAAGTTCTAGCTTTCTCTTGGTTTCAAACTTCTTTCCCTTTCCTTTTCCTTCGGCCAAGAGGCCATTTTATGAGAATAACATGAGCTTGATGATGAGATTTCAAGATTATGACTTGATGTTGTCATGTGAGAAACCTCTAAAGCTTGAAACAACTTATCTTGGACCATACATGCCTTGATTTCTTTCTTTTTCCTTGATAAAGTTTGTGGTTTTATTTTCTTTCCCTCTTCATGATTTCGGTTTCCTTTGTTTTGGTTTGAATAAAGTTTGCTAAAGATTGTGAAGTAGAGCACAAAAGTTTTGTTAGAAAAATTAATCCTAAGATTTAAAAGCTCTAAGCTTACCCTTGCCAACCTTAAAGTTGGTCGGCCGTTCTAAGAGTTTACTAGATTGAAGCCCATGAGCAATAAAATAAAGAATATGAGTAGTTCTATTTATGTTTGTTTTGTTAAAGTGTTGGTGTTTTGGTTTTAATCCATTTTTTGAGCTTGATGATGAAGTTCAAACCAAAGACTTCTTTGAAGACTTGGTGTTAAGAACTCTAAAGCTCATGTTGGGTTAAGGCCATTGATGTTCCTCTAAAGTCTTTAGGAAGCTCTAGTTAAGATAAAACAAATTGCATTCATGTTTAAGTTATGTTTTGCATCTCATGTTTATTTGATGCCATCACTAATCTCATAAGAATAAATGAATGAACTTGCATTATCATATTTAAATTCCAAGCTTGCATTTCATGTTTATATTTCAAGTCATCACCTAATCCTTAAAGATAATAATGAGGTTACATCTCATATTTATTTTATGCTCTCACTTTACTTTGTAATGAAGAGTAAAATGGAGTGCATAGCATGTTTAAGATTATGTTATCACCTAAATACTCTAGAGCTCAAAGACTTGCCCTAAGTATCTTCAAAGGGGATCTCTAATAAAAAAGAAATGGATGTGTTTTAGTATGATTCAATGATGGTTTGATTTTGTAAAATGTATGGATGATTTCAGGAAAATGTTGGAAAAACTTTTTATGAGGTCTCAAGGTGTTTGAATAGTTTGGAATGTGTCAAAAATCATGTTTTCTCAAATTTAGAGGTTCTAGTAATCGATTACCAGCTTATGTAATCGATTACTGAGGATTTGAAGGACTTTTGGTTCTGGTAATCGTTACCAAGAGATAATATAATCGATTACCAAGGCTGTTCTTCATGCCCAAAACCTGTCCTTAAAACTCTGTAATCGATTTCCTGTTATGTAATCGATTAAATGTTTTTATTTTTAAAACGTTTAACCCTAAGTAATCGATTACCATTGTATGTAATCGATTCCAGAAGTGTTAAACCCAATAAGTTTAGCTCCTGGTAATCGATTACTAGGCACATGTAATCGATTACCAAACACCTTTTCTCCTGAAATTATCCAAGAGAAAACTAGCGACTTGTGTGCACTTATAACATGAGTTTATGTGATTACGTGTGATGAATATTTTTGGTTTCTGTCTTATCCTTGTGGCTGTATATATATTTCTTGAGGAGTTAGAATGTGTAATGTTATGCTTGAGTGAAGTGAGGAACGTTTAGGAATAGTGAGACTAAACAAATAGGGAGAAATTAGAACTAGAATCTTAAAGTGCTTAGACACAAGAATAAAACTGTTCCAAGCATAATTGAGCTTAGGAAGATGGTACATAATTGGTGATTATGCCCAGGAGTTGAACATAGAATCTTAGGCGAAGATAGAACTTAGAAAAGAGTTTAAGGCATAGATTCTAGAATTCCGAAGTTGAATAAATAATCTTGATGAATAATCTATATAATGCTTGGATGAATTAGTGAGCATAATGTCAGAAGAATTATAAAGGACAAACCCCCTAGATATGATAAAGACTTGCAGGGTGATAAGATTACTAGAAAAGAATTCAAGACCGTAAGGGCCAAAGCATAAGACACCATGAGATAGGAGGTGTGATGTGAGCATGAGATCGAGAGTATATTCTTAATGACGTGAACATGATTACATTTCAAGTATGAAACCTTATGTGAATAATTGATATGTTGATATGATGAAGTATTGTGCCAAGTATTTAAGATGCATGAGATTTCGAAATATGAATGAGATTGAGGAATATGCTCATGTGAACTAGAAAGTTATTGATTTGAGAAAGTTCCATGAAAATAATGCATGTGATTGATATTATGTGGCATGACTCAAATTGAGGAAATTGGAAAAGTAGGTGTTATGCTGCCAAATTTCCGTCAATTTGAGAGACTCAAGAAAGTTTTTGAGAAATATGATGTTTAAGGTGACACAGAGACGTACTTCTCTTGTTAGGAATAAGAGAAGGTAAAGCGTGAGGGGCATAGACATCACCTCCAAAGCGGACAAAGTTAACTGGACTTAACCGGTCGATGCATTTGAAGAAGGAAAAGTCCCATGATGGGTGATCCTTAGCCCCTACCAATCTCTGAGAGTCGGGATTATGATGATTATGATTATGATTATGTTTATGATTTGCTTACCAAGAGGATAAGTAAGAACTAGTGACGACTAGTTAAGGTATGAGCTCATAGCCTAGTTTAAGGGGTGCGGTTACTATTATGTTTGGTGTCACAAGATTAAGATGAAGGAATGATGTTCAAAGAGAAGTCTCATGCCACATACATGTTGATTGATTATTGTTTGGTTTGCCCAAAGATTCCATGCATCCATGAACTATTATGTTGCATACATGCATTAAGATCATTATAAAAGACATGGACCTTAGATAAATATCTTTTGTGAAAACTTCATAATTAACCTATGCATGCCTAACCTTTTCATAATAAACCCATGGTTCCTGGGGACATAAACGATGCACTAGGATAGAGGATTCCTCCTGAGATTCTTAGCAAGATTCTCACCCCTCTCTATTTTCTCTTCGTACGTCTTCAACATCGATGGCGTCGTTCATGATCTTCATTGACCTCCACTTGGGAGGTGCACTATGACCCAAGCATCGGTCCTACCACTTCAAGGGTCATTGTGGTGCGCGTTTTTGTGTACGTGGAATGCCCGTTTGCTTTCCCCTCTCAGCTATCATTCAATCGACTTCACCTTTGGTGACGACCTGATCTTGAGGACGCGACCCATGAAACAGAGCGAGTCGTGCCGTCCTTCCTCATCGGTGGCACGCAGATTAGAGTATGATCCCCATCCTCGGTCGGAGGCCGATCCTTAGAAGGGCTCTTCCCCTTCATTTCCTATGGATCTCGTGGAGGTGGCGAGGATACGGTCACCAGAGGAGCATGCAAGGCGCGTCGCGCCAAGAGCGGAGGAGCCACGTTGCGGAGGCCATGCCGTTCCTCGATTCCCATGCTAGATCTCCGCTTCATTGGGCTACATTGGAGGGATTCAGCGTTCATTAAGTAGGCATGGAGTGTGAGGGTAGTGATAGTTGGGCATTTTATCTTTGGGGTCTTACCATGTACTTGCTTTTATTTTCCTTTCAGTTGGTGTATTTCAGTTTCTATGTCCTAAGCTCTCCACTCATATGGGTAAGACTTTATGCTTTCCTTTATATTTCTGTAGTGATGTACTAAACTATGTTAATTAATGTTATGAGGAATGTTTTCATGATTGATGTGTTCTTTATGGCTTTTGAATTGTATGATTTATTCTTCGCTTCACGTTCCATTTATGTCATGCGCAAATGGCTCGCACTTTGTTTTACATGTTTCATTTCAAAAAAAAAATTTACCTGTATTTCCGCTAAGTTATTTCTAAAAGAGTTTTGAAGGAAGTAACGACTAATAATTAATCTTGAAACCGTCCTGGCGTATTGGGTTAAATATTAGGTGTTACAATGGAAATTATCCCGACTTCATCTCTTTTTTAGAAGGAGTGATTTTTTGCTTGAGAACACTTTCTGTCCTTCGCTGCATTTCTAATCGTTTGGTGTCTCACCAAAATTTTTGCCATTTAGTCACTTCATATGTTGAGCTTTATGACACCAAACAAACCCATTTTTGAACCTCAATTATCTTTCTAAATGATCCCACATACTCTTTGAGTTGCAACCTGAACTTCTTGATCTTCACTTTGGTCTGTGGTCTTGCAGCTGATTTCTTATTTTGGGCTTCAGTTTGGAGTAGTGAAGAATCCAAGAGATGTTTGTGTATGAATGCTTATGAGATTTAAAAATCTTTAAGTTTAAAAGCCTTTTTCATAACACAAAAATGATCAGCTAATGGCTTTATGAATATCTGACACTTGGTCTTAGATATTTACAAACATTGACTCAACATCACTTTTAAACATGATCCCTTATAAATTGATGTTTAACATCAATGTGTTTGGATCTGAGTCCTGGATAGGATTCTTAGCAAGATTAATAGCACTAGTATTATCATAGAAGATAGAGATTTTGGAATACCTAAGGTGATAATCTGCTGGTCCTTATCCATAATATTGATTGCAAGTGATTTGCAGACATATTACTTTCAGCGTAAAGAGTGCAATGGTATTCTACTTTTGCACGACCAAGTGATTAAGCTTTCTCCAAAGAAACAACGCAACGACTTGTGCTTTTCCTCTCTATTTTGTCACCGCGAAATAAGCATCACAGTAACCTACAATCTCACATAATGTACTTTTCTCGTACCATAAATCAAGATTGGTACCCGGATATATATTTAAAATTCTTTTAACGCATTTAAGTGTGATTACTTTGGGTTAGATTGAAATCTAGCACAAATTCCCACACTTAGTTGAATGTCTAGTCTCCTGGCTATAAGATCCAGAAGTAAGCCAATCATTCCTCTATAATTGCTTTCTGATACCTTTTCGCCATTCTCATCGGCATTAATGATTTGAGATGGATACATGGGGCTACTTATAGGTTTGCCTTGATCTATATTGAACTTCTTTAAGAGTTCTTTTGTATATTTTTCTTGATGGATCAAGGTTCCATCTTTGTTGTTTTATTTGCAAAACCAAGAAAAACTTGAGTTCACCCATTATGCTCATCTCAAATTCACTTTGCATCAATTTAGAAAACTTTTCGCAAGAGAATGATCATATGCGCCAAATATAATGTCATCAACATATATTTGAACTATCAAAAAGTGATTATTTTGCTCAAAAGTAAAAAGAGTAGTGTCAACCTTACCTCCCTTGAACCTTCTTCAGCAAAAAGGTCCTCATCTTCATACTAAGCTTGATGAGCTTGTTTTATACCATAGAGAGCCTTTGTTAGCTTGAAGACATGGTTGGAAAGGTCTTCATTCTCAAAACGGGAACTTCACATATACTTCCCGAGAGGAATCCATTTAGGAATACAATTTAACATCCATTGGTAAAAAGTGAATCCCTTAAAGGCAAAAAAAGCAAGTAGCATTCTAATGGCTTCTAGCTATTGGTGCAAAGGTTTCATCATAATCAATTTCGCTTGTTGATTATAACCTTATGCAACCAATCTTGCTTTGTTTCGAGTGACCTTTCCTGCTTCATCAAGCTTATTCCTGAATACCCACTTTGTATGAATAATAGTTTTTCTCGATTCTTCAACAAGCATTCAAACTTTGCTTTTCTCGAATTGATTTAGCTCTTTGCATAGCATCCACCTAACTTTGATTACTCAAAGCTTCTTCAATGCATTCAGGTTCAATGGTGGAGATGACGCAGTTTGACATATTTCTAAGGGATGATCTGGTTCTTACACCCTTGGAAATATCTCCAAGAACTTTGTTATGAGAACTTCCTTGATAGAAACTCCCTTATAGTTTCTGTGGCTTTGAGGTTCTTCAACTTCTTCTCATCTTCAAATTGCTCTTCTTAATGTTCAGAAATGCTACTTTCTGATTGCTTCAGAATTTTGAGCAAGCTTTTTGAAGTGCCTTTGTTTTGGAGTTTACTTTGAGATTATCTTTCATTCTGCTTGCTTTAGAGGTTTCCTTAAGACTCATTTTCTCAAGACTTTCCTAAGTTCTTCAAGATCATCAACAAAGTCCTTCCTAAGCTCCTTGAACTTGATGTGAATCATCTCTTCAATGCATAGTATTCTTTATTGTACACTCTCTAAGCTTTAGAGACAAAAGAGTAACCTAGGAAAATGCCATCATCAAATTTGGAATCAAACTTTGCAAGTTTGTCCCTGGTGTTAAGGATAAAACATAATGACCCAAAGATATGGAAATATGAAATATTGGGTATTCTACCCTTCCATTGCTCATAGGAGTCTTCTTGAGGATATGCCTTAAAAGAGTCTTATTTTGTATATAGCATGAGGTATTTATAGCCTCTACCTAAAAACCTTTTGATAAACTTCTTTCTAAAAACACTGTCTTGGCCATCTCTTGCAAGCTTCTATTTTTCCTTTCAACTACCCATTTTACTAGGGAGTTCTAGGTGCAGAAACTCGTGAAGGATGTTTTTCATAGAACTTTTGAAAATATGATTTTCAAATTCTCCTTCATGATCAAATGATAGAGATGATTTGAGAATCTTTTTTTGTGCAAATACATTTGAGAATCTTTTTGTGCAAATACATTTTGCAAAAACTTTGAATATCTCTACCACCTCATCCTTAGAAGTTAGGAAAATAACCCATATAAATTTAGAGTAGTCATCCACTATGATAAGGCAATATCTTCTCCAGCAAGACTTTCGTCTTGGTTGGTCTAAAGATCCATATGTAAGAGCTAAGTGGTCTGCAGTTGAAATTACATGTTTGTTATGGAAAGAAGCTTTGGTTTGCTTACCCTTCTCACATAAATCATAAGTTGAATCCTTATCAAATCTGATCTTCGAGGCCTTTAACTAGCTCTTTCTAAGAAGGATCAGAAATAAGCTTCATATAAACATGCTCAAGTTTCTTATGCCACAACCACTTTTCATTGATGAAAGATGGGAGACATCTTACATCTTGATCTCAAAGGTCATCCAAGAATAATACATAAGTATTATCATTCCTCTTTCCGACAAAATAACTTGTCCAGAAATGGGACTTACTATCTTGCATGCATGAACATTAAAAATAACATTAAACCTTTGGTCACAAAATTGGCTGATACTTAACAAGTTATGAGCCAACCATCAACAAATAGCACATAAGAAATTTGGTAAATCATCCTTACCAACATTTTCTATGCTTGTGACCTTGACGTTATAACACCCCTTAATTATAGTATTTTACCTAGGATTGAACATGTAACTAAGAGTGTGGTACTTCATATCACATTTATACATTATAGCAAAAATTCATTTATTTACACATAGGTAGTCATGCCATTTCAGTATACATGTATATTGTATAGTCATCTAGTAGCTAGAGTACACATATTAACTACAAAATATAGTCCTACTCTAAAGCAAAACCTATCAAAATATAAGTACAAAAGGATTTGTCTAGATCAAGTCTATTGATCAAGGTATTAAGCTTCTAATCTTAATATCACATGGTCAACGATAGCTCCTGTGTGTCACCAAATCCTCTAGTGAGCAACATCTGTGAATTTGAGGTGGACATGGAATACACATAGGGATGAGAATTCTACAATTCTCAGTAGGGTGCTTCCATACACAAATAAATGTCATCATCATCTACCAGTTCTTCAAGTTTGTTTATAAAAACATTACATGTCAATAAAATAATAATGATATTTAACTTAGGTTGTAAAAGTCTTTATTAGGAAGTAGGCTCATTTTATTCAATTATTATCTCGTAGAGTATATAATGTTAATGTCAATCTCATAAATAAACATCTTGGTCTCAATGAAATAGTAATCTTATTCATTTAACACATAGAGAGTAACTTAAAACAATTGCTACTTTACTGCTTGGCCCTGACTTATGGTAGCTTATTTCACTTCTGGGTAATGCAAGCTTTAAGAGCTAAGCTTATTCCTATATATGATCATTGGATTTACTTTCTCCCAATTTTCAGACCTATTTCTAGTCAAGTTTACTTCCTCGTCTTAATTCAAGGGTAGTCAAGTTTACTTTCCCTAACAAATTGGATTTACTTTCTCAAGCTCAAGAACAACATTTTATGCTTTCTTTCACATATAAGCAATTGTAATAAGTATTCATATTGATATGTGTTTAACATCATTCATAGATGCATATAACATAAATGAGATCAAATCATTAATATTTCATTATAGATTCAACAATTCATCATGCTGCTAGAATTTTGGGTCTAAAGAAAATTATGGATCAGCTATCAAATCTCACCAAAACAGAGCAAACTAAATTTTCATAGCTAGTCCAACAAGTCTATAAGATCTTGTAAAAATCTCAAAGGATAATAAGGTCTCTAACTATGTTAATAAAATTCCACAAATTTTGTAACACCTCGATTTTGCTAAGTACAAATGACCAAAATGCCCTGAGGTCATTTTTTTTCCTTGAATTAAAAGGTAGCCAACAAGCAGTCTCGAATAGGTCAACTCAGTGTTTGAAGGGGATTATAACTATAGTGTTTGTTATAGAGGTGAAAATCTCGTTTTCTGAACTTTCGACTCAAAATGACCAAAATACTCCTGTAGCGTTTTTCAGGTAAAGGTGCGTTTGAGTTTGGAATTTTTCAGGGAGTTTGGAATGATTTTTATGAGTGGATCATGATAGTTAGTTAAGCCAGAAGATCCTAAGATTTAGTGCAAAATTACGTTTACCCCTAGACGTGTACAATGAGCCTAATGATACAATTAACCAAACCTAAACAATATTAGACTCTAATTGAAGATTAATTAATTTCGATAATTAATCTAGAGTCAAAATGATTTATTAAGGTTAATTAGACCTAAGATTGCTTAGTTAAACTTTAATTTCATTCTTAGATTCAAGATTCCTAGTCATGGAATCTTGAATAGTAATTTTCTCTCAAATTCCTTAAATTAAGGAATTGTGTCTATGATTTAATTTAACTTGAAAAGAGTTTTAATTCATTAATCTAGCAAGATAACCCCTAAATCAAGTCTTGACAACCTTAATTGACCATTACCTCACCTAAACACCTTTTTACAAACTGCTAATCAAAACCTTAATCAAAGATACACTTAAACACATCACTAAACCACAATTAGATGAACAATTTCTCCTCCCCCTTGGCTGCACATGCTTGGCCGAATACATACCCTTCCATTTATGTCACATGTTGATTTGGTTTCACTCAAAGAACCATACCTCAAACCATATCTTGGACTATACTTGGTCATACCTCCAACCATGCCTTTGAATGACTAATGTTTGAAGATTTTTTCCTCCCCAAAGGCCATGAGAAGTTGTCGGCCTTCCTCCCATTTCAACCTCATTGTTTCATTTTTTCTATAAATACCATGCCTTAGTGAACTTGGTTACACTTTAGAACCTTTGCTAAGTTCAAGCTTTCTTGCAATTCTCTCCTTTTCCTCTTAAATTCTCTTTATCTTGTTTTCTTTCTCCACCACCAAAAAGACCTTCCCACCACCACAAAACACCACAAACAACCTTGAACCACCATTCCCCCACTTCAAACCACCTTTCAAACACTAAACCTTTCCACTCCCAAGCTCACACTTTCAAGGAAAATTCATCTTCCTTGTGTTTCCTCTTTGGCCAAATCATCATCACCATCAAAGAGAGGATTTTATCTTCCCACTTCATCAAAAACCTAAGCTTTCTTTCATCTCATCCAAGACTTCATTTGGTAGAGGTTTATTTTTAAAGTTTTGTTTACTTTCTTTAAGAAAAGTTTTAGTTTTCTCTTGGTTTTCAAAACTCTTTCTATCCTCCTTTTCATTTCGGCCTTAGAGCCTTGTTGATGAGAAAAACTTTGGCTTGATGATGAGGTTTCAAGATAATGGTCTTGTGGATACTATGTGAGAAACCTCTAAAGCTTGAAAACTTAGTCTTGGACCATACATGATTTCGGTTTCCTTTTCTTTTCCTTACTCAAGATTTCGGTTCTCATTTCCTTTCCTCCTCAATGATTTCGAATTTCATTTCCTTTATTTGTACAAAGTTTGATAAAAATGTTAAGAAGTTCACTAAAGGTTTTATTTAAGAAACTTAATCACATGTTTTCAAAGAACTCTAAGCTTACCCTTGCCAACTTTAAAGTTAGTTGACCGTTCTAAAGTTACTCTAGATAGGAGCCTATGAGCAATAAAATAAAGAATATGAGTAGTTCTCATTATGTTTGTTTTGCCTGTGAGCAATAAAATAAAGAATATGAGTAGTTCTTATTATGTTTGTTTTGATAAGTGTTGATATTTATCTCTTAATCCATTTTCTTGAGCTTGATGATGATGTTCAAACCATAAGAATTCTTTGAAGACTTGGTGCTAAGAACTCTAAAGCTTATTTTATATTGTTAGATACATGTTGGGTTAAGGCTATTGAGATTCCTTTAAAGTCTTGCATGAGCTTTAGTTAAGATAAAATAAGTTTGTATTCATGTTTAAGTTTACACCTTTCATCTCATGTTTACTTTTTGATGCCATCACTAAGCTCTCAAGAATAAATAAATGAACTTGCATTTTCATGTTTAAATTTCCAAGTTTGCACTTCATGTTTATATTTCAAGTTATCACTTAATCTTTAAAGATAATAAGGAGGTTGCATCTCATATTTATTTTATTCTCTCACTTTATTTTATAATGAAGAATAAAATAAAGTGCATAGCATGTTTATGTTTACGTCATCACTTAAATATTCTAGAGCTCAAAGACTTGCCTAAGTATCACAAGTAAAGTCTTAGAAAATGGAAGCCTTCCTTGAATGCTATCTCGGCCTTGTGATGATGATAATGGACTTGGTATGAGTTGTATCTAATCACAAGTGTCAATAGCCTATGTCTTGAAAATTTTCTAAGCATAGGTGAATGTAGAGAATATTATGAATATGATTATGTGTTAAATCTACCCTATGGGTAAAATGATTTAGCTACTGCCCTTACTCACATTTACATGATTTTAATGAGATAAATTAGTTTCTAAAAGAGTTTTGAGTTCCTAAAATTATTCCAAGAGAAAACTAGTAACTTATATGTATTTAAAATCATGAATTCATGTGATTATGTGAGATATACAATTCGGTTTCTACCTTGTTTGTTTAGCCACTGTATTGATTCTGTTTTATGGAGTTAAAATGTGTAAAATTGTGTTTAGTGAGGCAAGGACAAATTTAGGAATGTTAGGAAAGAACAAGTAACTAAAAAGTACTTAAAATGAGGATTCTAGAACACTTAAGCACAAGAATTATAAATTATGTTTCAACATAATTGAACTTAGGGAAAATGGTTTACAATTAGTGGATATGTAAAGGAATCTCCTGATAATTGGTTTAGGAATTGAATATAGAGCCTTAGACAAAGATGGAACTTAGAAAGAGTTAAAGATATAGATTCTAAAACCCGTAATCGAATAATAACCATCATACCAAATCTGTGCAAGGTTGTTTGGAGGTGTTAGTAAGCATAAAAATTAGAGAATTACAAGTAATGATCCTTTAGGTGCATGGAGATCCGTTATGGGTGTTAGGATAACTAAAACACGAGTTTAAGACCCGTAAAGGTCAAAGCATAAGATACTATAAGATAGGGAAGATGATGAGAGTAAGTGACCAGTGAATACATAGTTATGATATATTGAGAGTATGGGAAAGTATTAATGGCACGTATATGAGAATATGTGAACTAATGACGTGATTGTTATGATAATGTGGTATGTTATGATTGAGATACAAAAGGATATGAGATAATGATGAAATGGGTGAACATGTTTATATGATTTTAAAAGTTTGCTTAGTTGAGATATTGAATGAGGAAGCATGTGTTAAATGAGTTATGTGGCATGACTCAAATTTGAGGAAATTTAATATAAGCCGTTGTGCTATGAATTTTCGTCAAATTAAGACTTAAAGAAGTTTTTGAAAGTAAGATTTTAAAAGTGACATGCCAATACACATTTCTCCTGCTACATGAGAAAGGTAAACATGGGGGTATGAACACGAGCCATCCTGAAGCGGACAAAGTCACTAGTCTTAACTAGTTGATGCGTTTCGTGACCGAGACGTACTTCTCTTACTACGGTGAGGAGAAGGTAAAACCATGAGGGCATTGACAGTTAGTTGCCAAAGTGGACAAAGTCACTGGTCTTAACCAATAATACATTTCAAAGAAGGAAAAAGTCCCATGATGGGTGATCCTTAGCCCCTACCCGACTCTGGGAGTCGAGACTATTATGATTGTGATTATGTTACACTTATCAAGAGGATAAGTAAGAACTAGTGACGACTAGTTGAGATATGAGCTCATAGCCTAGCATAGGGTGGCAATGATACTAGGTTTGATACCTTTATGTCACAAGTTTGAGAAAAGAGAAAAGGATGTGAAGTTCCATACTTATGAAAGAGAAAGGTTTTCATGAGAAGTTACATGCCACTTATATGGTGATAAATTGTTGATGTCATGTTTTATTGGTTTACTTGTATAAGGTATTGCCATGTATTCATGCTTTGCTATGCTGCATTCATGTATTAAGATTCATTATAAAAGAAAACACACACCTTGGATAATTACTTTTATAAAACCTCATAATAGACCATTGCATGTTAAATCTTTTCATAATAAACCCAAGGTTCCTGGGGACGTAAATGATGACATTAGAGTAGGAGGATTCCCTCCTGAGATTCTTTAGTAAGATTCTCACCCTCTATTTCTCTCTTTCCGGTACGTCTTCAGATCTCGATGGCAATGTTCGTGAATCTTCATTGACACGCGATCTGGGAGGTGCACTTTGACCTGGATCATCGTCGTATAATTTTGAGGGTTGTTGTGCTTGGCATTTTTGTGTACATGGGACGCAGTTCCGCATCTAGTTTCCAGTTTTGCTTCACTCCTACCTCAGGTATTGTGATAACATGATCTTTGAGAGGACCCCCACGATAGCAGACTCGCGTCCCGTCCATCATCCTCGTGGCTGAGCCTCCAAGTACGTCCCACTCATGCGGGTCCTGGGATTGACTTGCTGAGGACTCCCTTCCTACATCTACTCAGAGGTTCTGCTCCTCGATGCCCGTGGACATGGGTAGGGGCGGGTGAGGATCCTGTCACCCGGAGAGACTTGCGAGGCGAGTGCGATAGCCCAGGGAGGTGCAGGTGCCGAGGAGCCATGTTGTCCACACACCGCATGCCCACGTCCCCACTTCGTTGGACCACGGGAGGAGCTCGAGCAGTCATGGGACACGTCCCCATCACCAGAGGATCAGGCGTCACTAGTAGGTTAGAGGGAGGGGTAGTATAGCTGGGGTTTGGTCTTTTGGGGCTTCCCTGTACTTGTTGTTTATGTTTTCCTTTACTGTTTATGTGTTTTCCTTTTCTATGTATCGTAACTCTTCTCATTTTATATGGGTATGACTCTATTTTAGTTTTCATTGATGAATCCAGAATCATGTATTCAACTATGTTATTTAATATTATGATATTTGCTTCTATGGATGAATGTGTTTTTATTGCTCTTAGCTTGTATGATTAAGTTCTCTCCTGTTTTATGATTTGCTCATAGTAGTATGTGCATGGCTCTAGTTTTGATTTAGGTTTTCAAAAAAAAAAAAGTTTACCCATATTTTCCACTAAGTATTTTGATAAAAGGAATTTAAAAGAGTAATAACTAATAATTAATCTCAAATGCGTCCTAGGCGTGTTAGGTTAAATATTAGGTGAGGTAAAAAACTACTCAATTTAGCTAGTATTCAAAAATTCTAATTTTATTACCCTAACAAATGAACCCAGAACTTCGTACAAAAATTCAGGAATGAACTTAAAGATGTCCTCAATACCTTGTAAAAATTTCAAACCATAATTCGATCATTTGGTATAGTAATAAAATTAGACAAATTTAGTGCCCTTCAAAATGGGCTATGCAGGCAGCAACCTTGATTACTTTGGTTCTTGAATTTTTAAACATAGCAAAAGTGCCCAGAATAGCTCAAAATTTTTACTAGAGATACCTTAACATGTTAACTACATCCATAAAATTTTCAGCTCAATATAAAGTCTCTAACTAGGTCAGAAAATTCGAATAAATTCACCTACCTACTTAAAACTAGGATTTCCAGCAACATAGTTCAAACATGTTTTGACAAAAATGATTTTCTAACATCATCCAAACACTCCACCAAATAAAACACATCAATATCTATTTAATATCAATCAATAAAATGAAAAAGCTCAAGCTCAATCATTTAGAAATTTTCATAATAAAATTTGAAAGAAAAGAGGACAAATAAAGCCCTAGTTGGCTCTTGTAACTCTAACTTTTCTTCTTAGTTTCCTTCAAAGCTTTTATTACCAATTCTTGATCTAATACAAGTGAATCCTTCCTTGAACAACAAGAATAGCAACAATTTGATATGATGATGGTATGAGATTTTCTTACAAATGGTTGATTTGGGAGTTATAAGAGGTAATATGTAAGATATGCTTTGGATTATGGAGTTTTTAGGTGAAATTTAAATTTCTAGCTAAGGTTCCTATTTTTCTAAGGAAGAAGATGAAGTTGGCTGTCTCTTTGGTAATTTGGTTGAGAACTTCTTGAAGGAAATGATAAGTCTGATCCTTTTATTTATTTATTTATTTTTTTCTTAAGATAATGTATACATAAATATCTAGTATATAAAACAATTTTCTTAAAGATAAATCTTGTAATTTTGAAGTGCTCTCATTGGCCCTTGATAAATGCAAGGGTATGGCCAAATCTTAGCCATACACTTGTAAAGACGTGATAAAATTTACACTGCAAATTTCATCCAATGTAAGAACTACACATTAAAATTTTACCAAATAGATA
Organism: Dalbergia oliveri; assembly: GCA_030441495.1. Lineage (NCBI taxonomy): Eukaryota > Viridiplantae > Streptophyta > Magnoliopsida > Fabales > Fabaceae > Dalbergia > Dalbergia oliveri. The sequence goes on from JAMLFY010000016.1 coordinate 19,467,223, forward strand.
AAATATTAGCTATTGGGTAATTAAAACTTGCTTAACAAATTTTTTATTTCTATGTCATCCATTTAGCTTAAAATGATTGGTCAACTTAAATTTAGAGAGCAAGTTGCCTTTTTTGGTGTTAAAATTACACACGATATTTCATAAACGGGTAAAGTGCTACTAAGGAAAATAAATCCTATCCTAAATTAATTCCAGGTATAGAATTTCGTTTATAATCATTTCTAACCTTCATCCTATCATATCTCAATCCGGGCATCTTTTGGTCAATTCTAGAGTTTTTGTCTTGATGGGTCTATGGGGCCCACAAGATTACTATTTATTTTTATTTATTTCTTGTTTGCTAGGTCGATTCTTATATCACTACATCTATCAAAATATTGAAATTCTTGTTAATAAAGCTTAAATTAATTTCTTAAAATCTAGGTGTTAGACCTTGCCTCATTGCAAACTTTCCTGATCCAAGAATTTTTGGGTCGCAATTCTTAAACCATCTTCTAAGTCAAACATGTGCTTGGAATAGCTCCTGTCCATGTACGACTTGTTAGATTCTTAGGGTTCAATTCTCGGATTTCAACAAATCCAGTTTTATTTAAGGTACCTAGACTTTTTTGGGTCCTCTTAGGTTAGTCTTTTGGGAGGAAGGTTTTCCAACCTTTGAAACTTCTTTCTCAAGAAGCATTTGTTAAGTGGATGTTCTTCTAAAATAGAAAGTACAAAACTTGAAATAAACTGGGGTAGGTCTTGCTTAATAATTTCATAATTTTGGATATCTACTTCCTCTAAAGCTTAATTTATTCTTCCAATTCAAAGGTGTTTATGGCTTTTTTTTCCTAAATTCAAATTTTTAATTTTTTCTTTAATTTCTTCTATGTCTACTTCAATTATCTTTTTAGGCTTAAAGATTTTAGAGTTGCTATTTATTTTATATATTATTTTTATTAATTTTGGAGTTACTTGGTGTTTACTTGTACTAGATTTATACTCTACATTTGCTTTGTTTTCAATCCTTCTTAGTTGTTTAGTCATAGTTTCTAGCATTATGTTTGAATAATTTATTTGTTGATGAACCTTTTTGATATCTTTTTTTTGTCTATATTTCCTTTTAGACTTGTATCTTTATATAGAACTATTTCTACTTCGAATATTATTGAAACTTTTATTATTTTATTTTCTTTTGGAGGATATTCTGATTCTTTTATTTTTCCTGAAGTTGTTTTTTAAGTGGATGTGATTTTTACTAAGGGACAAATTTCTTTTACCTTTATTTCTTCATAATTATTTTTCAACCAATCAAAGAAGCACAAATTAATCTCATTATCTTCTATATATTGATAAAATATTTTCCTAATTTCTTCCATTTCTTTTTTTATCAAAGGTTCCAAAAAATCATTCTCTTAATTCTTTATTATATTAGGAGCTTCAAAATCCATTCTTATCCATTCTTTATCAATTTTAAAAGGTTCTCTTTTAGTTAATACATTTAGTGTTTGTGAGGCGGTTTGAGATGTTGGGTACTATTTTCATAAAATGGGGTTGCTATTCTAGCTTTACTAAGCCATCTCCTGAATGTCTAGAGGATTTAGGTTTATATATATAAGGTTCATTTTTACAGATGTTGATCTCATTCTTAACCTTATATTGTTTCCTTCTTGGATTATTCTCTTACCTCTGTATTCTCAATTTTTTCTTGTTCTATTACATCTTCTTATAACCATTCTTCTGGGACATATTTTATTCTTCTTGAATGTTTTAGTTTCTTAGGGACTTGTATAGTAGTTTTTCTTAGATTTGCTTGTCAGTATAGTTTCATCTTTTGGAGATTGTCTTAAAGCTCTAAAATTATAATCTATCTTAGTTACTTTATAATATTCTATATATTATATGAAAAAGGATCATATTTTTCATCTATTATATCATTAGGGTTTTTATTAAGGTTTAGGTTCATTATAAATTACTATTATAATTTTCGTCACTATTAGTTAGTTTAATTAACTCTAATTTTATAACATCCTTTCCAAATACAACCTCATCCTTAAGTCATGACATCATACTTGAGGGTTGTTACTTCCTAATTAGCGGGTTTTCTTAAATATTTATAGCAAGATCAAGGGCTCGTGAAGTAACTAACGTAATTCTATTAAAATGTATAACGAAGAAACAAAACATTTATTTAAACACATAATTGAGTACAGAAAGATTCCAAGAGCTTTGATATAATACATTCACCATTTACATACATACAACTCCAACTAAGCACGAGTAAAGTGAAAACATCAACTAATAAGTACTACGATTCAGAGTTCTTCAAGTCCAAGTTGCATTATTTCTGGATAAACCTGGAGGCGACACGAACACAAAAACATAGGGTGAGAATTACAGAAATTCAGTAGGCAACTCCCTAATTACACCATCATAATGTCATCGTCATTGCCCAGCCACTTCGGTTTATTAGAAAATGAGCATGCAACATATATCAAATATTCATTTTAACGTTCAAAAACCATTCTTTCGAAGTGGGTTTCTTTTAGCATTTCATCTCTTAAGGTATATGTCTTATAATATTCCAACAATTACTAAATTACACAAGGCAAATAATCCAGAATAAGATGAGTAGCATATAATACATACAATGAACTTATCTCAAGGTTTTATGGTCACAAGGATCAAATCAGTGCATTTTTCTTTTTTCATTGACATAGGAAAGACTTAGTTATACCTAACGAGTATTTGTCGATGGACAATTCCACAATAAATAATTTATACCAAATGGTATCTGTAGTGATTTACACCACACAAAGGAGATAGTTCTGCTTCTAGGGACGAACTGAGTCTTATGCGTGATCATCAAACTTCATTTTTTCCATTTCCGATCACACACAGATCTATTCATAGGATACGTATTCGACTCAAAATATTTAGGGAGGTTCCTCTTTCTGTTTCCTTCCCCTCATTCAATCTACGTCTTGTTTATGTTTTGTCCATATATCAGAACATGCACAATTTAAGTCCATATATATTCTCTTTTCTCATATGCACGCATGAGCCACATGTAGGTATTCAATTCGTATTAGAGGCCCATTCATGCCTCATGGATAAGTAATTGAAATAATTAGCATACATTCATATGCCATACACTTGGACTAGATATCATTTTACCACAAATTTTTAGCCATCTCACATTCCAGCACTTTGGCAGATTTCCTATCCTAGGCACAACATTTAATTATCATAACAAACAGCCATTTCAAGAGCCACAAAAATTCTACATGACACTTCAATGTGTCTAGAATAACCTATAAAAACTTCAGGACAACAACGGACTCTATAGCTACTTTAGTAAAATGCACAAATTTAGTGGTCAAACAATTCACAAGTCTAGACTGGAGTTCCCAAAATTTTTAACCCTAGTAAATGATTGAATCAAGGCACAAGAAAATTTACAGTGATAATTCAATATGTTACTAACTTTGTGTTAAAATTTCATGGGATAATTCTATCAATTGCTATGATAATAAATTTGGACAATTTTATTGCTTAAGTTTCAACAACCAACGCATTAGTCACATTTCGGTTCTTGATTTTTTGAGGCAGTAAACTTTAAAATCAACGCCCAAGAAATTCATATAGTTAGTTTAAATACAACATATAATTTTTATTGCTCATGAAATTACCTACAACTATACCAGAAAATTGCATAATTCCTGCTTCAGGACAACTGGAATCCGCAGCCTAGGCCCAATTTCCTTTAGAAAAACCCTTTTCTAACCCCATCCAAACACACCACCAAAATTCACACATCAATATCAATATGATCCATCAATACAACCAGAAATTTCAGACCTAGGTCATGCCAAAACAATCAGAAAAATTTGACAAGAAAAGGTAGCAAAAACCTACTTGGAGTGTCTTAATGGTTCCTTGGCCCCAAGATGCTTTAAGATTGTCTTCTTGCTCCCAAAGTTCCCAAATCAACAAAACTCCTTCTTAACTCAGTGAGGGTGAGGTAGCAAGGTATGTTTTGGTGAGGGATAGAAATTTGATCGATTTATTTTTTAGGGTTTAAGGTGTAGAACAAGTTTTGTAAAGGAATTTTGTGATTTTATCAAGTTCAACCTAAGGTTTTGAGGGTTTGAAATCAAGATTTGAAGGTTGTGAGAAGACGACAATGGAGGCTGATTCTTTAGAAAGCTTGGTTGAACTTTGCTTGATGGAGAGATAAGGTTTGTTGACTTGTTTTCATTTTTATATAAATGTAGCATGTAGGTAATTAAAGTATAATTTATTTATAATAATAAAAAGAAATGGATGGCTATGATTTAATCTTGTAAAGCAAGATTTACAAGATTAAATCTTAGCCATACACTTGACATATAAGGATAGACATTATCCTTTTATAATATTAAACTATATTTAAATATTAAAATCACACACGAAATTTTACCGAACGGGTAAATGCATACCGAATAAATGAATATTACCTGAAAATTAAATTCAGGTATAAAATTCTCTTCTCTAACTATTTCTAACCTTAACCCTTTCTTTTCTCAGTTTCGGGCATTTCCTAATCCCGGTAGGTTTGAGACCTGGTGGGTTGATGGGTCAGCAAGGTTACTATTCACCAACTCAAATTTTTTTTTGATATGTGGGTAGGTCGCCTTCATCGTTGCTAACTGATATATTTTTAAAATTACGACTAATAAAACTCAAATTAATTTTTAAGTAATTTTCAAGGTGTTACAAATTTAATTATTTAAACATACTCTTAAAATATTTATTGAATTGTTGAAAGATGTGTATTAACAATTTTTTTTTATTCTAAGAAGCTCCTAATAGAGCTAAGAAGAAATGGGGAAGATAATGGACAAATGAGGATAAAATTGTAGAATCCCTAATTTTACTTGTCTAATTAACTTCTATGAATCCAAGTAATTAAATAAATGACGAGATAATTGAACATGACCCCATAGTGGAAAAGCAATACAAAATCAATAGTTAACTAAAAGCATAGTTATTAAAATTGGACTAGATTGGGCGGTTCGACTAAAATGATGAACTTGGTCATAGGTCCGGTTATTCACCATTTAGGGTTAAATGTAACACCTTAAAAATTATTTAAAAATTAATTTGAGCTTTATTATTCATAATTTCAAAAATCGCAAGTTTTAGCAATGAATGGGGATAGCCCAACAAACGTGTTTAAAAAAAAACTCGGGTATGAATAGTAACCATGCGGGCCTCGCAGCCAGTAAAATCACAAAACCCAAGTCTGGGATCGGGAAATGCCTAGGACTGAAAAAAGAGAGGGTTAAGGTTAGAAATAGTTAGAAATGTGGATTTTATACCTTGAATTAACTTCGAGCAATGTTTGATTACGGGTCCTGGGTTTTACCCATCGATAAAATTTCGTGTGCAATTTTTAACATGAAAGATAGTCAAATATTTATAATAGGATAAAGTTATCCTTATTAGCCAAGTGTAAAGGTAAGATTTGATCTTGATTTAAAATATTGAATCCTAGCCATTCCTTTTTTTATTATTAGAAAGAAGTATACTTTGACTACATCATTAATGCATCTAACTTGGGATATATTAAAAAGCCACCAAGCTTGTCATTGAAGCTTGCATTCTCGGCCATGTTTCCAGTGTGAACACCATATTTTGTCTAATATTTATTTTTATTTGTTTGTCTATTTGTGTTCATATTGGATGTTTGTTATTTGCATAAAAATCAAGTCCAAGTAAATAGCCCATTTTAATCTCTTTTGAGCCTACGTTTCAGTTAAAAAATGTGTAACCATTCCAATTTTACTAGCCCATTTTATTTTTGTTTTGTTGCTTTAGCCTGGTCCATTTCAGCCCATTCTTTAATTTGATTTTTTTTTAAAAACACACACACACACACACACACACAAGTCTTCGCATCACAGAATTTCAATTTTGTCTCCTTTAACTGAAATAAAAAATAAAAAGGGGGGGTGAAGAGCGCCTGTCTGCACAGGAACTCCATTCTTGACTTCTTTCAAAGATCAAAACAAATAAGAAAAATTCAGAAAGAGCGCATACAATCCCTCAAGTCAAAGACAAAATCCCTCAATTAGAGCATAATTCATGGAAAATAGGCTGAAAAATTTACATAAATTCATCATCGGACAAAGGGAGAGAGAGAGGGAGGACAGCACAACGGGGTAACAAAAAGCTCTCGCTCCCTTCACTTACAAATGACCCAACCATTACCGCAGCAACTCATCCATCACCCTTCACAATGTCTCTCAAACCACATCCACCCTCTAAAATCATCACAACCTATCATCATCATCATTATCATCATTACAACCCACAAACCAAACTACAACCACCCTCTAAATCATCACAACCTATTGTCATCATCGACAACAAAACCAAAACAAACCCAACATCAAAATACAAACTCAAAAAATAAAAAAGAAAAGGAAAACACAGAGATTCCACTTTCTCCTCCTTGCGGAACCTCCACGGGAAACCACCATCCAGTGTCCTTCACTCTTCCATGCAAAGCTTGCGGCAACGGGCCAGCTCGATCGCGAGCTCAACACCGCTCCGCTCTGTTCCTGAACACCGGAAGCTGCTGATCCCGCCTCCGCCACATGGCGCCTGTCGCGAACCAGCCACAACCCGTGGCCTTGTGACGTCGCGCCAACGCCATCCCTTCCCAGCAACCGGCCACGGGCGGGGTCAGCCAGGCAGGCAAAGACCATCGCATCCAAAACCCGTCCGCAGAAGCCAACATCTCTCCGAGCTCACGGTTAGCTGCTACATCCTGTCGAATTCAGCCGTCGTCGCGGTTGCCACTCGCCTTCTCCTGTCCCACTGGCCTCGCCTCAGCCTGCTCTCCGTTCGAGCATATCCACGATGAGTGCCACCGCCAAGCACGCCTTCAAGCTTCGCCTACACTATGCCTCTTTGTTTTGGTTCCTGTGTGTTTTCCTTTGTGTAAGCCAAGTTAGAAAAGTCAAGGTTAGAGACATTGCTATAAGATGCTTATCTGATTTTCATTTTATTTCTTTATCTTATTTCTTTTTTTTTCTTTGTTTTTGGTCAAACCTTGTTATTTGCTTGACTTTGTTTGGTTGGTGGGCTTGTATAAATTAGGACATTTTGGGCTAGGCTTGCTCTTTCTTAGTTTGGGCTATGTTTGTTGATTTTTTTTAAGAGTCTTTGATGTTTTATTTTCTTTTGGGTCTTTTCAAAAATAAATAAATAAATAAATAAAACAAACCTTTGGGTTATATATATATATAAAAGAAAATAATTTTGTTTGCACAACAATTAATAGTTGTGATTAAGAGGTGGATGCCTCCTTCATGTACTATTGAATTGTAAGGATTTATTGAATAGCTTAGTGCTAACTTGAATCCGTGCAAAAAGTTCAATTTCAATTTTAATAAATCATCAATCAAAAATCTATTTTAGAATTAAAATCAATCAACACACTTTCATTTTATTTTCTTTTAATTAAAAATCCACCAAACACATAATCATTTTCTATAGAACGATGTGGCTTTGGTTCCTCATTGCACTATAGGATACGTCGGCAATAGCTAAAACTATAAGTCAAAATTAATTTTTTCATTAAGTCTTGTTCTCTTTTGATTTTTATTCCTTTCTTTAATTTTATTTAATTTTATTTTATTTCTATCGTAATTTTGATTACTTTGGGAAAAATTAAATATTATTAAAGTTATAATAAATTTGCATAATGAGCTCTAGGGTAACCGTATTATACGAATGTATTAGGGTCAGTGGGATTAAGTTTCCACCCTTCCCTAATCATAATCAACTCCAAAACCTCAAATCTCTTTTAAACGACCAAGTTTATAAATTTAAGGGTTTTTCAATTTTCCAGAATTAAAAGTGGCGACTCCCATTTATTTTTAAAATCGGTTATCATCCTTGTCGCGATGCCCTGGAGTATGTTGTGAAGGTTGGCGACTCACTTGGGACTAAAGAAGTCAAGCCTATTAGAGTAAATTATACAAATAATTTATAGCTTTATAATATTTATCTTTCCCCTTTACAACACATTTGCTTATTATTATTTTTTTATTATTTATTTGTATATAATTGTTTATTTTATTTTTTTTATTTTCTTCTTGCTTATTTGTATATAATTATTTATTTTATTTGTAGTTTTTTGTTACTCAAACCTTAGGATAGATGACTTTTGTATATATATGTTGTTTTGCTTTGTCTTTCAGGGATGTGTATAGTATATAGGACTTGAAAGGTTTGTATGCTCCCTCACACACGTGTACAATCACTTGTGTCACACACATTTTGGGCTCTATACTCGGGCCTTGGAAAACCATAAGGTAAGTAGGGATTTTGACGTTGTTATTGTGAGGCTTATGTTCCCTGGCAGTCCTTGTGGATTAACTTCCATGAGACTAGGTCTTTATTTTATTGATAAAGACAACCTGGGACCATAACTTTAGGTCTAAATCAATCCAAAATTGATCATCTAGAATGATTTTAATTGGCTATCTTAAATAAGGTTTTACCATAGAACCATCAAACATTAAGTGCTATCCTATTTAGGACACAAAGGAGCATCCATTTCCCTGATACCTCAAATCATTCAATAGACATGGCATGCATAAAAAAATGTACATTTTTTTATTCCATTCATGTAATTCATCTAGCATGCATACATTTTCCCATAAAAAAGGCCATCCTGTATGGCTCACTCATTTCATACAAAAGTCATCTTACATGGCCCATTCATTACATACAAAAATTATTTTGCATGACTTATTCATTGCATACAAAAAAAAAAAAATCTTGCATGACCCAATTCATTACATACAAAAATCATCTTGGTGTGAATCATTCATTGCATATATGAAAAAGAAAAAATTATCCTGCATGGCTCATGCATTAAAAAAAAACAAAAATCTTGCATGACTCATCCATTGCATAAAAAAAAAAAATCTCTTCATGGTTCATTCATTACATGCACAAAAAAAAAAAAAACTTATCATTTCATTGCATGTATCCTACTAAAAAAAATTTCAGCCTTTTGTACATACAAACATTATATCTCATGCATACATGGCATATATTCCTTTCTCACATTACTCATGCACAACATGCATAGCTCACTCTTATCACTCATCCATGTACACATTCTTATCACATTGACATCATCCAAAAAAAAAAAAAAAATCATTTGACATTCATTTTTATGCATTCATAAAAATGGCACAATAAAAGCATGGCATACATTCATACATTTTTTTCACACATAGTCCACATAAAAAAATAAATAAATAAAACATTTCATATGCATTCATTCATACATTTTCTTTCACATGAAAAATTGGCATGCATCCATGCATGTCAACAAAAAAAAATTGGAAAGCATTCATGCACAGTTCACATTCAAAAAATTATTTGAAATTCATTTTCATGTGTTCATAAAAATGACATACATTCATGCATGGCATGCATTCATAAATTTTTTTCATGGATAGTTCACATGAAAAAAACAAAAATATTTGGCTTGTACTCATGCATACATGGTATCATAAAAAAAAAAACATTTGGCATGCATTTCCTTTCTCATAGTTCAATTTAGCAAAAACAAAAAAATAATAAAGAAAAAACTCATTTGACATTCATGTTTTCTTTTCACATATCATAACTACATCAAAAAAAAAAAATCTGAACATGCATTATCATCTTTCATATATTCATTCCCTAGTTTGCATCATGCATTTCTTTTTACACATGATAACATGCATCAATAAGCTTAAAAAAAAATCTCTTCTTTCCAAATCATTCAATAGGCATAGCATACATAAATAAAAAAAAATCATCCAATATGCATCAGTCATGCATTACATAGATAACATTTCATTTTGTTAAAAAAAAGAATAAAAAAAAAGCATCATTTCACCTCTAAACATCGCTCATCTAAGTGAAATTTTTGTTTGATCCAAGAGGTTGTATTTGAGAGTAATGAGCAAATAAAAAATGAAAAAAAAAATAGGAAAAAGAAAGAAAGAGAAATAGGGACACAAAAAAAGGAGATCCATGGCTGAAGAGAGTGAGAAAGAATAAAGGTGATCTGAGGAACCCTGAAGAGCATATTTGAATAAGTCATTCTTGACCTTAAAGCTTGATGTCAATAGTTGAACAGAGCTTTGGAAGATATGAAGTGGTTTTCCTTTTGAGGAAGAGACATTAGGGAATAAGGATAAGAATCCTTAATTGACTTGACTTGAACTTGAGTAATATATTGCTTGCTTCTATGGCCTTAAAATTGCATATGAATTTTTGAAACAATGAAATGATTGTGCAGGTGTCTTCTAACATTCTTCCATCCTTTATCCATACATTCTTCCTTCCTTGTCCACTATTTCAAAATCATTTTTTTCAAACATTCCGCCCTTTGCAGATAATTTTGATAACTCATCAATTGATTCTTGTGTTACAATGAATACGGACAATTATGATCTTGATGAGGGTCCAAAGCTATGCAAACAATATGTTCAAGTGCTAGGCTTAGTGGAAAATGGTCAAGCAGCCAATAATCATGGAGTAAAATTTCGTCCAAACACTCTAGCTCAATCATCAATTAGGGCAATTTTTAATTGTTGATAAGAAAGCTAAAATAGGCAAAGCATTAAATGTGATCTGCACCAATCTGCCAAGGACAAACATATCAAAAGAGGAGGAAACATTTGTTTTTCTACGCCTGACATCAATTGTAAGCTCTAAACTAATAATAGTCACACACGTGAAAATCCATCTTGGGCCAAAAACTAGCAAAGTTAATAAAAAAAATGAGGGTACTTAGAATAAAGAATGAAGGAAAAGGCTAGCTGGATCCACACAAAAAATAAAATCAAAAAAGAAAGAAAACAAATCCAGGAAGTTAAGCCGAAAAAAAGAGAGAAAAAGACTCGCTAGACTGAAAAATCAAAATGACAGTCTAGGAAAGTTAGAACAAGTGCAAATTTGATTGAAAAACTGAAAGAGCAATCTAGCAAAAGGTGTGTCACTTCGGAATTAGGCAAATAAAAAAAGGAGCTTGTGAATGATGTCAAACTGAACAATTAAATGACTCTTGATCAAACAAGAGTTATCCTTCACAAAATGAAGAGCTAACCTAGGGCACCTTTGTAGCATAGTAATGGATTCTAATCTTGATCATGAATTTTAACTTCAGAGTCAGAGATAATTGATGAAATGAGTAATCAAAAAATCGCATTGTACACACCTCATTCTGACCTTTCTTGTGCTCTCTAAATATCAAACACTTCCAAATCCAATCCCTTCATTCTAACTTCTATGTCACCTCTATCCTCTTCCTTCATCATCAAACCCTCGTCATGCATAATCAAGACATCAAACAACAAATCAAGTCAAGTCAAGTGAATGTATAGCTCAAAAAGGAGCTCATTTGATGGAATACTCAACAAAACAGTCTTGACAAGAATTAGATCAAACAAAAGAAAAGGGAAATAAAAAGAAAAATGAACGGCTTGCTTAACCAAGAATCCAAAAAGGCTATCTTGAAAAAAAAGAGAAGAAAAGAAAGAAGAAAGATGAGAAAAAGGTTTGCTTAATTGAAACCAAGATGGCATACAAAAGCTGGGGCAAAATTGACAAAGAAGCAAAGTCCAAAGCATGATAAGGGGAGGACTGAAGATGAGATAAATGGGGAGTTAGAAACAAGAAAAATGGGAAAAAGAGAGAAAAGAGGAAATCACAAAGCAAGTTATTATCAAATCGGCTCATCTTGAATAGACAAAGATTTTCTCAAAAGCGATATTTGGATGCCAAAACTTTGGCAAATTTCTTAGCATCAAATCATCTAGATTTCATCATCATTCATCATGTACAAAGTTGTGTTATCATAGAAGGCCATACATTTTCTCATTACCAAATCATCTAAGACATTCATCATGCTAATATCATCAATATTTATTTATTTTTTCAGCGCAAACTAGGGGCAAATTTGTTTTCTTTGTGAAGTTATCTTATCATATTAGGGCTTTATCATTTACATCATCAAATCATCTAAGCATAGTGTTCACAAGTCATATCATCATTACATCATTTGATCATCCCTAGACACCCATGTTCCTGCATTGTTAATCATTATCTCTTGTAAATGTCATACATCATTCTTTTACAATATTTCTTCTCAATTCTAATAATTCATCTTTATCTTATCACATCATCACACCATCCATCATGCATATTCTTGAGACATCCATATTCCTAATTATCAAATCATCTAGGATATTCATCATGCTCATCCCATCAACATTTTCCACAACTCAAACTGGGGCAAGTTAGGGCATTCATCATTTGCACTATCAAATCATCTAGACGTAATTATTGCAAGTCATATCATTCATCATGCCATCATTGCATCATTCAATCATCACCAGGTATTTGTTATCTCACATCATGAATCATTGCACGTTTTGAGCAAGTGTTGCTTGATGACCCATTAATTTCACATACTTTCTTTTATCACACTCATCACATCATTCACTTTCCTAGCATCACCTCATTCACTTTTTCGCAGCATCACATCATTCACTTTCAACAATTTTCATCTCATTTTACTTTTCAGTATCACATCATTTTACTTTTCAGCAATCATCACATCATTTACTTTTTCAGTCTGATCCAGATCATTTCACTCTCAATCTCGATCATTTACTCTCTAATCTCGATCACAATCATCTACTTTCATATTTTACATGCTTTCACATGTTTTCAGACCTTACTCTTCACATGTCTTTAAATTTCACAAACATTTACATGCTTTCACATTTACATACTTTCACATTTTAAATGCTTTCACATTTACATGCTTTCACAATCTTTATATGTTTTCACAAGTTTACATGCTTTCACATTTTAAATGCTTTCACATTTACAATGTTTTCACGTTACATGCTTTCACATTTATTGATTTCACATTTTAAATGCTTTCACATTTTAAATACTTTCACATTTACATGCTCTCACAATTTTAAATGATTTCACATTTCTGCTTTCAAAATTTTAAATGCTTTCACATTTATTCACAAGCCTTTATTATTTTCATGTTTACTTCACAAGTTTTTTCCTTATTATTTTCATGTTTTTATGTTTCAAATGCATTTACTTTCACATATTTCATTTTCACATGCTTTTACATTTCACATGTTTTTAAATTTTACATTTTTTCCACATGTAAAACTAAAAAAAAATATGCATTTCATGCCCTACTTTACCTTAATAGTATGCATTCATCATGAGGTCATCTAACATCATTCCTTAAGGCATTGTCATTATACATCCATTCTCTTGTATCATTCACTATATTATTTTGCATTGTCACCATGCATTCATCGTCATTATACATTTGTCATCTAGCATCATCCATCAAAACATTTGCATTGTCAGGTGCATATTCATCATTACCATCATACACATCATTATTCTGATCATCATATTTAAAAAAAAAAAAAATCACCAGCAACTATAAGCTCTTCTACCATAATTATCATTCATTTTTACTCATCATCATGTTGTCATATTTCAATAGTCGATTTGTTTGTTCTCATCATCATGTCATTTGTCCCTCACACCACCTATCTTTCTACTTCAATCCTTCTCTCAGAAGTCATGCATCCTCATCATACATTCATCAACATCGTGATCATCATTATGTTATCATGCATTTGGACAAAATATGTTTTATATCTTTACTTGTCTTTTAAGTAAAATATCAAAGTCACAGTCTTCATATTTTTCAATAAGAAACAAGTAAAGAGGGGCAACTGTAAACACCATATTTTGTCCAATATTTATTTTATTTTATTTGTTTGTCTATTTGTGTTCATATTGGTTGTTTATTATTTGCATAAAAATCAAGTCCAATAAATAGCCCATTTTAATCTCTTTTAGACCCAGTTTAAGTTAAAAAATGTGTAGCCCATTCCAATTTGTCCAACCCATTTTATTTTTGTTTTGTTGTTTCAGCCTGGTCCATTTCAGCCCATTCTTTAATTTGATTTTTTAAAAAAAAACAAAAAAAAAACACACACACGCACACAAGTCTTAACATTAACAGAATTTCAATTTTGTCTCCTTTCAACTGAAATAAAAATAAAAAAGGGGCGAAGAGCGCTTGTCTAACAGAACTTCATTCTTGACTTCTTTCAAAGATCAACAACAAATTCAGGAAAATTAAAAAGAGCGGCGTCAATCCCTAGAGTAAAGATAAAATCCCTCAAAATAGAGTATAATTCATGGAAAATCAGCTGAAAAATTTACATAAATTCATCATCGGACAAAGGGGAGAAAAGAGAGGGAGGACACACAACGGGTAGTAACAAAAAACTCTCCGCTCCTTTCACTTACAACGACCCAACCATTACTGGCGGCAACTCATCCATCACCCTTCACAACTCATTCTCTCAAACCAGCCATCCTCTAAAATCATCACAACCTATCATCATCATCATTATTGTAACGACCAGATTTTTTATATTATTGTGATAAAATGATTAATTGTGAATAATCTATAGGGATTTTGAAAATTCAGATTAAGTTATGATCAGATTAATATGAAGAGTTTGTAAAAAAAAAAGAAAATTAATTTAATATTATTAAAATTAATATAATAATATTTAATCAGAGATATAAATAAAGACCCTATAATTGGTATAATGACATAGATAAAATAAGGATAAGTGTAAATAAATATTTTAACTCGATGAATTTTCTTTTATGTCGAATCAGGTACAAAATGGTAATAATCGATACACCAAAATTGTAATAACGATACACCAAAACACTTAGTCTGGTAAAAATAATTAATATTATTGTAACACCCTAACCCTGAACCTCATACACTTTGTAACATCCTCCAAGCACAACCCATTCTTAAGCTGTGATATGATACTGAGAGTTGTTACTTGTTAATTAGTGGACCTCTCTTAATTATCTATAACGCTCGATTTACGTACGAGATAACTAGGCGTAATTCTATTAAAACATATTACAAGTAAACATCAAGTTTATTAAACATACAACTAAAATACATAAGGAAGCTCCTCTATGAGCTTTAGTACATATTATTGTCTTATAATACATTTACATACATACTCATTTCACTAAGTCCGCAGAATAAAACAACAACTACTACACTCCAGCAATCCTACACTCCTTTGCATAGCGGCATCATAATCCTCTGGCTTAACCTGGAGGCGACACAAACACAAAAACATAGGGGTGAGAATTACATAATTCTAGGGTAACTCCAGTTACACAATCATAAATGTCATCGTCATCGCCCAAGCCACTTCGTTTATAGAAAAATGTGATCATGTCATCTAAACTAAAGATTCATTTTAAAGTTTTAAAATCATCCTTCCGAAGTGGGTAGCTTTTATTATTCAATCACTTAATACACACACATAATACTACTCAATAGCATAGCATTACATTTTGAAATATACGTGCCCTCGATACATCGGAGGGGACCTTTTTTTACCATAAAAGGGGACTTTCTCGTGCCCATTAAAAGGGACCTTTCCATACCTAACCTCATAAATAAGTTCACATGCTCAATTATTCATATTCATATTCTTGTACTCATGCTATACTAGTACAAGATGCCATTATTTCATCAATTTCAAGCATCAATTCATTTTCAGCACAATGCAGATTTCTCATGTTTATAGCACAATTTATTTGCATATCAAACCATTAATTCAAAGGCTATAAAATTTTTTTAATAACACCTCAATATGTCTAGGAGACGCTGTAAAAATTTCAAGACAAATAGAGCTCTCTAACTCCTTCAGTAAATTGTACAAATTTAGTGGCAGGGACCACCAATTCAAGCTCAACCAGAGTTCTCATAATTTTTAACCCTAGCAAATGATTCAATCAAATCAAAATAAAAATCACGGTTGAACTTCAAGATGTCTTCAACACTCTCTAAAAATTTCAAGGGAAAAATCAATCATTTGCTATGTTAAAAAAAATTATACATATTTACAGCTGCAAGTTGCACTAATCCGCAAGCCAGAAACCACTTCGGTTCTTGATTTTTTAAGAGCATTAGGAGTCACAATCAAAGCTCAAGAAGATTTGTGGGACTAGCCCAAGATGTTGGGTTAAACATATATTTTTAAGCTCATGAAAATACCCACAAATATGCTAGAAAATTCGTGAATAATTCCTAGTAGGAACCGAAAATCAGCAGCATAAGCAAAACCCCTTTTGACAAAAAATGATTTTTAACATCATCCAAACCACCAAAATTCATACATCAATATCAACATAATATCAACCAATATAACAAGAAATTTCAACCCAACCCATTCAGATCCCACAGAATAAATGTGGAAAAGAAAAGGCAAGAAACCCTCTTAGAGATTTGTGGCTCTTAACTCCAAAGGAAGCTCTAGAATGCTTTTGCTTCACTTCAAAGCTTCCCCAACAACACCAAACCCTTCCTTTAACCTCAGATTGTGTGCCCTCAAAGTTGGAAAAAGTGATGGATTCAAATTATAATCGGTTAGATTTGTGGGTTATGATGAGTAGAATAAGTTTGATGAAGGAAGTTTATGATTTAGGCAACTTTGGGCAAGGATTATGGAGATTTGAAACCAAAACACGAGCACTTGAGGAACAAAAATGGGGGCTGCTGTATCCTTCCATTTCATGGCCGAGAATGAAGGCTTGAAAGGTAAGTTTGTGGCTTAAAATATATATTAGATTAGAGATATTAATAATATAGTCAAAGAGATATATTTTTCTAGTAATAAAAAGGAATGGATGGCTAGGATTTAATTTTGTAAAGCAAGATTAAATCTTAGCCTTACACATGTATTAAAAGGATAGACATTATCCTTTTTGTATGATTAAACTATATTTCGTGTTAGAATCGCACACAAAATTTCCGAACGGGTAAATAATATAGGGTAATCAAACGTCGCTCGAATATTTATTCAGGTATAAAATCTTTATTCCTAAATATTTCAAACCTCAACCCTCTTATTTCTCAATTCTGGGCATTTCCAATAGGATATAAGGTTTCAATGTACAGGATAAGCAGATGGGCCAGGCAAGTTTACTATTCAGGGCTAGAAATTTTTTTTGATATGTCGTTGGGCCACCTTCATCATTGCTATGTTGTAGAATTTTTGAAATTACAAATAACAAAGCTCAAATTAATTTTTAAATAATTTCGAGTATTACACGCTAAAGTCGCAATTCATTTAGTTGTTACGCCTTTGTCT
This sequence comes from Dalbergia oliveri, assembly GCA_030441495.1. Taxonomy (NCBI): domain Eukaryota; kingdom Viridiplantae; phylum Streptophyta; class Magnoliopsida; order Fabales; family Fabaceae; genus Dalbergia; species Dalbergia oliveri. The sequence goes on from JAMLFY010000016.1 coordinate 19,484,523, forward strand.
CAGATCTTGACTTACTTTCTTAAAATACGAGTATTAGAAATACAACTAAAATTTTCTTTTGAACTTAAGACTTAAAATGCGAGCCGCGCATGCGCATAGATACGACTATTAGATGTAAAACATAACAACCAGATATACGTCACCATAATAACCATGAATAAACCATAGAATAATCACAACATAAATTATAGTAGTATATCATAATCATAACATAACAACAAAGTCCTTATAAATATAAGGACACCTAGGGGTTTGGATTATGCCAAACAACTTTAACTAACTCAAAATAGAACAATAACAAAGCTAGACTAGTCTTCATGCTTCCATTGCGCCTGATTTGACTAGATGGCGTGATTCCTATGCCCGCGCCTCAAGGAAGATCACGAACATCCGCATAAATCCGTCTGGAGACGACACGAGAGGGAAAACAAAAGGGGTGAGAATACTTATACAAGATTCTTAGTAGGGCTCCCAACTTAACACAAGTGTCATCGTCATCGCCTCAGTCACTTTGGGTTTCATTATGAAAGAGGTGTGCATGCATAGGTTCAGTTTTAATTTCTCAAATCCTATTATCCGAAGTGGGTTTCTTTTAGCATGAGTTTTGATGGTATGAATGTAGTAGATATTTTATGTATGCATGGCAATGCTTGAACATGACAGTTCACGTACTCAACATATATCACTTAATCATAAGCACCAATGGAACATCCATGAAACATATGTATGTGCGTCTTTTACTTTATCATAGTTGAACCCTATGAGTTCCTTTCTTAAATTTTTCCACCCTCATCGTAGCCACCAAAATCTACCCAACATGCCACCCTGGCGATTTCACATAGCCACCAAAATTCCAAATACACCCATCGCCTAAGAATGAGCTCATCCTAACTAGCCGTCATTAGATTTATAGGGAAAAAGATGGGGAATCATATCTCTTTCTTGGATCACCCTGTACAACCCTTAACTCGGAAAGTCATAATGGGATAATTTCCTCTTTATCATATCTTGTATGGATGCAACATGAGCATACAACCATAGAACATCATATAACATATCCTCTATTCATATCTCATATTCTCATGCATTTTAAACATAGCGTACCACATCATCATAGCAACATGCCACACATCCATACATTCTTATACTCATGGCACTTAAAACATTCACATACATCAAAACAATACTCACTCGATCTCATTCTCACATCGCACCTCCTTATCTTAAGATATCTTATGCTTTTGGCCCTTACAGTCTCAAACTTACATTCTAATTATCCTATCTTTCATTATGGATCCTTACCTCACCTAGGAAATCATTACCTATAATTCTCTCTAACTTCTATGCTCTATAACTCATCCAAACAACATTGTTATAGATTAATCACCATGAGTATTATTTGGTTAAGGGTCTGTCTTCGCCTAAGGTTCTACTTTCAACTTCTAGACATATTCATTAATTATGAACCATCATCCTTAAACTCAATTATGCTGGAAACAGAAGTTATTATTCTTGTGTCTAAGTACTTAAAGATTCTTGTCTTAACTCCTTTCTATTTACTTAGTCTTTTATAACTTCCAAAATCATTTCTCACTTCGCTCAAATATAATCTTACGCATTTTAACTCCTCAAAAACGAATTCATCCAGTGGCCAAGCAACAAGACAGAAAACCAAAAGTGTGCATCACACATAATTGCATAAAATCATGTTATAAGTGCATATGAGTTGCTAGTTTTTCTCTTGGAATAATTTCAAGAGCAAAAAGGGTGTTTTGGTAATCGATTACATGTGCCTGGTAATCGATTACTAGAAACTAAATTTTGTTCTAGGTTCAAAGAACAAGCGGGATTCGATTACATAGGATGGTAATCAATTACTTAGGCTAAAACTTTTTCCAAAAATAAAGAACATCAGAGTAATTGATTACACAAATAGGTAATCGATTCCAGGGTTTTAAAGACTAGTTGGGCATGAAGAACAGCCTTGGTAATCGATTACATTGTCTGGTAATCGATTACTAGAACCAAAAGCCCTTCAAAAAACCACTTTGGTAATCGATTACTTAGGCTTGTAATCGATTACAGAACCTCCGGAATTTGAGAAAATATGATTTTTGACACATTTCAAGCTATTTAAACACCTTGAGACCTCATAAAACATTTTTCCAACACTTTCTTGAAATCATCCTCACATTTTACAAAATAAAAACCATCATTGTATCATGCTAAAACACATCCACTTTTGATGGTTAAAACTTATTTGAAGATACTTGGGCAAATCTTTGGGCTCTAGGGTATTTAGATGATAACATAAACTTAAACATGCTATGCACTTCATTTTACTCATCATTATAAAGTCCAGTGAGAGCATAAAAATAAATATGAGATGCAACCTCATTATTATCTTTAAAGATTAAGTGATGACTTGAAATATAAATATGAAATGCAAGCTTGGGAATTTAAACATGATAATGCAAGTTCATTTATTTATTCTTGAGAGATTAGTGATGGCATCAAAGTAAACATGAGATGCAAGACATAAACTTAAACATGAATGCAACTTATTTTATCTTAACTAGAGCTCTTGCAAGACTTTTAGAGGAATATTAATAGCCTAACCCAACATGTATCTTGAACAAATAAAGGATGAGCTTTAGAGTTCTTAGCACTAAGTCTTCAAAGAAGTCTTTGGTTTGAACTTCATCATCAAGCTCATGAAAGTGGACTAAGACGAAAACACCAACACTTAACAAAACAACATAAATAAAACTACTCATATTCTTTATTTTATTGCTCATGGGCTTCAATCTAGAGTAAACTCTTAGAACGGCTGACCAACTTTAAGGTTGGCAAGGGTAAGCTTAAAGCTCTTTGAAAACATATGATTACTTTACTTAACAAAAATTTTAGTGATCTATTCAACATTTTTATCAAACTTTATTTAAAGAAAGGAATGAAAACCGAAATCTTTAGAGGGAAAAAGAAAAGGGAAAATCGAAATAGTCTGTGGTCCAAGACCAAGTTTCAAGCTTTAGAGGTTTCTCACATGGCATCACAAGTCCATTATCTTGAAACCACATCATCAAGCCAAAGTTTTCTCAACACAAGGTTCTAGGCCGAAAATAAAAGAAGAGAGAAGAAGAACTTGGAAAAACCAAGAGAAAACTAGAACTTTCCTTAAAGGAAGCACACAAAACTTGGAAAATAAACCCTACCTAATGAAGTCTTTGAAGAGAGGAAGGAAGGTGTAACGCCCTCCTAATTACCATGTTATACTCGAGTATTGACATATAAATTAGCGAGTATTACTTACGTTCAAAAACTATACTAGTCGAAATACAAGGTAATAAAGAGATTTAGATACATATGTTGCGAAACTCATTTATCCATATATGAACATTAGGTTTAAGTTCCAGTGTGTACACTACATCATAATAAACGACGACCCTTTAAGCTATTCAGAAACCTCGTAACAATAGGACTAGCCCTCGCCTAAGACCAGCTGCTCAGTATCGGCCAGACAAAATTAACATATAGATACAAACGGACCTGAAAACATTTAATAGGACATCGGGTCAGGCTGGTAATCCTAATACCACACTACTATTTTACATGCCAAAAGTCTCAGAATCCTATATCATCCTCCAGGAAGCCGTTGGCCATCGGCACGATGGCCTCGGCCTCACGGGGGCGTTTGGGCTCTCGGTTCTAAGTTCTGAAGAGGATAATGACGAAAGGTCGTCTGGAGGGGGCAAGTGGTCCTGGTGGGGCTACAAAAACATTGGGGTGTGCCATGTGTAGAGGCATACCATCATACGGAAAATAAGGTAAAACTCTGGGGTAAATCCAAAAGCGCTGAATGAACGGCTGAAGAATACATAGGCTCAAATCTGGGAATAGGCCACAACGTCAGGGAGTCCAGGTTCAAGTATAATGCCACTGCCATTGGGGCGAGTTGTAACACCCTAACTCTTAACTTCATATGCTCGAGTCGCATTCGATTCATTATTAGTTGTTACGCCTTTGTTTTCAGATCTTGACTTACTTTTCTTAAAATACGGGTAATAAAATACGACTAAATTTTTCTTTTTGAACTTAAGACTTAAAATGCGAGTCACGCATGCGCATAGATACCGACTATTAAACGTATAACATAACAACCATGAATTAAACCATAGAATAATCACAACATAATTATAGTAGTATAACATAATCATAACATGACAACAATGTCCTTATAAATATAAGGACACTAAGGGGTATCAATTACACCAAACAACTTTAACTAACGCAAAACAAAATGCTAACAAGGCTAGACTAGTCTTTATGCTTCTATTGCGCCTGCTACTGACTACATGGCGTGATTCCTACGGCCGCGCCTCAAGGAAGATCACGAACATCCGCATCAAGCTCGTCTGGAGACGACACGGGAGGGAAAACAAACGGGTGAGAATACTTATACAAGATTCTAGTAGGCTCCCAACTTAACACAAGTGTCATCGTCGTCGCCTCAGCCACTTCGGGTTTCATTATGAAAAGGTGTACATGCATGGATTCAGTTTTATTTTCTCAAATCTTATTATCCGAAATGGGTTTCTTTTAGCATGAGTCTTGATGATATGAATGCAGTAGATATTTTATGTATGCATGGCAATGACAGTTCACATACTTAACATATATCACTTAATCACAAGCACCAACGAAACATTCACGAGACATTGCATGTGCATCTTTTACTTTATCATTTATGAACTCTTCGAGTTCCTTTATTAACTTTTCCACCCTCATCATGGTCACCAAAATCCACCCAACCTGTCGTCAACGATTTTCATGTCACCAAAACTCCAAATACACCCATCGCCTAGGAATGAGCTCATCTTAACTAGCCGTCGCTAGATTTATAAAAAGGGGAATCACATCTCTTTCTTGGATCACTCCGTACAACCCTTAACTTGGGAAGTCATAATGGGATCATTTCCTTTGACATGTCTTGTATGGTTGCAACATGAGCATACAACCATAGAACATCATATAACATATCCTCTATTCATATCTCATATTTTTATGCATTTTAAATGTAGCATACCACATCATCATGGCAACATGCCACATATCCATACATTCTTATGCTCTTGGCATTTTAAACATTCTCATAATCAAAACAATACTCACTCGATCTCATTCTCACATCGCATTTCCTTATTTAAGATATCTTATGCTTTGGCCCTTAGGGTCTTAAACTTGTGTTCTAATTATCCTAACTCCCATTATAGTTCTTTATAACACCTAAGGGATCATTACTTACCATTTTCACCAAGATTTATGTTCACTAATATATCCACACAACATTGCATCACTTTGAAGAAAATTATCATACGCTTAGGGTCCTAGAATCTCCTCTTGACCCTTTCTAAGTTCTTCTTCACCTAAAGCTCTATAATTAACTTCTAAACCAATTATGAGGATTCCTACACATATCCACTAATTATAAACCATTTTTCTTAAGTCTAATTATGCTGGAATAGAATTACAAATTTTGTGCATCTAAGTGTTCTAGAATTCACATTTTAAGTCCTTTATAGTTAGTTGTTCGTTCTAACTTCCCTAAATCGTTCCTTTCTTCACTCAAATATAATTTTACACATTTTAACACCATAAAACAGAATTTATACAGTGGCCAAACACCAAGAGCAGAACGAAAACATAAGCTTCATAGAATCACATAACATAGAATCACATAATCACTTGATTTAAATGCATATAAGTTGCTAGTTTCTCTTGGAATCATTTTAGAAACTCAAAACTCTTTTTGAAACCAATTAATCTCATTGAAATCACATAAATATGTGCTAGGTCAATAGTTAGATTATTTAGCTCAAGGAATAGATTTAAAACACAAAACCTTGTTCATAAAGTTCCTTGAGTACACCTAAGCTTAGAAAAATTCCAAGACTTAGACTATGGGCACTTATGATTAAATGAACTCATCCAAGTCCATCATCATCATCACAAGGCCAAAATGGCATCCTTGAAATGCCTCCATTTTGTAAAACTTTATGCAAGATACTTGGGCAAGTCTTTGAGCTCTAGGACATTTAAGTGATGGCATAAACTTAAACATGCAATGCACTTATTTTACTCTTCATTAGAAAATAAAGTGAGAGCATAAAATAAATATGAGATGCAACCTCATTATTATCTTTAAAATTAAGTGATGACTTGAAATATAAACATGAAATGCAAGCTTGGAATTTAAACATGATAATGCAAGTCCATTTAATTATTCTTGAGAGTTTAGTGATAGCATCAAAATAAACATGCTATGCAAGGCATAAACATAAACATGTGTGCAACTCATTTTATCTTAGCTAGAGCTCTTACAAGACTTTAAAGGAACATCATACCCTTAACCCAAATATGTACCTTAACAAACATAAAGTGAGCTTTAGAGTTCTTAGCACCAAGACTTCAAAGAAGTCCTTGGTTTTGAACTTCATCATCAAGCTTAAGAAAATAAACACAAAGCTCAACACTTTGTCTAAACAAAATACAAGAACTAAGTTATATTCTTTATTTTATTGCTCATGGGCTTCAATTTAGAGTAAAACTCTTAGAACGGCAAACCAACTTTAAGGTTGGCAAGGGTAAGCTTAGAGCTCTTTGAAATCATGGGATTAATTTTCTTTAACAAAACTTTTGTGATCTACTTAACATTTTTAGCAAACTTTATTCAAACAAAGGAAAAGGAAACCGAAATCTTTAAAGGAAAAGGAAAAGGAAACCAAAACCATTCAAGAGCAAAAGGAAAAAAGGAACCAAAAATATAAACAAGAAAGAAAGAAACACAAGCATGTATGGTCCAAGACCAAGTTGTTTCAAGCTTTAGAGGTTTCTCACATGACAACAACAAGCCATTATCTTGAAACCTCATCATCAAGCTAAAATTTTTCCATGAAAAAGCCTCATGGCTGAAATGAAAAAGGAAGAGGAAAAGAGTTTTAAACCAAGAGAAAACTAGAACTTTTCTTGAAGAAAACAAGTAAAAACTTGAAAACAAAACCCCTACCTAAGGAAGTCTTGAAAGAAATGAAAGAAAGCTTGGATCCTTGATGAAATGAGAAGACAAAATCTTTTCTTAAATGACAATGAGATTCGGCCAAGGGAGGACACAAGGAAGATGGATTTTCCTTGAGAAAGTAAGCCTGGAAATGGAAAGGTTTGGTGTTTGAGAGGTAGTTTGAGGTGAGGGAGTGGTGGTTCAAGGTTGTTTGGTGGTTTGTGGTAGTGGAAAGGCCTCTTTGATGGTGGAGTAAAAAGAACAAGATGAAGAGAAAGTTAAAAGAAAGAGAAAAATGCAAGAAAGCTTGAACTTGGCAAATGATCTAAAGTGTAACCAAGTTCTCCAAGGCTTGATATTTATAGAAAAATGAAGCAATGGGGGCTGATTTGGGAGGAGGAGGCTGACGGTTTTTCAAGGCCAAGGGAGGAGGAAAATATCTCTTGATTGGTATGGTTGTGTGTATGGGCAAGGCATGGTGAGGTATGGCTTCAAGCATGGTCCAAAGCATGGCTCAAGACATGGTCTTTGGAGTGAAACAAAACCAACATGTGACATAAACCAAGGGTATGCATTTCGGCCAGATTTATAGCCCAAAGGGGGAGGAGAAATTGTTCATGTAATTGTGGTTTAATGATGAGTTTAGGAGTTTCTTTGATTAAGGCTTTGATTAGGAGTTTGTAAGAAGTGTTTAGGTTGTAACACCTAATATTTAACCCAATATGCCTAGGACGTATAAGATTAATTATTAGTCGTTACTTCCTTTAAAACTCCTTTAGAAATAACTTAGCGGAAAATCAGGTAAATTTTTTTTTGAAATGAAACATGTAAAACAAAGTACGAGCCATTCGCGCATGACATAAATGGAATGTGAAGCGGAAGAATGAAATCATACAATTCAAAAGCCATAACGAACACATCAATCATGAAAACATTCCTCATAACATTAATTAACATAGTTTATACATCACTCCAGGAATATAAGGAAAGCATAAAGTCTTACCCATATGAGTGGGCGAGCTTGCAGTACATAGAAGTGGGTAATACATAACGAAAAGGAAAATAAAAGCAAGTACATGGTAAGACCCCAAAAAAATAAAATGCCCAACTATCACTACCCTCACCCTCCAAGCCTCCTGATGACGTTGATCCTCGATGGGGAGATGTAGCCCGCAAACTAATGGAGCTCCTCGGATGTAGCCCAACGAAGCGGAGATCTCAGCATGGGAATCGAGGACGGCGTGGCCTCCGCGACATGGTCGCTCTCGAGCTGTCGAACGCACCTCGCATGCCTCAGCTGTGGCGTGTCCTCGCTACCTCACCGAGTCCATAGGAAATGAAGGGGAAGAGCCCTCCGAAGGATCGGCCTCCGACCGGGACGGGAACATACTCGGGGTATCCGCGTGCTGCCGATGAGGAAGGACGGGCATGACGGGTTATCTCGTCTCGGGTCGCGTCCTCTCAAAGATAAGGTCGTCGCCAAAAGGTGAAGTCGATAGAAAATGATAGTTGGAGACGGGGAAAGCAAACAAGCATTCCACATACACAAAAACGCGCACCTCACAATGACCCTTGAAGTGGTAGGACTGATGCTCGGGATCATAGTGCACCTCCAAGTGGGCGGGTCAATGAAGATCACGAACAACGCCATCGATGTCTGAAGACGTAACGGAAAGAAACAGAGAGAGGTGAGAATCTTGCTAAAGAATCTCAGTAGGGAAATCCTCTATCCTAGTGACATCGTTTACGTCCCAGGAACTTTGGGTTTATTATGAAAAGGTTAGGCATGCATAGGTTCATTATGAAGTTTTCACAAAAGATATTTATCCAAGGTCCATGTCTTTTATAATGAATCTTAATGCATGTATGCAACATAATAGTTCATGGATGCATGGCAGTTCTTTAGGCAATCAAACAATAATCAATCAACATTTAAGTGGCATGAAACCTCTCTTGAACATCATTCCTTCATCTTAATCTTGTGACACCAAACATAATAGTAACCGCACCCTTAAACTTGGCTATGAGCTCATACCTTAACTAGTCGTCACTAGTTCTTACTTATCCTCTTGATAAGCGAATCATAAACATAATCATAATCATAATCATCATAAATCCCGACTCCAGAGTACGGGTAGGGGGCCTAAGGATCACCCATCATGGGACTTTTTCCTTCTTCGAACGCATCAGGTTAAGCCAGACGACTTCTCCGCTTTGGCAGGCTGATGTCTATGCCTCACGGTTTTATCTTCTTCTCAGAAGCAGGAGAAGTACGTCTCTGTGTGTCATCTTAAACATCATATTTCTCAAAAACTTTTTAAGTCTCTAATTTAAGGAAATTCGCGGCATAACAACTACTCTCAGAATTTCCTCAAATTTGAGTCATGCCATATAATCTCAATCACATGCATCATTCTCATGGAACTTTCTTAAATCAATAACTTTCTAGTTCACATGAGCATATTCCTCAATCTCATTCATATTTCAAAACCTCATGCATCTTAAATACTTGGCACAACATTTCATCATATCAACATATCAATTATTCACATAAGGTTTCATACTCAAAATGTAATCATAATCACGTCATTAAGAATATACTCTCGGTCTCATGCTCACATCACACCTCCTGTCTCATGGTGTCTTATGCTTTGGCCCTTGCGGGTCTTCAATTCTTTTCTAGTAATCTTATCACCCATTGCAAGTCTTTATCATGTCTAGGGGAATTGTTCTTTTTAATTCTTCTAACATTATGCTCACTAATTCATCCTACAACATTATATAGATTACTTATCAAGACCATTTATTCAACTATGGGGATTCTAGAATCTATGCCTTAAACTCTTTTCTAAGTTCTATCTTCGTCTAAGGTTCTATGTTCAACTCCTAGGCATAATCACCAATTATGTACCATCTTCCTTAAGCTCAATTATGCTGAACAAAAGTTTTATTCTTGTGTCTAAGCACTTTAAGATTCTAGTTCTAATTTCTTCCTATTGGTTTAGTCTTTCCAATCCTTCAAAATGTTCCTCACTTCGCTCAAGCATAATATTATGCATTCTAACTCCTCAAAAGAACCATACAATGGCCACAAGGATAAGACAGAAACAAAAAATGTTCGTCACACATAATCACATAAACTCATGTTATAAGTGCACACAAGTTGCTAGTTTTCTCTTGGGACAATTTCAGGAGTAAAATGTTCTGGTAACCGATTACATGTGCCTGGTAATTGATTACCAGGAGCTAATTTTTTCTGGGTTTAAAACAACTGGGTAATTGATTACATACAATGGTAATCGATTACTTAGGTTAAATGTTTCAGGAAAAATAAAGGACATCGGAGTAATCGATTACACTAAGGTAATTGATTCCAGGTTTTAAGGACAAGTTCTGGGCATGGAGAACAGCCTTGGTAATTGATTACATTGTCTCTAGTAATTGATTACAAGAACCAAAAGTCCTTCGAAAAACCCTCTGGTAATCAATTACATAAGCCGGTAATCGATTACCAAAACCTATAATTTGAGAAAACATGATTTTTGACACATTCCAAACTATTTAAACACCTTGAGACCTCATAAAATAGTTTTCCAACATTTTCTTGAAATCATCCATACATTTTTAAAAATTAACCCTCATTGAATCATACTAAACATATCCATCTCTTTTTGATTAGAGATCCCCTTTGAAGATACTTAGGGCAAGTCTTTGAGCTCTAGAGTATTTAGGTGATAACATAATCTTAAACATGCTATGCACTTCATTTTACTCTTCATTACAAGGTAAAGTGAGACATAAACTAAATATAAGATGCAACCTCATTATTATCTTTTAAGGATTAAGTGATGACTTGAAATATAAACATGAAATGCAAGCTTAGGAATTTAAATATGATAATGCAAGTTCATTCATTTATTCTTATGAGATTAGTGATGGCATCCAAAATAAACATGAGATGCAAGGCATAAACTTAAACATGAATGCAACTTGTTTTATCTTAACTAGAGCTCCTACAGACTTTAGAGGAACATCAATGGTCTTAACCCAACATGTATCTTAACAATGGAAGATGAGCTTTAGAGTTCTTAACACCAAGTCTTCAAAGAAGTCTTTAGTTGAACTTCATCATCAAGCTCAAGAGAATGGATTAAAACCAAAAACATCAACATTTTAACAAAACACACATAAATAGAACTACTCATATTCTTTATTTTATTGCTCATGGGCTTTAATCTAGAGTAAACTCTTAAACGACGAACAAACTTTAAGGTTGGCAAGGGTAAGCTTAGAGCTTTTTGAAATCTTAGGATTAATTTTTCTCAACAAAACTTTTGTGCTCTACTTTACAATTTTTAGCAAACTTTATTCAAATCAAAGCAAAGGAAACCGAAATCATGAGGAGGAAAAGAAAAGAAAACCACAAACTCTATCAAGGAAAAAGAAAGAAATCAAGGCATGTATGGTCCAAGACTAAGTTGTTTCAAGCTTTAGAGGTTTTTCACATGACAACAACAAGTCATTATCTTGAAACCTCATCATCAAGCTCATGTTATTCTCATAAAATGGCCTCTTGGTCGAAAAGGAAAAAGAAAGGGGAAAAGTGTAACACCCTAATATTTAACCCCAATACGCCTAGGACGTATCAAGATTAATTATTAGTTATTACTTCTCTTTAAATTCATTTACAAAATACTTAGCGAAAAATAGGGTAAATTTTTTTTTTTGAAATGAATCATGTAAAACAAAGTGCGAGCCTTTGCGCGTAACATAAATGTAACGTGAAGCGGAAGAATACATAAAACATACAGAACATAAGCATTAAAGAACACATCCATCATAAACATCATTCTTCGTCACATTAGTTAACATAGTTTAGTACAATACCACTGGAATGTAAAAGAAACATAAAGTCTTACCCATACTAGTGGAGTTGCAGGACAACAACATATAATAAGAAACATAATAACAAATACATGAAAACAACCCCAAAAGATACACCTAAGCTATGACACTCCCTCCCTCGAACTATGGATGATGTCCTCCTAGTCCTCGGTGGCACATACCCAATGAACTGGGCAAGCCTCTGATGCGTGAAGGCGGAAGGCTGGGCGAGCATGCCCGCACGTATGGGCGATCTCCGACGTCGTGCTAACCTCCGTGCGTCACCGTCTCCTCGCTACCCATCTTGATATCCATGGGTACAGGAGTGGAACCTCTGAGAAGGATGAGAAGGAGGATCCCTGATGGGTCGGTCTCCAACGTCTGGCGAGGCACGTACTCGGGGAACCTCGCACCGCTGAAGATGCTGAACGGCGCGATGGTTCTGCTCGTCCGGGTCGCGTCCTCTCAAAAATCATGTCGTTGCCAAAGGAGGAGGTCAAGTGAATCGAACTGGAGACTGGAAAGGCAAATGGGCGTCCCATGTATGCAAAAATGCGCATAGCACAACGACCCTCGAAGTGGTAGGACTATGATCGGATCGTAGTGCACCTCCATACGGGTGCATCAACAAAAATCACAACGACGCCATCGATGTCTGAAGACGTAACGGAAAGAAACAGAGAGAGGGTGAGAATCTTGCTAAAGAATCTCAGGAAATCCTCTATCCTAGTGTCATCGTTTACGTCCCTAGGAACCTTGGGTTTATTATAAAAGGTTAAGCATGCATAAGTTCATTATGAGGTTTTCACAAGATATTTATCCAAGGTCTATGTCTTTTATAATGAGTCTTAATGCATGTATGTAGCATAATAGTTCATGAATGCATGGCAGGACTATAGGCAACCAAATAATAATCAAACAACATATAAGTGACATGTAACTTCTCTTGAACATCTTTCCTTTCTCATACTTATGACACCAAACATAATAGTAATCGCATCCCTTAAACTAGGCTATGAGCTCATACCTTAACTAGTCGTCACTAGTTCTTACTTATCCTCTTGATAAGCGAATCATAAACATAATCATATTCATCATAATCATCAGAATCCCGACTCCCGAGTACGGGTAGGGGCCTAAGGATCACCCATCATGGGACTTTTTCCTTCTTCGAAACGCATCGACTGGTTAAGACCGGCGACTTTGTCCGCTTTGGCAGGCTAATGTCTATGCCTTCACGGTTTTACCTTCTCCTTGAAGAGAGAAGTACGTTTCGGTGTGTAACCTTAAACATCATATTTCTCAAAAATTTTCTTTTGTCTCTCAAATTTGACGGATTATGAGGGATTCCTAGGCATGTTCTCTAAGTTATAAACCATTTTTCCTCAATCTAACTATGCTGGAACATAATTATGTTTTGCCATGCCTAAGAGTGCTAAAATTCCCATTTTAAGTTCTTATCATCACCTTAAGCTTAGAAATTAATACCTAATCATTTATGAAGGGATTTTATACATGTCTTACTGATTATGAACCATTTATCCTTGATTTAATCATGCTGGAACATATTTGCATTTTTATGCATTAAGGTGTTCTAGAATTCTCATCTCTAATCCCTTTCAAGTTACTTATTCTTTTCTAACTTTTCTAAATCAATTCCTTACTTCACTCAAACATAATTTTACATATTTTAACACCTTAGAACAACATTTATACAGTAGCCAAACATAGAGGGCAGAACCAAAATCATAAGCCCATTAAATCACATAATCTCTTGAGTTGAAATGCATATAAGTTGCTAGTTTCTCTTGGACAATTTCAGGAGCGAAAGGTGTTCTGGTAATCGATTACATGTGCCTGGTATCGATTACAAGGAACTAAATTTATTCTAGGTTTAACATTTGGTAATCGTTACATACAATGGTAATCGATTACTTAGGGTTAAGTCTTTCGGAAAATGAAGAACATCGGAATTAATCGATTACACTAATAGGTAATCGATTACAAGTTTTAAGGGATACTAGGTGTAACATCAACTTCTTTATTCTCCTCGAGTACTAACATGGTAATTAGCGGGGTATTACTAATGTTTTGAATATGCACTAGTCGTAACATAGGTAATAAAGAGAGTATACTACATATATAGTCGTAGCCAAAATCAAATAGATATCTATGGACCTAAGTCTAGTCACAATATATACATTATCATAAAAGGTAACCAAACAACCCCTAACTAGTCAAAATCTCTTAGTGAACAAGACTAGTTCCCCTCCTGAAAACCCAACCTGCTCAAAATAACATAAGACAATGTAGCAAAAGAAGACTAATAATACGTCACCTCCAAGCCAGTAAGGTCCTAAGACTATCCTATTACTATGTACAATGCATCCGTCTCTTAGGTCTCTACTCTTCGTGCAGGAAGCCGTTGGCCATCGGGGCGATGACCTCACCTCCGTGGGGGAGGGTCCTAGAGGATCTAAGTCAGATGAGGAGGATAACGAAGGTGCGTCTCCTGGCTGATATGCGGGTGGAGCGAGGGGATCTCAAACGCTACAAGATGGGCCATATGAAGGGGCACATCGTCATAAGGCAAAGCGAGGTCGAAGTCCGGCAAAGACCAAAGTACTGAAGGAGTGATCCAAGAACATGTAGTCCGAACTGGGAATAACCAACGCGTACATGCAGTCCAAAGTCGGATCGTATTGCCACCCATTGTGGCGAATCAGAAAAACACTAGGGACGGCATCTGCGAATTTGAACAATATAATACATACAACTCCAGGGGTGAGAATATTATAAAATTCTCGTAGGTAGTTTCCCCTATATACTACACACAATAGGCATAAGCAATTCATGCATATACAATATTCATACAAAATCATACACCACAATCTTGAAAACCCGTAGGCCGGGAACTAAGGATAATATCACAATAATCGATCGACTAATAATATGTACAATCAGAAACTCCATTTCTCATATCTTTCTCAATTTTCTCAACATAGGGAAGACTTATCTCATAGAGAGATACATTCACATTTCACAATTTCATAGAGGACCATAGACTGCTAGGACATGAGCTCATTCCTATTCAAGATCGAACTTCATTTTTTTCCATTTCAGGATTACTCAGGTCTATGCCTAGCTGTACGTCTATCGACTCATAACTTTTCTAAGGAAGTCCTTCTTTTTGCCTTCCCTCTCAATTCTTTCTAAACCTTGTTTCTGCTTTCCCCATATGTTTCAAACATACACAGTAAGATATGTACATACTATCATAGAATTTCAGCCATTTCCACATCTCATTATCCTGGCAGAATTGAAGTTCCAGGCACAACAATTTATTACCATACCAAACAACCATTCCAACCTTAAGGAAAATTTCACATGACACTTCAATGTGTCTAAAACAACCTGTAAAAATTTCAGGGCAATCAGAGTTATATAATCACTTCAATAAAATAGGCAAATCTGGTGGTCAGAAGCCACAAATTCATAGTCTAGACTTGTGTTCTCAAAATATTTAGCCCTAGAATTTGATAGAATCATGGTACAAGAAAATTCACAGAGGTATTTCAACATGTTATTAGTCTTGTGTAAAAATTTCAGGAGCTATCTCAATCAATTGCTATGATGAAAAATTCGGGCAAGTTTGTTACTTCAGTCTCAACAATTCAGCAGCAGTTACAATTCGGTTCCTAATTTTTTGAGGCATCAAACCTTAGAATTAACCCCTAAGAAAATTCGTGTGTTTATTCTAAGAGGTTAACTACAACATATAATTTTCATGGCTCATGAAACCACCCACAAAATTTCCAGAAAATTCGTGAAAAGTTCTGATTCCAACAAATAGATCCAGCAACCTAGTTCCAATTTCACTTGAGAGAAAACCCATTTTAAAACCATCCAAACACAACACAAAAATTCATACATCAATATCAATATGTTAATCATCAATATCATCAAAATTTTCAGAATTAGGGCAAGCTAAAACAGGATTGAAAATTTTCACAAGAAAGGCAGCAGAAAACCCTACTCTTGAAGGTTCAAGTTTCTATCTCTAGCTTGCTTCAAGGTGGGATTTCTTCACAACCAAAACTCCCCACACAACTTCAAACCCTCCTCTGATCTATGATGGATGTGCAAGAAGGATGAGGTTTTTGAAATTTCAATCGGTTATAATTGTAGAGGTGGAAGTGTAGATCAATTTTTGTTAAGGAAGATTTGGGTTTTGAAGATTCTAAGTTAGGGTTTTTGTGAGATGAAAGCAAGATGGAGCTCTTGGCTATGGAGGCACTTCACCTTCTGGTTTTTCCCTTGCAAGGCCAAGAATGATGCTTGGCTTGGTTAAGAAGATTAAGTGACTAGGCTTGTAATAAATGCAAGGCAAGATATTTGTTAAAAAATCATGATGAATTTGGTGACTAGGCTATGATGGATGGCTAGGATTTGATCTTGGATTCCAAGATTAAATCTTGGCCTTCCACTTGTCTTGATTTGGGGGATATTATCTAGTTGTAGTAATTGGAGTGTCTTTCTGTTAAAAACCGCACAGAAATCTCACTAACGGGTAAACATCGTACCCGATCTACCCAATATTATCCGTAAAGCAATTCTAAGCATAACATTATCATTTCCACACATGTCTAATCTTATTTTCATGTTCCCTAACTTTGGGGCACCTCTGGGTCCCAATTCTCCAGTTTCGATGTTCCCAAGGCCTGAGCCCGCAAAGTACTATTCAAATTTTTTTTTCTGTACTCGCTCATGGAGCCGTGCTCATCATAACCACGTCTGCCAGAATTCTAATATTCCTATTAAGTTTTCCTCAATCAATATCTAAAGAAAGCTAGGATGTTACACTGGGCATGAAGAATAGCCTTGGTAATTGATTACAATGTCTCTGGTAATTGATTACCAGAACCAAAAGTCCTTCAAAAACTTCTGGTAATCGATTACATAATTTGGTAATCGTTACAAAACTCCGAAAAAAACATGATTTTTGACACATTCCAATCTATTTAAACACCTTGAGACCTCATAAAACAGTTTTCCAACATTTTCCTGAAATCATTCATGCATTTTACAAAATCAAATCATTATTGAGTCATACTAAAACTCATCCATTTCTTTTTTACTAGAGTTCCCTTTTTAAGATACTTAGGGCAAGTCTTTGAGCTCTAGAGTATTTAGGTGATAACATAATCTTAAACATGCTATGCACTTCATTTTACTCTTCATTAGAAAGTAAAGGGAGAACATAAAATAAATATGAGATGCAACCTCATTATTATCTTTAAGGATTAAGTGATGACTTGAAATATAAACATGAAATGCAAGCTTGAGAATTTAAATATGGTAATGCAAGTTCATTCATTTATTCTTGTGAAATTAGTGATGGCATCAAAATAAACATGAGATGCAAGACATAAATTTAAACATGAATGCAACTTATTTTTATCTTAACTAGAGCTCTTACAAGACTTTAGAGGAAAATAAACCTCAACCCATTATGTATCATAAGGCAAGCTTTAGAGTTCTTAGCACCTAGACTTCAAAAAAGTCTTAAGGTTTGAACTTCATCATCAAGCTTAAGAAAATGGACACAAAGTTCAACACTTTGTCTAAACAAAACTACAAGGACTAAGTCATATTCTTTATTTTATTGCTCATGGGCTTCAATCTAGAGTAAAACTCTTAGAACGGCTGACCAACTTTAAGATTGGCAAGGGTAAGCTTAGAGCTCTTTGAAATCTTAGGATTAATTTTTCTTAACAAAACTTTTGTGCTCTATTTTACGATTTTTAGCAAACTTTATTCAAACCAAAGCAAAGGAAACCAAAATCATGAAGAGGAAAAGAAAAGAAAACCACAAACTTTATCAAGGAAAAAGAAAGAAATCAAGGCATTTATGGTCCAAGACCAAGTTGTTCCAAGCTTTAGAGGTTTCTCACATGACAACATCAAGTCATAATCTTGAAACCTCATCATCAAGCTCATGTTCTCTATATAAAAGGGCCTCTTGGCCGAAATGAAAAGGGAGAGGAAAAGGATTTGAAACCAAGAGAAACTAGAACTTTTCTTGAAGAACACAAGCAAAACATTAAAACATAACCCCTACCTAAAGAAGTCTTGAAGAGATATGAAAGAAAGCTTGAGTTCTTGATGAAATGGAGAAGGAAAATCCTCTTGAATCTTGAAGGAAGAAATCAGCCAAAGTGAGGAAGTTTGAAAAGAAATGAGAGAATTTTTGTAAGAAGTGTGAACTTAACAAATGATCCAAAGTGTGACAAGGTTCATCAAGGCTTGGTATTTATAGAAATTTTCAACAATGAGGCTTCCAAAGGGGGGAAACCGGCCATATTTGAAGAGGAAGGAGAAAGAAATATCTCTTACAAAGGTATGGTTGTAGGCATGGTTGAAGGTATGGTGAGGTATGGGCAAAGCATGGCTTGAAGTATGGCTCTTGAGTGTAATTGAAACAACACATGATGGGCTATGGAGGGGGGAAGTGGCCAGCCACCTTAAGGCCATGAGGGAGAGAAAATTAGTTCATCTAATTATGGGTTAATGGTGTGTTTAGGTGTTTCTTTGATTAAGGTTTTGGTTAGGAGTTGTAAGGAAGTGTTTAGGTAAGATAATTGGTTAATTAGGAAGGTCAAGACTTGATTAGGGAGTGGTCATACTAGATTAACAAATTAAATTCATTTTCTTAGTGAAACGGGGTATGGCACAATCCTTAATTTAAGGAATTGGAGAGAAAACACTATTCAAGATTCCATGACTAGGAATCTTGAATTAAAGAATGCAATTAGAGTTTAAATCATTTTGACTCTAGATTAATTATCGAAATAAATTAATCTTCGATTAGAGCCTAATATTGCTTAGGTTTGCTTAATTGCGTCGTTAGGCTCACTGTACACGTTTTAGGGGCAAAATGGTAATTTTGTGCTAAACTGCCGGGACCTTCTGGGCCCAACCAAATATCAAACATTACTTAAAAACATCATTCTAAACTTCCTGGAAAAATTCCGGCTCAAATGGTACCTTTTACCAGTGTAGACACAGGAGGGATATTTTGGTCATTTTGAGCCGAAAGTTTAAAAAACGAGATTTTACCTCGGATATCATTCATAAGAACATAATCCCCTTTAAACATCGAGTTGACCCATTCGAGGTTGCCGGGCAACTGTCCTCGAATTTCGGTAAAAATGACCTCAGGGCATTTTGGTCATTTGTACTCTAAGAAATCGGGCGTATAAAAAGAGTTTGAAACCAAGAAAGAAGCTAGAACTTCTTCTAAGAACACAAGCAAACGTTAAAACAAAACCCCTACCTAAAGAAGTCTTGAAGAGAGATGTAAAGAAGCTTTGTTTTCTTGATGAAATGAGAAGGAAATCCTCTTGAAATCTTGAGGAAGAATTCGGCCAAAGTGAGGGAGTTTGAGAGGAAATGAGAGAATTTTTTGCAAGAAGTGTAAACTTAACAAATGAACCAAAGTGTGACAAGGTTCATTAAGGCTTGGTATTTATAGAAATTTTCAACAATGAGGCTTCCATGGGGAGGAGGCGGCCACTTGGGAGGAAGGAGAGAAGAAATATCTCTTACAAAGGTATGGTTGTAAGCATGGTTGAAGGCATGGTGAGGTATGGGCAAAGCATGGCTAGAAGTATGACTCTTGAGTGTAATTGAAACAACACATGATGGGCTATGGAGGGGGAGTGGCCGGCCATCCAAGGCCATGAGGGAGGAAAATTAGTTCTTCTAATTGTGGGTTAATGGTGTGTTTAGGTGTTTCTTTGATTAAGGTTTTGATTAGGAATTTGTAAGAAAGTGTTTAGGTGAGGTAATGGGTAATTAAGGTTGTCAAGACTTGATTTAGGGAGTGGTGATACTAGATTAACAAATTAAATTCATTTTCTTAGTCAAATGAGGTATGACACAATTCCTTAATTTAAGGAATTGGAGAGAGAAAACACTATTCAAGATTCCATGACTAGGAATCTTGAATTAAAGAATGCAATTAGAGTTTAACTAAGCAATCTTAGGTTCTAATTAACCTTAATAAATCATTTTGACTCTAGATTAATTATCGAAATAAATTAATCTTCGATTAGAGCCTAATATTGCTTAGGTTTGCTTAATTGCGTAACTAGGCTCACTGTACACTGTTCTAGGGGCAAAATGGTAATTTTGTACTAAAACTACCGGGACCTCCTGGCCCAACTAAACATCAAACATCACTTAAAAACATCATTCTAAACTTCCTGGAAAATTTCGGGCTTAAACGGCACCTTTTACCCGTGTAGACACAACAAGGGTATTTTGGTCATTTTGAGCTGAAAGTTTAGAAACTAGATTTTCACCTCGGATATCATTCATAACAACATAATCCCCTTTAAACATCGAGTTGACCCATTAAAGATTGCCAGCAGTGTCCTTTAATTCGGAAAATGACCTCGGGGCACTTTGATCATTTGTACTGAAAGAAATCAGGGCGTCACATAGGTGAGGTAATAATGGCTAATTAAGGTTGTCAAGACTTAATTAGGAGGGTGATCTTGCTAGATTAACAATTTAAAATCATTTTCTTAGTCAAATGAGGTATGGACACATTTCCTTAATTTAAGGAATTGGAGAAGAAAACATTATTTAAGATTCCACGACTAGGAATCTTGAATCAAAAAATGTAATTAAAGTTTAACCAAGCAATCTTAGGTTCTAATTATCCTTAATAAATTATTTTGACTCTAGATTAATTATCGAAATAAATTAATCTTCGATTAGAGCCTAATATTGCTTAGGTTTGCTTAATTACGTCATTAGGCTCACTTACACTGTTCTAGAGGCAAAATGGTAATTTTGCACTAAACTGCTCGGGACCTTCGAGCCACTAAACATCAAAAACCACTTATAAAAATTATTTAAAATCTTTTAGTAAAGTTCAAGCTCACCGGACAATAAACGATGACAACAGTCGTAGGGGCATTTTGGTAATTTCGCACGTCGAAACTCAAAAATGAGATTCTTCTCTCTATTACCACACATAACATATATAATCCCTTATCAAAATCAAAACATCCCTTGAGGATCAGGGGGCCGATCCTCACTTTCGGGTAAAATGACCTCAGGAGCATTTTGGTCATTTGTGCACGGAAAAATTGGGCGTTACATAGGGTTTACTCCATAGGTCTGGTCGGCAAGGTTACTATTCACCCAGCCCAAATTTTTTTTTTCAGGTCCATTGTGCCACTCTCATCATTGCTAAATTGTAGATATTTGAAATTATGAATAACAAAGCTCAAATTAATTTTTAAATGATTTTCAAAGTGTTACAATATACATGACATGTCTACTGTTTTGGCATGAAGTGATATAGTGATGAGATATAAAATGATTGATTGTGCCATGATTTATTAATGATTACATGATGATGTGCATACATTCATGATTCAAATGAAATAATAAATGATCAAACTCATTGCTTAATCCTCAAAAGGGGATTAAGGTATTGATGATTTCACTCATTGAGAATAAAAGTAAAGCCTGTAAAAGTAGCAATGATAGTCTGGAAAAGTGGACTTGAGCTAAGGTCACGGCTTAACCCCTAAACCGTTGAGATCACGACAATGAAAAGAAAACCATAAGGTTGTGGTGACCACTATGAGCTCATTACCCTTTATGGTAGTTTAAGACATTGATGCATTCATCCCGTGAGTGATTGAGGAATATGTTAATGAAAGAAAGTAAAGTGTTATGCATGAATATCATGAAGGAAAATGTTTATGTGCTGTGAAGTTTGCAAAGAGATTATTAGGTGAAGTGTTAAATAGTAATTAATGAGTTATGTTATATATGCCTCTGCTAATGTTCAAGAATAGTTTCAAAGTAACCGCACTTCAGCTAATTATGTTTGCGAAAATTTAGTAATTGAACTATTTATATGTCCACCTTTTTATAATAAACCGAAGTGACTAGGACGACAACTATAACACCTTTAGTACAAGTAGGAACTCCTCCTAGAAATCTTGTATTTCTCACTCCTATGTTTCTTTTCTGTTGTTGTTACAGAGACAAAGGGGTCCACTTAAGAGTAAGAGCTGTAGCTAAGGAAGGAGACAACACGTCAAGAATTCAAATCTTTCAAGAATTACCACTCCGATTTTTAATTACATTATAGTTGTGAGAAACGACCAGGAGTAGTAGAATTTATATTGTTATTTGTAATAACTTGCCGCTATGTTATATGCCCTGTTATGACTCATGTATTAACTAGTATATTTCAGTTTATGTGATGATATTTCTACATTTAGTCCCTTATTCCGATTATTTAAATGAACAAAGTAACTTTGATTATCATCTACGTAAGTGCTATGTATTTCACTTCTCGTTATAGGCTTAAGCTTTCAAAATGTAATTTATAAGCAAAAAAATGCTTGTGATCATGATGATTGAAGGTTGTGTATTCAGGTGTTTCAAACATCCTACGGTTTAACCATGAATTTTATTTTGAATTTAGGCAATCATTTTCTAGGGTTAAAAACTATGGGATTCTGGCTTTAGCAAGATTTGGTGGTCAAAGTTCTGACCACCTCAAATTTGTAGAATTTTATTAACATAGTTAAACAATAATTCTTGCCTAAAATTTTTACAAGAGCTTAGGGACACATTGAGGTGTCATTGAGAATTTTTGTAACCTTGGAATTTGATATTTGATATGCAAAATAAATTTTGCTACTTAAGTGTAAAATCTGCCAATATGATGGAAATAAACCCAAGTCTTGAAGTGATAATATAATAACTTTTAATTCAAGTATGATGAGTATATATGCATGCTGTGTACTTTAAAGATTGGTTTATGAGGCATGAATGAGAATCATGTAACATTCTCCCAAGTATAACATCATGCTTAAGCCATAACATCGTACTCGAGAGTTGTTACTTGTTAATTAGGGGCCTTTCCTTAAATGTCTATAGCAAAATCGATCGCTTCATGAAGTAACTAAGCGTAATTCTATTAAGATGTATAACGAAGAACCAAAACATTTATTTAAATACATAATTAAGTACAAAAGGAAGCTCTTCTAAGAGCTTTAATACAACACGTTCACTGTTTCATTTACATACATAAAACTCCAACTAAGAAAGTAAAAACATCAACCAATAAATACTATGATTCCGAGTTCTTCAAGTTGCAGCTCCATTGTGTTCTGGATCAACGTGGAGGCGACACGGGAACACAAAAATATAGGCGTGAGAATTACACAATTCTCAGGAGGGCAACTCCCAAGTTACACACTTATAATGTCATCGTTGTCGTCGAACCACTTCGGTTTATTAAGAACATGTGAGCATGCAACATATATCAACGGTTCGTTTTAAAGTTAAAAAAAAAACCTATTTGTCTGAAGTGGATTCCTTTTAGCATTCACTCACTTTACTTAATACACATATATCATGAAGCCCAACACATAATAAGTAACTCTAATCAAGACGTTACATATGCTATGATTATGGATAGTCAAATGTGGTGAAATTATCTCAAAGTAACCCTTTTTCACTTATGGCCATAGAATCAAATCAGTGCATTTTTATCTTTTTATTAACATAAGAAAGACTTAGTTATACCCAACGGGTATTTGTAATGGACAATTTCACAATAAACAATTTATACCAAGTGGAATCTGTAGTGGTTTACACCATACAAGGGAGATAGTCTGCTTCAGGACGAGCTCGTCCTATGTAATTATCGAACTTCATTTTTTTTCCATTTTCGAATCACACACAGATCTATTCCTAGCTGATACGTCTATCGACTCAAAATATTTAGGGAGGTTTCTCTTTTCCGTTTCCTTCCTCTCATTCAATCTAAGTCTTGTTTCTGTTTTGTCCATATGTCAGAACATGCACAATTTAAGTTCATATATATTCTCTTTCTCAAATGCACATATGAGCCACATGTAGGTATTCAATTGTATTTTAGGCCCATTCATGCCTCATGGATAAGTAATTCAAATAATTAGAATACATTCATATGTCATACACTTGGACTAGATATCATTTTACCACAAATTTTCAGCCACTCTCACATTCTAGCACTTTGACAGATTTCCTGTTCTAGGCACAACATTTAATTATCATAACAAAAAGCCATTTCAAGAGCCACAAAAATTATATGACAGTTCAATATGTCTAGAAAACACTGTAAAAATTTCAAGGTAAACGGAGCTCTCTAACTCCTTCAGTAAATTGTACAAATTTAGTGGTCAAGGACCACCAATTCACAGTTTAGACCCGAGTTCCCAAAATTTTTAACCCTAGTAATTGATGGAATCATGGCACAAGATTTTACAGTGATACTTCAATAAGGTAATAACTTCGTGTAAAAATTTCATGGGCTAATTCAATAATTTCTATGATAATAAATTCGGACAAATTTATTGCTTCAGTTTTAACAACCAAGATAGCATTCAGTCACATTTCGGTCCTTGATTTTTTTGAGGTAGTAAAATTTAAAATCAACATCCAATAAAATTTATGTAATTATTTTAATGTGTTAAATACAACATATAATTTTTATAGCTCATGAAATTACCCACAACTATACTAGAAAATTCGTGCATAATTCCTGCTTGTAGGACAACTAGGAATCCAGCAGCCTAGTCCCAATTTCCTTTGAGAAAAACCCTTTTCTAACCCCATCCAAACACACCACCAAAATTCACACATCAATATCAACATATTATCCATCAATACAACTAGAAATTTCGGACCTAGGTCATGGCAAAACAATCAGAAAAATTTAACAAGAAAAGGTAGTAAAAACCCTACTTGGAGTGTCTTAATGGCTCCTTGGCCCCAAGATGCTTTAAGATTGTCTTCTTGCACCCCAAAGCTCCCCAAATCAACCCAAACTTCTTCTTAACTCAGTGAGGGTGAGATATTAAGGTATGTTTTGGTGAGGGATAGAGATTTTGATCGGTTAGTTTTGTAGGGTTTGAGGTGTAGAACAAGTTTTGTAAAGGAATTTTGTGATTTTATCAAGTTCAAGCTAAGGTTTTGAGGGTTTGAAATCAAGATTTGAAGGTTGTGAGAAGATGACAATGGAGGCTGATTCTTTAGGAAGCTTGGCCGAACTTTGCTTGATGGAGAGATAAGGTTTGTTGACTTGTTTTCATTTTTATATAAATGTAGCATGTAGGTAATTAAAGTATAGTTTATTTCTAATAATAAAAAGAAATGGATGGCTAGGATTTCATCTTGTAAAGCAAGATTAAATCTTAGCCATACACTTGACATATAAGGATAGACATTATCCTTTTATAATATTAAACTATCTTTCGGTGTTAGAAATCACACACCGAAATTTTACCAAATGGGTAAATCCGTATTAATTAAACCGATATTACCCAAAAATTAAATTCAAGTATAAAATTCTCTTCTCTAACTATTCCTAACCTTAACCCTCTCTTTTCTCATTCGGCCATTTCTAGTCCTGGATTTAAGGTTTGACTTCTGGTGGGCCTGTGGGGCCTACAAGGCTATTATTCACCGGCCTGAAATTTTTTTTTTGTTATATGTCCGTTGGGCCGCCCTCATTGTTGCTAAACTGCTATATTTTTAAAATTACGACTAACAAAGCTCAAATTAATTTTAAGTAATTTTTGGGGTGTTACAAATCACTTGTGATTGAATGGCTACATGTGATTTATGCTTGCATTTGAGGAAAGAAAAGTACATGATGCATCTATGTGACAAAAGAGAATGCATGAATTTCAATTGTGGATGTTCTGATATATGGGCAAAACGAAACAAGATTTAGGTTGGGTGAAGGGAAAGAAAAAAGAGGAACTTCCATATGGTATTATGAGTTGGTAGACGTATCAGCTAGGAATAGAAATGTGTGATTCGAGAGAAAAAAAAATGAAGTCTGATGACCATGTATAGGAATGAGCTCAATCCTGATAAGTAGTCTATTTCCCATTATGGAGTTATCATGCAGATACCATTTGGTATGAACTAAGTTTTCCCTATGTTGATGAAAAGAGAAAAATGCGAGGAATTAAGTTCTATGGTCACGAGAGAAAGATGAAATCCCCTTTGACATATCAATGGAAATTAAAGATCATTACATTTATCATATGCATACTCAAAACGTATTGAATTATTTGCTTAGCATGATTTACTATGTGTTTAAACATTATGATATATGTGCATTAAGTGATTGAATACTAAGAGAAACCCACTTCAGAAGTATGATTTTTGAACTTTAAAAATGAATCTTTGGTATGTAATGCATGATCACATTTTTTTCAAATAAACCAAAGTGGCTGGAATGATGGTGATTACATTTATAGCTATGTATTTGGGGAATGCCCTACTAAGAATTTTATAATTGTCACCCCTATTTTGTGTGTTCACATGTCATTTCTAGATAGCACAAGAGAATAAAGAAGTTGCTCGTATTGGAAATGCATGAATCAGAATAGCTCGATGGCTGAAGACCACTAGTAGTTTCTATTGTATAAATGCTTAAGTGAAATAGATGTATATTAAAGCTCTTAGAAGAGCTTCCTTTTGTATTTGACCTTGTATTAAATAAATACTTTGTCTCTTGTATATATTTTAATTGAATTACGATCTAGTTACTACTCGATTCGCTCAAATACTTTATAGTTACTTAAGTAAGGTCCGCTAAATTTATAAGTAACAACACCTAAGTATAATGTCATGGCCTAAGGATTATGTTGCACTTGGATGGGTGTTACATTTTGTTACCAGAGCAGTTCATCCTTATAGGACCTTGAGGAATGGACTGCTTCCAACGTGTAGATAAGTCATGCCTTGAATCTCATCTATATGATAGGATATAGGGTTTAGATATGCATGATAGTCTAGTGGTGTTATAGTTAGTTGCTATCACACTTAGCATAGTGTTGAGCCTAATCAACTTAATATCTTTTGTTTGGTATGTTTAGGAACTAATGGTAGACAGGCATAAGAGGAATGGGAACGCTAAGCCAAAGACATGATGAGTACTCTACATGAGATGAATACTACTTTGAGAGAACAAGTTGCAATGGCCAACTAAATGCTGGAAAGACTAGATCACAATGACGAATGGAACTCGCTGGATAACTTGGAGGAAACGAGGTGGATGTGGAGTATAAAAATTTTGCCAAGTTTAAGAAAGCAAACCCTTCACCTTTCTAGGAGCTTTTGATCCAAACAAAGCTGGAGAATGGATTAAATCCAGAGAAGATCTTCTTAGTTCTTCCTTGTATAAAAACCCCTAAAAAGTGGCTTTTGCTACTTACATGCTTGGAGGCGGATGAGAATTCCTGGTGGGTTGGTACGAAGGGATTGCTCGAAGTCTCTAGGACTAAAGTTACCTGGGAAGTTTTTAAGGAGGCTTTTTACCACAAGTACTTCCTTGTTTATGTGAGAAATGCCAAGGAGCTAGAGTTTATGGCACTTAAGCAAGGATCTATGAGCATAGCGAGTACACAACCAAGTTTGAAGAGCTTTGCAAGTTTTCTACCATCTCTGGGCATAATCCTGATAAAGCTTGGAAGTGCATGAAGTATGAAGGAGGTTTACGTGAGGACATTGAAGTTGTTGTGGGTCTTTTAGAGATCAAGGATTATGCATATTTGGTAAACAAGTGTCGACGTGTGGAGGAATCCAACAAGAAGCTAACAATTGCCCAATCTGTTAAGGACACTTCTAATAAAAGATTGTTACTTGAAGACCGGAATAATGAGGAAGCTTCGCCCCAAAAGAAGCGGTTTGATCAATACCTTCTAAGGACAAACAGCTACAAAAGTCAACCATGTGGCAATATTGCCCAAAATGCGAGAAGAACCATGGGAGCAAACCTTGTTTGGGGAAATATGTACGCCCGATTTTCTTTGAGTACAAATGACCAAAATGCCCTGAGGTCATTTTTACCCAAGATTTGAGGGAAGTTGGCTGGCAGTCCTCAAATGGGTCAACTCAATGTTTAAAGAGGATTGTAACTGTTATGTTTGATATCCAGATGAAATCTCATTTTCCGAACTTTCGGCTCAAAATGACCAAAATACCCTAGGCGTTCTACGCGGGTAAAGGTTTGAGCCCGAAACTTTTCCAGAAAGTTTGGAATGATGTTTTTGAGTGGTATTTGATGTTTAGTTGAGCAGAGGTCCGAACAGTTTAGTGCAAAATTACCATTTTGCCCTAGAACGTGTCCAGTGAGCCTAATGACGTAATTAAGCAAACCTAAGCAATATTAGGCTCTAATCGAACATTAATTTATTTCGATAATTAATCTCGAGTCAAAATAATTTATTAAGGTTAATTAGAACCTAAGATTGCTTAGTTAAACTCTAATTACATTCTTTGATTTAAGATTCCTAGTCATGAAATCTTGAATAGTATTTTCTCTCCAATTCCTTAAATTAAGGAATTGTGCCCATACCTCATTTGACCAAAAGAATGATTTTAAATTGCTAATCTAGCAAGATCACTCTCCTAATCAAGTCTTGACAACCTTAATTAGCCATTATCTCACCCAAACATTTTCTTACAACTCCTAATCAAAACCTTAATTAAAGAAACACCTAAACACATCACTAAACCACAATTACATGAGCAATTTATTCTCCCTTTGGCTGCACAAGAGTGGCCGAACACTCCTCCCCCAATTTCCATCACATGTTGATTTTGTTTCACTCAAAAAACCATGCCTTAGGTCATACCTTGACCATGCTTTCAACCATACTTGCCATGTTTATGCCCATACCCATGTAAAGAGATATTTTCCTCACTTTCTCTCTCTTGGCCGTCGACCTTCTTCCCTTGGCAGCCTCCATGTTGCAAAATTTCTATAAATACCAAGCTTGGAAGAACCTTGTTACACTTTAGATCATTTGCTAAGTTTAGCTTTCTTGCTCTTTCTCTTATTTTCTCTCAATTTCTCTTCATCTTGCTCTTCTAATTCTTTCCCTCAAAGAATCCTTCCACCACCACAAACCACCACAAACAACTATAAATCACCACTCCCTTACCGCAAACCATCTCTTAAACACTCAAACTTTCCATTTCCAAGCTTACAAACTCAAGGAAAAATCATCTTCCTTGAGCTTCCTCTTTAGCCAACACACATCCACAACCAAGAGAAGATTTTGTCTTCTCATTCGTTCAAGGATCAAACTTTCTTTCATCCTTTTCAAAGACTTCCTTAGGTAGTGTAACGCCGAATTTCTCCTGTTTGAGTAAAATGACCAAAATGCCCCTAAGGTCATTTTTACTCAAATTCAAGGGACAGTCGCCCGGCAATCCTCGAATGGGTCAACTCAATGTTTGAAGGGGTTATAATGTTATGTTTGATATCCGAGGTGAAAAATCTTTTTTTGAACTTTCGGCTCAAAATGACCAAAATACCCGCTGTGTCTACACGGGTAAAAGGTGCCATTTGAGCCGAATTTTTCCAGGAAGTTTAGAATGATGTTTTAAGTAATGTTTGATGTTTAGTAAGCAGAAGGTCCCGGGCAGTTTTAGTGCAAAATTACCATTTTGCCCTAGAACGTGTAAGTGAGCCTAATGATGCAATTAAGCAAACCTAAGCAATATTAGGCTCTAATCGAAGATTAATTTATTTCGATAATTAATCTAGAGTCAAAATAATTTATTAAGGTTAATTAGAACCTAAGATTGCTTAGATAAACTCTAATTGCATTCTTTAATTCAAGATTCCTAGTCATGGAATCTTGAATAGTATTTTCTCTCTCCAATTCCTTAAATTAAGGAATTATGTCATACCTCATTTGACTAAGAAAATGAATTTAATTTGTTAATCTAGTATGACCACTCCTAATCAAGTCTTGACATCCTTAATTAACCAATTATCTTACCTAAACACCTTCTTACAAACCCCTAATCAAAACCTTAATCAAAGAAACACCTAAACACATCCTTAAACCACAATTAGATGAACTAATTTTCTCTCTTTCTTGGCCTTAAGTGGCCGGCCACTCTACCCCCTCCATAGCCCATCATGTGTTGTTTCAATTACACTCAAGAGCCATACTTCAAGCCATGCTTTGCCCATACCTCACCATGCCTTCAACCATGCTTACAACCATACCTTTGTAAGAGATATTTCTTCTCTCCTTCCTCCCTCCTCCCTCAAAGTGGCCAGTTCCTCCTCCCCCCTTGGAAGCCTCATTGTTGAAAATTTCTATAAATACCAAGCCTTGATGAACCTTGTCACACTTTGGTTCATTTGTTAAGTTTACACTTCTTGCAAAAATTCTCTCATTTCCTCTCAAACTCCCTCACTTTGGCCGAGTTCTTCCTCAAGACTTCAAGAGGATTTCCTTCTCATTTCATCAAGAAAACAAAGCTTCCTTACATCTTTCTTCAAGACTTCTTTAAGTAGGGGTGTATTTTCTAAGTTTTGTGTGCTTCCTTAAGAAGAGTTCTAGTGTTTCTCTTGGTTTTTCCAAGTTCTCCCTCTCTCTTTTTATTTTTGGCCTAGAGCCTTTGATTGAGAAAAACTTTGGCTTGATGATGAGGTTTCAAGATAATGACTTGTTGTTGTCATGTGAGAAACTCTAAAGCTTGAAACAACTTGGTCTTGGACCATATATGCTTGTGTTCTTTTCCTTTTCTTGGTTTATTTTTTGGTTTCCTTTTTCATTTGTTTGAACAAGGTTTGCTAAAATATTGAGTAGATCACAAAAGCTTTGGTAAAGAAAAATTAATCACATGTTTTCAAAGAGCTCTAAGCTTACCCTTGCCAACCTTAAAGTTGGTCGGCCGTTCTAAGAGTTTTACTCTAGATTGAAGCCCATGAGCAATAAAATAAAGAATATGAGTAGTTCTATTTGTATTTGTTTTGTTAAAATGTTGGTATTCTTGTTTTAATCTACTTTCTTGAGCTTGATGATGAAGTTCAAAACCAAAGTCTTCTTTGAAGACTTGGTGTTAAGAACTCTAAAGCTTATCTTCCATTGTTAAGATACATGTTGGGTTGAGGCTATTGATGTTCCTCTAAAGTCTTGTAAGAGCTCTAGTTAAAATAAAATAAGTTGCATTCATGTTTAAGTTTATCTTGCATCTCATGTTTATTTTGATGTCATCACTAATCTCATAAGAATAAATGAATGAACTTGCATTGCCATATTTAAATTTCCAAGCTTGCATTTCATGTTTATATTTCAAGTCATCAATTAATCCTTAAAGATAATAATGAGGTTGCATCTCATATTTATTTTATGCTCTCACTTTACTTTGTAATGAAGAGTAAAATGAAGTGCATAGCATGTTTAAGATTTTGTTATCACCTAAATACTCTAGAGCTCAAAGACTTGCCCTAAGTATCTTCAAAAGGAAATTTTAACCATGAGAAGTGAATGTGTTTAGTATGGTACAATGATGGTTTGATTTTTTGTAAAATGAAAGGATGATTTCAGAATAATGTTGGAAAAATGTTTTATGAGGTCTCAAGGTGTTTAAATGGTTTGAAATGTGTCAAAAATCATATTTTCTCAAATTAGAGGTCCTGGTAATCGATTACAGCTTATGTAATCGATTATCAGAGTGATTTTGAAGGGTTTTTGGTTTGGTAATCGATTACTGAGACAATCATGTAATCGATTACCAAACACCATTTTGCTCCTGAAATTGTCCCAAGAGAAAACTAGTAACTCGCGTGCACTTATAACATGAGTTCATGTGATTATGTGTGATGAACATTTTTGGTTTCTGTCTTATCCTGTGGCCACTATATGAATTCTGTTTGAGGAGTTAGAATGCGTAATATTATGCTTGAGCGAAGTAAGGAACGTTTTAGAGGATTGGAAAGACTAAGTAAATAGGGAGGAATTAGAACTAGAATCTTAAAGTGCTTAGACACAAGAATAATAACTTCTGTTAGCATAATTGAGCTTAAGAAGATGGTTCATAATTGGTGATTATGCCTAGGAGTTGAATATAGAATCTTAGGCGAAGATAGAACTTAGAAAAGAGTCTAAGGCATAGATTCTAGAATCCCCGTAGTTGAGTAAATGATCTTGATGAGTAATCTATATAATGCTGTTGGATGAGTTAGTGAGCATAATGTTAGAAAGAATTATAAGGAACGATCCCCTAGGTATAATAAAGACTTGCAATGGGTGACAAGATCACTAGAACGGGAAATTAAGACCCATAAGGGCCAAAGCATAAAATACCATGAGATAGGAGGTGTGAGGTGAGCATGAGGACGAGTAAGCATGTTATTATTGATGTGATTATGATGATATTTCAAGCATGAAACCTTATGTGTATAATTGACATATTGATATGATGAAGTGTTGTGCCATGTATTTCAGATGCATGAGGTTTCAAAATATGAATGAGATTAAGGAATATGCTCATGTGAACTAGAAAGTTATTGATTGAGAAAGTTCCATAAGAATGATGCATGTGATTGAGGTTATGTGGCATGACTCAAATTTGAGGAAATTCAAGAGTAGCTGTTATGCTGTCAAATTTCTCAAATTTGAGACTCAAGAAAGTTTTTGAGAAATATGATGTTTAAGGTGACACACCGAGACGTACTTCTCTCTAGGAGGAGAAGGTAAAACCGTGAGGGCATAGACATTAGCCTGCCAAACCGGACAAAGTCGCTGGTCTTAACCAGTCGATGCATTTTGAAAAAGGAAAAAGTCCCATGATGGGTGATCCTTAGCCCCCTACCCGTACTCTGGAGTCAGGATTATGATGATTATGATTATGATTATGTTTATGATTTGCTTATCAAGAGGATAAGTAAGAACTAGTGACGACTAGTTAAGGTATGAGCTCATAGCCTAGTTTAAGGGGTGCGGTTACTATTATGTTTGGTGTCACAAGATTAAGATGAAGGAATGATGTTCAAAGAGAAGTTACATGCCACTTATATGTTGATTGAACATTGTTTGCTTTGCCTAAAGTACTGTCATGCATCCATGAACTATTATGTTGCATACATGCATTAAGAATCATTATAAAAGACATGGACCTTGGTTAAATATCTCTAAAACTTCATAATGAACCTATGCATGCTTAACCTTTTCATAATAAACCTAAGGTTCCTGGGACGTAGACGATGACACTAGGATAGAGGATTTCCCCTGAGATTCTTCAGCGAGATTCTCACCCCTCTCTCTCTTCTCTTTCCATTACGTCTTCAGACATTGATGGCGTCGTTCGTGATCTTCATTGACCCGCCCACTTGGGAGGTGCACTATGACCCCAAGCATCAGTCCTACCACTTCAAGGGTCATTGTGAGGTGCGCGTTTTGTGTACGTGGGACGCCGTTGCCTTTCCCGTCTCCAGCTATCGCTTCGATCTGACTTCACCTTTGGCGATGACCTGATCTTTGAGAGGACGCGACCCCGAGACGAGCGGACCCATCATGCCCGTCCTTCCTCATCGGCGGCACGTGGATACCCCAAGTATGTTCCCCGTTCTCGATTGGAGGCCGATCCTTTGGAAGGCTCTTCCCTTCGTTTCCCATGGATTTCGGGGGAAGTAGCGGGACACTGTTGTAACACCCTAATAATTAACCCAATACACCTAGGCGGTCTGATTAATTACTAGACTTTACTCTTTGCTTCAGTTCCTTAATCATGCTTTGAAAATACTTAGTGAAATTACGAGCCATTTTTTTTTAAAACATAATTGAAAACGTGAGCCGTGCTTAACGTGAATGATTTAGCAAAATTTAAAAGACACATAGGAATTTACAAACATCACATCATAATATATTGGCTCCATCATACAGATCCATAATTACATATCATATAGATATTTTGCCTACCAACAGAATAAGACTAAGTGTAGGCAATCTAACAAAACATAAATAATATATGGATGGAAGGACATCCATTAATGGCACCTAGTAATAACACTCCAGGGATAGGGATAGATATCTGAAATATACGAGTGAAACTCAAGGATCAAGTTCAGCTACCCGGTGAAGCCTCAATGTGATTCACGAACGCTTCCTTCTTTCTGAAGACGAGATGGAAAGAAAAATAGAGGGAGTGAGAAACTTATAAAAAGAATCTCAGTAGGGTACTCACCTCATGATGCATTGTGTCATCATCATCGTCCCAGGAACCTCGGGGTTATT
Source organism: Dalbergia oliveri (assembly GCA_030441495.1). NCBI lineage: Eukaryota > Viridiplantae > Streptophyta > Magnoliopsida > Fabales > Fabaceae > Dalbergia > Dalbergia oliveri. Next base: position 19,518,609 of record JAMLFY010000016.1, read on the forward strand.
ATGAAATAGTGAGCATGCTAAGATTGATTTATTAAGTTCGAAAATATACTTCCGAGGTTCGTCGTTTTAATCATGCGTCTTATAATGCATCATAAACTTAGCATGTCATGTTTATAATGAACTTTTCCTTTAATCAACACATCGTATTCTTCATCATCATATCATAAATACTATGCATAAAAGAACATCATATTTCTCATCATCAAATCATAAATACTATGCATAGAAGAACATCATATTTCTCATCATCATATCATAAATACTATGCATAGAAGAACATCATATTTCCCATCATCATCTCATAAAATGCTATGCAGAAGAACATCATACCATAATAGCTATGCACAAGACATGGTGCACATATTTCATTCCTTTAGTGTCCTAGGTGACTTAAAATCTTGTTATCATCATCATTATTTTCCTTGGGGCCACCCTATACTCCACCCTTTTGGGAGTAATCTAGGTTATGAGCTCATACCTTACTAGTCATCACTAGCATATACTTATCCCTTTTGATAAGTTAAAATCCCGACTCTACCCTTTTGAGAGAATGGGCTAGGGACAAGAATCACCTTTTCACCACCTCTAGTCTGATGGGTCTTAAAGGATCATTTTCTCAAGATCACCTTTTCACCACCTATAGTCTGATGGGTCCAAAGGATCATTTTCTCATGAGTTTAAGTCACCATTAAGTCTTAGCATGTTATATCATAATCATCAAGATGCATGAACATTCTCATTGTTTGCAATAGCAATTATAACATGCAAGCCATGAAATCATTCAATAATATCAAATTCTTATAGGCATTACATCATCATATAACTGACATTCCAAAGCATCAAAAGATGTCATCTAAAATTTTCAAAGTAAAGCTCCTTAAATAACCGAACTCTAAAATTGGGTAACCTTAATTATCAAACTAATTACTTATGCATCTAAGGGATTTATTACCATCAATTATAAGCCTTAAGAACATTATTAGACTATATGGGGTAGCATAGACAGTAAGTTGTTCTTAAGGTTTTATGTGCTAGAAGTTGCGTTTTTAACCCTTTCTCGTTAGGCTTTCCCTATGATGCTAAAATTAATTACTAAACCAATTATGAATCATTGTCCCTTATCTAAACATAATAATATCTGGTTCTTAAGGTCACTAAAGGCTCTGGATAGAATGCATAAATTTCATTCTCTAAAGTTCTAGAAATTTTGCTTTTACGATTTTCTAGGAAGCTAGTTTTATCTCTAACATGCATAGAATCATTCCTTTAGCAATAAACCATAATTATCACAACTTTAAACATATTAAATCATCATCATTTATTGGTACTAATCTCATATCAGAAGCCGAATCATGAACCTCATATAATTGTATAAAATCACATTTTAAGTGAACATAAAATATTAGTTTCCTGTAAAATCCTTGCAAAGTTTTAAAACTCTTTTAGAAACTAATTTTTTTTGAAAGAATCTTCATAATTAAAATTCTCACTTAAGATAAAAGGAGCAAGTCTTGAGCTTAAGAGATTTATGTGATATCTTAGAATCATAAACATGCTATGCAACCTCATTTTAATCTTGTCATTATAAGGTGATAACTTGGAATTATAAACATGATATGCAAATCCATTTCTTTATCTTTAAGATTTAAGGTGATGACTTGAAAATTAAACATGATGCAAGAGCTTGAAATATAAACATGATGCAAGAAGCTGGAGCGGTAGTCCGCATAGGACCAGTGGAGGAGAAGAGAATCTTAAGAAACTGAAGCGGCGGTAATCCACCTGAAGTGAAGGGAGATTATTATTACATCTTTTTAAGCTCCAATCTCAAGACTTCTTAAAGAATCAATTCTTTAACTCCAATAATCTTATTTCTTTGCTTGTGATACTTGGTAAGTCTTTGAGCTCTAGGATCTTTAGGTGATGACATAAAAATAAACATGTCATGCGTTGATTCTTTTAGCCATTATAAAATAAAGTGAGAACATAAAATAAATATGAGATGCAACTTCTTTATTATCTTTAGAGATTAAGTGACAACATGAAATATAAACATGAAATGCAAACTTGGAAATTTAAACATGAGTATGCAAGTCCATTTATTCATTCTTGAAATTTTAGTGATGACATAGAAAGTAAACATGATTATGCAAGGCATAAACTTAAACATGGATGCAAGTTCATTTGATTTCTTTACTAGAGCTCCTTCAAGACTTTATAGAAATACAAATTCAATATATATATCTTCACAAGACAAAGTGAGAAATACATCTTTCAAATTCTAAACTCAAGATCATAAAATCATCATAAAAACATCATTCTTTAAAGTTTTGCATCAAGTGGAACTTTCAAGCTTTAGAGGCCTAACTTGTGATGGATTCACAACCCACCTTCAAGGTCCTCATCATCAAGCCATCATCTTAGTCCCACCTAGGCCATATGGCCGAATTGGTTAAAGAAAAGGAAGAAGAAAACCAAATGGAAAAACTAGAGAAAATCCATGAAATCATCATTTTGAACCAAGAACAACACTTAGCAAAACATAGAAATAAACTTAAAAACAACTCCCTACCTAATCTGATTTGAAGGAAAGGAAGAGAACTTGGTTTCTTGGAGTGAAATGAAAGAAAATATTCTTGAAAGGTTGAAGAAAGAATTTCAGCCAAGGGGGAAGAAAGAAAGAAAGTTTTTGAGCTTAGGAAAAACTTGAAGTTGTGAAATTTTTGAGCAAGTCTCTAATGACTTCTAAGCATGCCTATTTATAGAAGAATTTAAGCTCATGAATGGACAAGAGGAGGGAAAATTTGACTCAATTTGAGGAGGAGACAAGGAAGGAAAAATCATCTTGTTTGGTGGCTTAAAACATGGAATCATGTTTCAAAGTTCCTTGTTTTATGGTGATTTTTGGCATTATGTTTTAGTGAAATTTTTTGGTGCATTAAGGCTGCATTATTTCGTGCATTACAGCCTCATGGAAGAGGGTTTTGTGTGTTCCATGTATTATTTAGGTGTAGGCAAGGTATTCATGCAATTTAGAGAATTTACGGTTAAGGGCTTAGGTGAATTAGTAAGCAATTTGAGTGTTTTAAAGCAATTTTAGGTTCTAATCAATTTAAATAAATAATTTTGACTCTAGATTAATAATTAGAATTTAATAAGCTTTAATTTGAGCCTAATATTGCTTAGGTTTCGTTAGACGAATCAAAAATCTCAAAATTTGTAAAACTACACAAAGACGGGGCAAAACGGTCATTTTACTTAAAAATTGCCCGAGACCACCCGAGCTTAACCAATGGTTAATCATGGCTTAAAAACACCTTTTAACACATTTTAGTGAGGTTCGGGCTCAGTCGGCACGCAATCGGAGTTAAAACGGGCAAGGGCGTTTTGGTCATTTCGCGCGTCGAAGCTCAAAATTAGGATTCTTCTCCTCTATTAACACACATAACACAAACAATCCCTTATTAACATCAAAACATCCCCTTGAGGACGGGTGGGGCCCACGATCCTCATTTTCTGAGTAAAATAACCTCAGGGGCATTTTGGTCATTTTACACGTACAGAAAATTGGGGTTTGCAATACTTGCACGAATTGCTCCTAACTTCTCTTCTAACGTTATATTCCTTTATTAAGGATTGTTTGGTCTCAAATTTTATATAATATTTACCTACGGTAATTCGGTAATTCTAATGACAGTAAAAATTCCAGTAAAAATTGGGGCGTTACAACTATCACCCGAGGCATGCGAGGCATGTTCGACAGCCTGAGGCGACCACGTCGTGGAGCCACGTGATTCCATGATTCCCATGCCTAGATCTCCGCTTCGTTGGGCTACATCCGAGGAACTCCGTCAGTCGCGAGCTACATCTCCCATTGGAGATAGCGTCATTAGTAGGTGTGGAGGGCGGGGTAGTGATAGTTGGGCGTTTTATCTTTTGGGGTCTTTCCATGTACTTGCTTTTATTTTCCTTTCCGTTTATGTATTTCTAATTTTCTTTGTCCTCCAAGCTCCGCCACTTATATGGGTAAGACTTTATGCTTTCCTTTGTAATTCAGTGGTTATGTATTAAACTATTATGATTAATATTATGATGATTGTTCTCATGATTGAGGTGTCCTTAAATGCTTATGTTATGTATGATTGATTTATTCTTCCGCTTCATGTTCTGTTTATGTTATGCGCAATTGGCTCGCACTTTGTTTTACATGTTTCATTTCAAAAAAAAAAAAGAAAAAAAAAATTTACCTGTATTTTCCGCTAAGTTATTTCCAAAAGAGGTTTTAAAGGAAGTAACGACTAATAATTAATTTAAGTACGTCCCAGGCGTGTTTGGGTTAAATATTAGGGTATTACAGGTAAGGGTTTTGTTTCAAAGTTTTTACTTGTTTTCTTTAAGAAAGTTCTAGTTTTCTCTTGGTTCAAAACTCTTTTTCTCTTCTTTTTCCTTTTCAGTCATGAGGCCTTTTCATGGGAAAAACTTTAGCTTGATGATGAGGTTTCAAGACAATGGTGTAACACCCTAATATTTAACCACAATACACCTATGACGTGTCATGATTAATTATTAGTTATTACTTCTCTTTAAAATTCATTTACAAAATACTTAGCGAAAAATACAGGTAATTTTTTTTTTTGAAATGATTCATATAAAATAAAGTGTGAGCCTTTACGTGTAACATAAATGTAACGTGAAGCCGGAGAATAAATACATCATCCAGAGCGTAAACATTAAAGAACACATCAATCATGAAAAACATTTTTCATCACATTAATTAACATAGTTTAGTACATGATCACTAAGATACAACGGAAAGCATAGAGTCTTACCCATATAGTGAGCGGAGCTTGTACAATAACAGAAATAAGAAACATAACAACGAATACATGAAAACAACCCCCAAAAGATACTCCCAAGCTATGACACTCCCTCCCTCAAACTATGGATGATGCTCATTCTCGTCCCTCGGTGGCACGTACCCGATGAACTGGGCAAGCTCCTCGAACATGTGAAGGCAGAAGGATGGGCGAACATGTCCTCCACGGTGTGGGCGCATCTCGGACGTCGTGCTAACCTCCGCTATCACTGTCTCCTCGCTACCCATCCCGATATCCATGGGTACAGCGGGCGGAACCCTCCAGAGAAAGGATAAGAAGGAAGATCCTCTGAGGTCAGTCTCCGAATATCTCGGGCGAGACACGTATTCGGGTAACCTCGCACCGTTGAAGATGCCGAACGGGCGCGATAGTTCTCTCGTCATGGGGTCGTCCTCTCAAAAATCATATCGTCGCCAAAGGGAGAAGTTGGAGTGAATCGGAAGCTGGAGACTGGAAAGGAAAACGGCGTCCCATGTATGCAAAAATGCATATAGCACAACGACCCTCGAAGTGGTAGGGCTGATGATACGGATCGTAGTGCAGTCCATACGGGTGCATCAACAAAAATCACGAATGACACCATCGATGTCTGGAGACGTAATGGGAAAAGAAGAGAGAGAGGGGTGAGAATCTTGCTAAAGAATTTCAGTAGGGAAATCCTCTATCCTAGTGTCATCATTTACGTCCAGGAACCTTGGGTTTATTATGAAAAAGGGTTGAACATGCATAGGTTCATTATGAGGTTTTCACAAAAGATATTTGTCCAAGGTCCATGTCTTTTAATATGAGTCTTAATGCTTGTATGTAGCAAAATAAATCATGAATGCATGGCAGTACTTTAGGCAAACCAAACAATAATCAAACAACATATAAGTGGCATATAACTTCTCTTGAACATCTTTCCTTTTCTCATACTTGTGACACCAAACATAATAGTAACCGCACCCCTTAAACTAGGCTATGAGCTCATACCTTAACTAGTCGTCACTAGTTCTTACTTATCCTCTTGATAAGCGAATCATAAACATAATCATAATCATAATCATCATAATCCTAACTCCCAGAGTACGGGTAGGAGGCCTAAGGATCACCCATCATGGGACTTTTTCCTTCTTCGAAACGCATCGACTGGTTAAGACCAGCGACTTTGTCCGCTTTGGCAGGCTAATGTCTATGCCCTCACGATTTTACCTTCTCCTCACCGGAGCAAGAGAAGTACGTCTCGGTGTGTCACCTTAAACATCATATTTCTCAAAATCTTTTTTATGTCTCTCAAATTTGACGAAAATTCGGCGGCATAACAACTACTTTCCAATTTCCTCAAATTGAGTCATGCCACATAATCTCAATCACATGCATCTTTTTCATGGAACTTTCTAGATCAATATCTTTCTAGTTCACATGAGCATATTCCTCAATTTCATTCATATTTTGAAAACCTTATGCATCTTAAATACAACACTTCATCATATCATCATACCAATCATACACATAAAGTTTTCATGCTCAAGGAAATAACATAATCACATCATCATAAATATGCTCGAGTTTCATCATCATAATTATGCTCTCTCGGCCACCTATCTCATAGTATCTTATGCTTTGACCCTTACGGGCCTTAAACTTGTATTCTAATCATTCTAATACCCGTATTGCATCTTTATTACCCTCAAGAGGTTAACACTTAAACTTTTCTCTAAGATTTGAACTCACTAAAATTCCAAACAGCCTTATACATGTAAGGGCAGAAAATATCATATGCTTACGGGCTCTAGAATCTCCGTTCGTGACCCTTTTTAAGATCCGTCTTCGCCTAAAGCTCCATAATCAATTCCTAAACCAATTATGAGGGATTCCTAGGCATGTTATCTAAGTTATAAACCATTTTTCCTCAATCTAACTATGCTGGAACAGAATTATGTTTTGCCATGTCTAAGAGTACTAGAATTCCTATTTTAAGTTCTTATCATCACCTTAAGCTTAGAAATTAATACCTAATCATTTATGAAGGGATTTTACACATGTCTTATAGATTATTTATCCTTGAATTAATCATGCTAGAACAGATTTGCATTTTTATGCATTAAAGTGTTCTAGAATTCTCATTTCTAATCTTTTTCAAGTTACTTATCCTTTTCTAACTTCTCTAAATCGATTCTTGCTTCACTCAAACATAATTTTACACATTTTAACACCTTAGAACAACATTTATATAGTAGCCCAACACAGAGGGCAGAACCAAAATCATGAGCCCATAAAATCACATAATCTCTTGAGTTGAAATGCATATAAGTTGCTAGTTTTCTCTTGGGACAATTTCAGGAGTAAAAAGGTGTTCTGGTAATCGATTAAATGTACCTAGTAATCGATTACCAGGAGCTAAATTTATTCTAGGTTTTAAACAACCGGGTAATCGATTACATACAATGGTAATCGATTACTTAGGTTAAATATGTTTGGAAAAAATGAAGAACATCGAATAATGGATTACACTAACAGGTAATCGATTACAAAGTTTTAAGGATAGATTCTGGGCATGAAGAATAGCCTTGGTAATCGATTACATTGTCTCTGGTAATCGATTACCAAACCAAAAGTCCTTCAAAAACCCTTGGTAATCGATTACATAAGCTGGTAATTGATTACCAAACCTAGGAACTTGAGAAAACATGGTTTTTGACACATTCCAAGCTATTTAAACACCTTGAGACCTCATAAAACAGTTTTCCAACATTTTCCTGAAATCATTCATGCATTTTACAAAATCAAACCATCATTGAATCATACTAAAACTCATCCATTTCTTTTTTAGAGTTCCCTTTTTAAGATACTTAGGGAAAGTCTTTGAGCTCTAGAGTATTTAGGTGATAACATAATCTTAAACATGATATGCACTTCATTTTACTCTTCATTACAAGTAAAGTGAGGACATAAAATAAATATGAGATGCAACCTCATTATTATCTTTAAGGATTTAGTGATGACTTGAAATATAAACATGAAATGCAAGCTTGGGAATTTAAATATGATAATGCAAGTTCATTCATTTGTTCTTATGAGATTAGTGATGGCATCAAAATAAACATGAGATGCAAGACATAAACTTAAACATGAATGCAACTTGTTTTATATTAACTAGAGCTCCTACAAGACTTTAGAGGAACATCAATGGCCTTAACCCAACATGTATCTTAACAATGGAGGATGAGCTTTAGAGTTCTTAACACCAAGTCTTCAAAGAAGTCTTTGGTTTGAACTTCATCATCAAGCTCAAGAGAATGGATTAAAACCAGAAATACCAACACTTTAACAAAACAAACATAAATAGAACTACTCATATTCTTTATTTTATTGCTCATGGGCTTCAATCTAGAGTAAACTCTTAAAAAGGCCGACCAACTTTAAGGTTGGCAAGGGTAAGCTTAGAGCTCTTTGAAAACATGTGATTAATTTTCTTTAACAAAACTTTGTGATCTACTTTACATTTTTAGCAAACTTTAATCAATCCAAGGCAAAGGAACCGAAATCATTCGAGAAAGAAAAGGAAAGGAACCGAAAATGAAACTAAAGAAAAGAAAGAAATACAAGCATGTATGGTCCAAGACCAAGTTGTTTCAAGCTTTAGAGGTTTCTCACATGACATCAACAAGTCATTATCTTGAAACCTCATCATCAAGCTCATGTTGTTTTCATAAAATGGCCTCTTGGCCGAAAATGAAAAGGGAAGAAAGAAAGGAGTTTGAACCAAGAGAAAAACTAGAACTTTCTTTAAGGAAAACAAGACAAACTTAAAAACAAAACCCCTACCTAAAGAAGTCTTGAAGAGAAGAAGGAAAGCTTTGTTTCTTGAGAGGAAAAAGAAGGAAATCCTTCTTGAAATCTTGCTGGAAAACTCAGCCAAGGAGGAGGGAAAAGAAGCTCTTTGTGTTTGGGAAGAAAGCTTGAAGTTTGCTCAAGTGTGTAAAGGATTCTAAGGGCTTTCAAGCTAGTGTATTTATAGAAGATGGAGAGCTCATGGATGGCCTTTGAGGGGGAGGAAGTGGCCGGCCATTTGATGAGGGAGGAGAGAAAAATATCTCTTTGATTGGTATGATGGAGAGCATGGGCAAGGTATGGTGAGGTATAGGTTTGGGTATGGCCTAAGGCATGGGCTTGGAATGCAACAAAAATCAACATGTGGCACCATTTTAAGGGGAGATTTTCGGCCAACACGTCAGCCAAGGGGGAAGGGATTTTGTTCATGTAATTGTGGTTTAAGGATGTGTTTAAGTGTTTCTTTGATTAAGATTTTGATTAGGAGTTTGTAAGAAGGTGTTTAGGTGAGGTAATTGGGTAATTAGGAAGGTCAAGACTTGATTAGGGAGTGGTCATACTAGATTAATAAATTAAATTCATTTTCTTAGTCAAATGAGGTATGGCACAATTCCTTAATTTAAGGAATTGGAGAGAGAAACACTATTCAAGATTTCATGACTAGGAATCTTGAATTAAAGAATGCAATTAGAGTTTATCTAAGCAATCTTAGGTTCTAATTAACCTTAATAAATCATTTTGACTCTAGATTAATTATCAAAATAAATTAATCTTCGATTAAGCCTAATATTGCTTAGGTTTGCCTAATTGCGTCATTAGGCTCACTACACTATTCTAGGGCAAAATGGTAATTTTGTACTAACTCCTGGGACCAACGGCAAACTAAACATCAAGCATTGCTCATAACATCATTCTAAACTTCCTGGAAAAGTTTGGGCTAAACGGCACCTTTTACCCGTAGAACACAGGGGTATTTTGGTTATTTTGAGCCGAAAGTTTAGAAAACGAGATTTTCACCTCGGATATCATTCATAACAATCCTAACCCTCTTCAAACATTGAGTTGACCCATTCGGGTGCCTCAACTTCCTGAATTTGGGTAAAAATGACCTCAGGGGCATTTTGGTCATTTACACTCAAACAATAGAAATCGGGGCATTACAAATGGTCTTGTTATGTCATGTGAGAAACTTCTAAAGCTTGAAAAACTTGGTCTTGGACCATACATGCTCTTGTTTTCTTTCCTTTTCTTTGCTTAAGTTTTCGGTTTCCTCTCTTCCTTTCCTTTTCCTTTTAATGTTTTCATTTCTTCTTCCTTAGTTTGAACAAAGTTTGTTAAAAATGTTGAGTAGATCACAAAAGTTTTGTTAAGAAAAATTAATCATATGTTTTCAAAGAGCTCTAAGCTTACCCTTGTCAACCTTAAAGTTGGTCGGTCATTCTAAGAGTTTCACTCTAGATTGAAGCCCATGAGCAATAAAATAAATAATATGACTTAGTTCTTTGTATGTTTGTTTAGACAAAGTGTTGAGCTTTGTGTCCATTTTCTTGAGCTTGATGATGAAGTTCAAAACCAAAGGCTTCTTTAAAGACTTGGTGCTAAGAACTCTAAAGCTCACTTTATGTTTGTTAAGGTACATATTTGGGTTGAGGTTGTGATGTTCCTTTAAAGTCTTATAAGAGCTCTAGTTAAGTTAAAATGAAATTGCACTCATGTTTATGTTTATGCCTTGCATAGCATATTTATTTTGATGTCATCACTAAGCTCTCAAGAATAACTAAATGAACTTGCATTATCATGTTTAAATTTCCAAACTTGCATTTCATGTTTATATTTCAAGTTATCACTTAATCTTTAAAGATAATAATGAGGTTGCATCTCATTTATTTTATGCTCTCACTTTATTTTCTAATGAAGAGTAAAATAAGTGCATTGCATGTTTAAGTTTATGTCATCACTTAAATGTTCTAGAGCTCAAAGATTTGCCCAAGTATCTTACATAAAGTTTTAGAAAATGGAGACATTTTAAGAATTCCAAATCGGCCTTGTGATGATTATGATGGACTTAGATGAGTTCATCTAATCATAAGTGCCCATAGTCTAAGTTTTGAAATTTTTCTAAGCTTAGGCGTACTCAAGGAACTTTATGAACAAAGTTTTATGTTTTAAATCTATTCCTTGAGCTAAATAATTTAGCTACTGACCTAGCACACATTTATGTGATTTCAATGAGATTAATTGGTTTCTAAAAGAGTTTTGAGTTCTTAAAAATTCCAAGAGAAACTAGCAACTTATATGCATTTAAATCATGAGATTATGTGATTATTTGATGCTTATGTTTTCGGTTCTACCTTGTGCTTTTGGCCACTGTATAAATTCTGTTCTAAGGTGTTACAATGTGTAAAATTATGTTTGAGTGGAGCAAGGATCGATTTAGGAAGAACAAGTAACTAAAAAGGACTTAAAATATAAATTCTAGAACACTTAGATGCACAAATTGTAAATTTTGTTCCAGCATAATTGGACTTAAGAAAAATGGTTTATAATTAGTGGATATGTGTAGGAATCCCTCATAATTGGCTTAGGAATTTATTATAGATCATTAGGCGAAGACGAAACTTAGAAAGGGTCGAAATAAAGATTTAGGACCCCGTAATCATATGACAAAATTCTGCCTAAAGGTTGTAAGAGCTGTTTGGTTAAGTTAGTAAGCATAAATATTAGAGGAAATTATAGGTAATGATCCCTTAGGTATAATAAAGATCCATAACGAAAGTTAGAATCATTAGAACGTAAGTTTAAGACCAATAAGGGTCAAAGCATAAGACAACATAAGATAGAAGGTAAGATGTGAGGATGAGACCAAGTAGGTATACTCGTGATGATGTGAATATGTTAATAACATGAACATATGGCTATATGTGTATTATGACATGTTGTTGTGATGATGTGGTATGCTATGCTTGAGATGCATGAGACGAAGTATGAATGAGTTAGGAGGGGTATGTTCCTGTGTTTAAAAGGTTGATTTGATTAAGAAATTTCATGAGAACAACATGTATGGTTTGAGTTATGTGGCATGACTCAAATTTGAGGAAATTCGGAGTAATGATGTTATGCTACCGAATTTCTCAAATTTGAGGGACTTGAAGAAAGTTTTGAAAAGAATAATTTATATGTGACATGCCGAGACGCATTTCTCCCTAGTGAGGAGAAAGGAAACCCATGGGGGGTATGGTCGTAAAGCCATACCGAAGCGGACAATGTCACTGGTCTTAACCAAAATGCGTTTCGCGGAGACGTACTTCTCCTGCTACGGTAAGGAGAGGTAAAATCGTGAGGGCATCGACATTAGCTTGCCAAAGCGAACAAAGTCACTGGTGTAACACCCTAACTTTCACCTCACACGCTCAAGTCGCATTTGGCTAGTTATTAGACGTTACGCCTTTTGTTTCAGAACTTGACTTATCTTTATTTAAAATACGGGTAATAAAATATGACTAATTTTTTCTTTTTGAAATTAAAATTTAAAATGCGAGCCGCGTGCGCATACATGATTAATACACACATGATATAGCCAACATATACACATTATCATAACATATAGAAACAAGTCATGGAATAGTTACAACATAATTTATATTAACATATCATAGTCACATAATAACGACGATGCCCTTTGAACATGAGGACATCTCAAGATACTAAACATAACAAAAGATGAACGTACACGAACCCAATGCTAGACATTACTATAACTTTACTAGACTAATCTTCGCGCTTCCGCTACCTGATACCTGGGGCGTGGTTCCTAAACTTGCACCTTACAAAGGATCACGAACATCCACATCACTCGCCTCTGGAAACGACACAGAAGAAAGGAAAAGGGATGAGAAATCTATATAAGATTCTCAGTAGGGCTTCCCGACTCTAACACAAGTGTCATCGTCGTCGCCCGCCACTTCGGTCTTATTATGAAAGGGTGTGCATGCATAAGATTCAATTTTACATTTCTCAAGTTCTTTTTATCCAAAGTGGGTGTCTTTTAACATGGGTCTTAATGACATGAATGCAACATATATTCTATGTATGCATGGCAATACTTGAGCATGACCGTACACATAGATAGCACATATTACTTAATCAAAGTATCAATGGAACATCATCAAACATATGCATGTACATCTTTTACTTTATCATAATTGAACTTATGAGTTCCTTTCATAACTTTTTCCATTATTCCACCCTCATCATGGTCACCAAAATCCACCCAACATGCCGGCCCCGATTTTATCATGGTCACCAAAACTCCTAATCACCTATCGCCTAGGAATGAGCTCATCTTAACTAGCCGTCGCTAGATTTATACGGGGAAAAGAGGGGGAATCATATTTCTTTCTTGGATCACCCCGTACAACCCTTAACTCGGGAAGTCATAATGGGATCATTTCCTCATTAACTTATCTCTTTTCTTTCTTGGAAACGCATCTTGGTTAAGACCAGTGACTTTATCCGCTTCGATATGGCTCAACGTCCATACCCCACGAGTTTACTTTCTCCTCACCGTAGGAGAAATGCGTTTGGCATATCACTTTTACATTAACATATCATTTATGCAACATGAGCATGGAATCATTTTAAAACATATCATATACTTTTCTCATATGCAACGTTATAACATTTCAAGTAACATTCATCACGTCATATACATTTCAAGTAAATAATCAAGTAAGACTTCAATACACATAGGCATTCTCATCATAATTTCATTTCATCATATCATGTACATTCCCATTAAGTAATCATGTAAAAAGGCAACATCACATAAGCATCCATATCATAGGTTCATCCCATTAAAATCAAAACACTCATTTTTGGCACATTTAGGTCCTGGTGATCGATTACAGTGCTGGTAATCGATTACTAGGATATAACTTGTTTTCTGAAAGAAGAACATCATGGTAATCAATTACATGAACGGTAATCGATTACATGAGTCTGAACTGGTCTAGCGAGAACACCCTTGGTAATCGATTACACCTCTTGATAATCGATTACTATAACCCAGAATCTCATAAATTGCTTCCTGGTAATCGATTACATAGCCCAATAATCGATTACTAGAATCCCTTTTTTGAAAAACTAAACTTTCTAACATATTTTCAAGTATCCTTCCTTTCCAAAAACACTTTATCACACCTTTCTAAAAACTCTTTGAAATCATTATCATATTTCCACAATTTAAAACCAACATTGTAACATAACTAAGAAATAAATCTCAACACTCATAAAAACAAACATAAAGGAAACTACTTCATATTCTTTATTTTATTGCTCATAGGCTTCAATCTAGCGTGGATTCTAGAACGGCCGACCAACTTTAAGGTTGGCAAGGGTAAGCTTAGAGCTTTTTGAAAACATGTGATTAAGTTCTTCAAACAACTTTTAGTGATCTACTTAACATTTATATCAAACTTTTTATAACAAAGGAAATGGAAACCGAAACCATTAAGGGGAAAAGAAACAAGAACCGAAAACTTTGAACAAGGAAAGGAAAGGAAACTGAAATCATTTATGGTCCAAGACCAAGTTTTCAAGCTTTAGAGGTTTCATTGTGATGAACTCAAAGTCATCATCTAGAACTCTCATCATCAAGCTATCATGAAACATCATCAATGGCCTTGAAGGCCGAACATGAAAGGAAAAGAAAGAACTTGAAAGAAAACTCCCTACCTAGTGGTGAAGAGGAAAGCTTGGTTCTTGAAGCAAGTTGAGAAGAACAACTTCTTCCTTGATGCTTGATGATTTTCGGCCAAGGCAAGGAGGAAAAGAAGATGAGGTGTTTTCTTTGTGAGCTTGAAGAGATGAAGAAAAGGAAAGGAACTCTTGAGTCTTGAGAGAAAAAGAAAGAACTCAAGATTACTCTTTGAAGCTAATCTTGGCAAATGAACAAAATGCAACCAAGCTCATCCAAGCATGGTATTTATAGAGGGAATGAGACCTTGTGGCTGATTTGGGAGGAAGGCTTGGCCTCATGTTCCATGAGGTGAGAGAATTTGCTTTATGGAGGCATGGTGAGGTATGGTGGAAAGTATGGGCAAGGCATGGGCAAAGCATGGGCATTTTTGTGTGTAAAAATAAATCAACATGTGAGGAATGGGGAGGGAATTTTGGTAGATTATGCAGCCAAGGGGAGGGAAAATCTCTCATTTAATTGTGGTTTAATGATGTGTTTAGGTGTGTCTTTGATTAGGCTTTTGATTAGGCATTTGTAAGCAAGTGTTTAGGTGATAAAATGGCTAATTAAGGTGGTTCAAGACTTGATTAAGGAGTGGTCATACTAAATTAGAGAATTAAAACCATACTTTAGTCAAATTAAATCATAGACACAATTCCATGATTTAAGGAATTGGAGAGAGAAAACACTATTCATGAAAATGTGACATAATGTCTTAAATTCAAGAATAGGATTTTGAGCTTCTCTAAGCAATCTTAGGTTCTAATCAACCTTGATTAATTATTTTGACTCTAGATTAGTAATTAGAATTTACTAATCTTTAATTAGAGCCTAATATTGCTTAGGTTTCGCTAATCGTGTCATTCGGCCAGAATGCACTTAGCTAGGGTAAAACGATAATTTTTCACTAACCCCGGGCTTATCCAACATAAAACATTACTTAAAAACATCATTTAAAACCTTTTGGTGAAGTCGGACCACCCACGTAAAACGAGGTTAAACGCCACATGGGCATTTTGGTAATTTCGCGCGTCGGAACTCAAAAATGAGATTCTTCTCTCTATTACCACACATAACATACACAATCCCCTATCATCACAAAAACATCCCATCGAGGATGGCCGGACCGATCTCGATTTCGGGTAAAACGACCTCAGGGCATTTCGGTCATTTGTACACGGGAAAATCGGGCGTTACAACTGGTCTTAACCGTTGATGCGTTTGGAGAAGGAAGAAAGTTCCATGATGGGTGATTCCTTAGGTCCCTTGCCCGTACTCTGGAAGTCGGGATTATTATTTCTATGATTATGATTCGCTTATCAAGAGGATAAGTAAGAACTAATGACGACTAGTTAAGGTATGAGCTCATAGCCTAATATTAGGGGTCGGTTACTATTTTTACATATCATGATGTCACAAGTTTGAGAAATGAGAAAAGATGTGAAGCTTTTGCTTATGAAAGAAAGAAGTTGATTATGAGAAAGCACATGCCACCTATTTGAGAGTTTGTTATTGATGAGATGCTTTACTTGTTTGCTGCATAAAGTATTGCCATGCATTCATGTTCTACTATGCTGCATACATGCATTAAGATTCATCATAAAAGACACGGACCTTGGATAATTATCTTTTATGAAAACCTCATAATGAACCTTAGCATGTATAACCTTTTTATAATAAACCCAAGGTCCCTGGGGACGTAAACGATGACACTAGGATAGGAGGTTTCCCTATTGAGATTCTTTAGTAAGATTCTCACCCTCTTTCTTCATTCTCGTTACCTCTTCAAATTCCGATGGCGTCGTTCGTGATTTTTGTTGATGCGCCTGTGGGAGTTGCACTACAATCAGATCATCAGTTCTACCATTTTGAAAGTCGTTGTGCGTACGTATTTTTGCATATAGGGGACGCCCGTTTGCTTTCCGGCTCCAGCTTCGCTTTCACCTCACCTCTCCCTTCCGACGATTTGATATTCGAGAGGACGCGATCCCGTGATGAGAGAACGTCGTGCCCGACCATCATCTTCAGGTGCGTGACTATCCAGAGTACGTGCCTCATACCTCATTGCGGGAGAGACCTGCCCGAGGATCTCCCTTAACCCCTATTCGAGGATTCCGCCCCTTCGGTGCCTTTGGCTACCGGGAGGGTAGCGAGGACACACTCTCAGCGAGGCTTATAAGGTGTGTATGTCAGCCGAGAGGCGCCTCGCCGAGGCCACGTTGCTCCGCCGATCCACATGCCCACACCCCCTCTTTGTCGGGCCACATCAAAGGAGCTTTGGCAGTTGCGGGCTACATCTCCTGGAACGCCCGGGACGAGGCAGGAGTGACCACCTGTGCGAGAAGGCACGTACAAGGAGCGGCTCCTACCTCCAAGCGGAGGGTACATGAATGAACCGATCACACACCCGAATGAGAGGGATCTGAGCTCTATAGTTATGGGACTAGACAGCGAGGAAGTCTTATATGAATTGATTGGTACTACCTATGCCACAAAGATGCATCTTTCTTTTCCTAGCCTATCACGAAAGAACTCCAGTTAGCATGCTTGACTTGGGGTAATTTTGGGATGGGTGACCTCCTGGAAGTTTTCCCAGGAAGTGTGTGAGTGAGGACAAGCACGTTGAAAGAACCGTGTTGGTTTGCTGGGGCAGGCAATCCATAAAGCAACAGGGATGTTACATTCCCCGTCGAGGATTAGCGTTGTCTGGAGGCTTTAGAGGGAGGGTTGCTTTTAGTTAGTAGTATCTTTTGGGGGCTTTCGTATTTGCCATTTATGTTTCCTGGATTTTATGTTTATGTACTGCAGCTCTACCTACTTATATGGGTAAGACTTTGTGCTTTTATGTTTTCAGTTGATGTATAAACTATGATATCTAATGTTATGATGTTTGTTCCTATGGTTGAGGTGTTCTTACTTGCTTTACATTGCATGATTTATTTTCGTATTTGCTTTACATTTTGCTTATGTCGCACGTGATGGCTCACATCTTGTTTTACGTATTCCATTTTAAAAAAAAATTTACCCGGATTTTCCGCTAAGTAGTTTTGCAAATGAATTTAAAAGAAGTAATAACTAATAATTAATCTTAATACGTCCTAGGCGTGTTGCGTTAAATATTAGGGTGTTACACAATACATATGCTACCGTTGTGAAAATCGAGGCATAAGATCTGGAATGTCAGAGAGATATCAAAAAACCCTTGAGAATCCACCACATAGGAGCACTAAGAGCTAAGGAGAGCTCACCACTGAGAACTAATCTGAGGTAGGGATGTTTTAGGAGTCAATTGATACCTTTCGTTGACTGTGTGTGGATTATTTGTTTGATTTATGAAAATTATCTTTTGAAATCGCTTCAAATGAATTTTCAGCAAAATTCTTTTTAAAGTGGATGATAATGTAATACTTGAAAAATTATTTGAAAAATTAATTTGAACTTTATTAGTGAGAATTTAAAAATCTAAGTTTTAGCAATGATGAGGACAGTCCAATGGATGTGTAAAAAATGAATAGTGACTTGCCCCGTGCACTTGTCAGGTTTAAACCCTAGATTCTGGACCAGAAGATGCTTGGAAGAAGAAAAGAAAGAGTTAACATTAGAAATAGTTAGAAATGAATATTTTATACTTGGAATTTAGTTTCAATATTGATTACCTGGGTATAATGTTTTACACGTTCGGAAAATTTCGTGTATGATTTCTAACACCGAAGAGATGAAATAGTTGTGTATTAAAGCTCTTTGAAGAGCTTCCTTTAGTATTTGACCTTGTATTAAATAAATATTGTCTCTTATATATATTTTAATAGAATTACAATCTGGTTACTACTCGATTCGCTCAAATACTTTATAGTTACTTAAGTAAGGTCCGCTAAATTTATAAGTATAACTCCTAAGTATAATGTCATGGCTTAAGGATGATGTTGTACTTGGAAGCTGTTACATTGGAGCCAGTCTCTCCCGCGTGTCATCTTGCATCGTGCCTCCGTGCAGAATGAATTTGCCATAAGTGACCTCTGGAGAGAGTCGTCAACTGGGGTCCACGTGTTGTTGCCACGAACGCGTCGTCCTTGGAGCGAATCCACCACAGGCAGCCTATTGTTGTAAGTTCATTCAGAGATTCCTGACTCCCTGAATCCACCAAAGGCGACCTCCATGTGCCAGGAATTCTTCACGCGGATTACTAACGCGACGATGGCTCACCTACGCGATGCATTTGTCTTTATCCTTAGTTCAGAATCCGCCATAGGCAGGTAATTTCTACCATATTAAAATAAATCACCCCATAATTACATATGTAAACATTTCACCAATGAAAACACAATATATAAATTAGTTTTCTCGATAATAATTGTAATCCATACCACTCGGGTTTAACATCATGATATATATGAAATTTATGAAACTAATACATCTTAAATAAAAGGAAACATAATAATAATAAAAAAAAACTACCTTTGGGATCTGGGAAAGCTAATTGTAATTTTATATTTCTTATAAGCATGATTACAACGTTGTTGTTTTGAAGTGTGTTGCTGGTTATTCGACATGCTTCTCCAAGTTCTTACATCCTTATAATTTTATCTCCAATTCCTTTTACTTGGTCCGTTCCCTTTTAAATTAAATTATATTTTTGAGTTTTCAATGAGTATTTAATGATTTTATTTCCAATATATTCCCCCATTTATTTAGGTTTGTATTTCCAATGTCTTTGCAAAATATAAATATTGAGAGAGAGAGAGAGAGAGTAAAGTTAGAGGGAGAATAAGTGGATATAATTTAATAGAATAAGAAAAATAAAAAATATATTTTAGTCATTTATTTTTTTTTAGAAAATCTATAAATCTAATCATTACATTAATTCATGTATAAAATTCAAAAGAGACATTTAAAAAGTAACGAAGGGAGTAATGTTAGGCATAAGAGTAGTTTTCAGGCCTTGATCCTAGACTTGTCTCTTTATGGAGGAAAATAAAATTGTTTAAATTTCAATGGATTTTTAATAAAAATAAATAAATAAATGATTTGATAAATGGAGAATTACAATTTTGGTTCCTAAAAACTTATATTCCTAACAAAATAATTCTAAAAAGAAACTATATTTTTTGTAACTCTTGAAAAGATCTACCTCATTTGATAAATTTATCCAAAAATTAATTAATCTTCATTTTTGTTCACAGTATATAATTACGTTTTTTATTTTATGTCAAGTTCGCAATATAAAATCACTACTTTAGTCATAAAAGATCGAGAACAACCATTTTGGCTCCAAAAGATAAGGTCACTGGCAAAATAGTTATAAAAAAAAGATTATATTTACCTGGAGCCTCAAAGAATCATTTCGTTAACAAATTCACCCAAAAGTGAACTCGCTTCCATTTTTATTAATAGAAGTAATTATGATTTATATTTTATATCAAATTCGTACTATAAAACTACTATTTTAGTCCAAAAATATCTTATCTTTGAAAAAATAGCCAATTTTATGCTAAATTGATATTATAGAATGACTACTTTTTCCCTCAAAAAATCATATACTTGACAACAGAGTCTCTGAAAGATTTTATTTTGATAACAAAAATAGAGACAAATTGATGTTTCATTGAATTGTCAAACTGTGTATCTTTGGAGGGTATGGATTATATAGTTTCTTTTAGGTTCTATTTTGTCAATGATATAGTCTTCTATGGGTTAAAATTGTTGTTCTCACAAAAGATTATATCTTTGATAAAATAGCTCCTGAAAAAATTACTTTTATTAACAAAAATATAGATCAGTTAATATTTTGATAAATTTATTAAATGAGATGGATTTTTAGAGTGTTTTGTTTAAATATAAATTTTTTTCTATTTTATAAGGAATATAATCTTTAAAAAACTAAAATAGTGTCGGTTAAGGAGCCAATATAGAAATTTTTTTGACGCGAATATGGAAAGTTCGATCACGACTAAGGCAAAACCAATCTAGATAAACAAAAATAGTTAGCGTGAATCTATAATTAGATTAGTGTTTTGAGATTGGGCTAAGGCCAACCTAGACGCTGTCATATTTGCGATCTTTTCCGAAAAAATATTTGATTCTGAAAAGCTTTTCATTTGTAAGCATGTTTAGTGACTTAGCGGTATCAGTAACAACATCAGGTCTATCTACAGCAGTAGGTATATCGTTCATTCCTAAATCTTTTTACAAGGAGGGACAGCCAACAAGTTGGCAGGGAAAAAGACTGGAGTGACAATAGGATGAGAATTGTGTGTACAGTACAGTAGTCTTTGCCAGTACATATCAGAAATCCATTATATGATTTTCTGTAACATGAGTTGGTCCACATCCGGAAACACAACCATGAAAAAATAACGGGAAGTACTGTTAGCAAAACAGACATAAGGCTCTGCACCGTTCATTACACGGTGCAGAGCACAGAAAAATTCCTTTTGAAAAAATGTGAGCTCCACTTCATAAACAGACACACCCCACCCCACCCCGCCCCAACAACCCCCCCCCCCCACCCACAAAACCACCCTTTTCTTTTTTGCCCAAAAATAACCATGTACGTGTATCCTTGACTTCTTGCTAGAATCTGTGGTAAAGACGAACTCAGATTAGTGTCAAGAAGATTGACATAGTACTACTAATATATAAATTAATGCTTTAGATTAAATAAACTAGAACTTGTAGCTTGTAGCTAGCTTACCTGAACATGTACTGATGGAACAAGTAAAATTAGCGCCGGATTTAGATCTCTAGAACAATGTCTGAAAAAGAAAAGGATCTCATCAGTCCGTGCCACTAATGTCTACGATTTTGGATTAATGTGCTGCATATAAATGTCAAGATGAACTTACATTCGGAATCTGTCTTGACCCATTTACAGCCATCATCAGTTCTTTCCTCTGATTCATCCTCATTATTCTTCCTTGTTGTCTTCCTGTCCTGTAGGCACTTCTTCATCAACAGTGACCGAGAAGAATTTTGGGTGCAAATTTTCTTGTGAAGAATTGTCCTTAAAAGCTGAAGGTTTTATCACAATGAGACAAAAAAAGAAGTGAGAAACGCTATATATATATAACATAATAGCCAGGCAAATTGAAAGGATAACAGTAAGTAGGCTGTCTCTCAAACAAATGGGTACCTTCTCCATTCTTGACTCTTGAAGGGTATCTCTAAGGCTAGGTGCTGGAGCAAATCCACTCCTACAAACGAATATTTTCTTCAACAGGAAAGAAATAGATTTCTTCCCAATTGCTTTCTTGCTGTTATCTGCACAAATGTCTTTGCATTTACCAAGTATGACACTGAGTGTCTTCTCAATATCTTCTTCTTTATCACCTGAATCACTGCAAAGTGCATTACTGATTCTCCTATCTACCTCCAAGCTTGATGGGCAGTTTAGAAATCTGTCCAGAGGAAGCTCAGAAATCTCCTTTTCCACATTGGGTTTCCGTCTCAGGAGTTTAGTCAACTCCTTTTGTAGTTTACCAATTTCTTCAGGAGTGAAGTCTGCTATTTCCTCTGTTGAGGATGGATCCTCTGGAGTATTTTGGTTATCTTGGCTTTCTTTGATTTCCCTGTTATTTCCAAATGTTCCAATCGCAAGTAAACCATGAGGCCAATCGCTAAACTCTTCTCGAGGCTCTTGTTTTGCATGATCTGTGCACAATTCGCAAGGAAAATGTTATTCAACAGAAACTCGGATCAAGTTGCTTTTAAGAATTAGTTTCTGTTTTATTGTGCACTGTTTGATTACATGTCACCACTTACAACTTAGCATGGTGAGGTTGGTTTACAAAATTAAATAACTTTTAGATTATTCTCCGATTATCGCAAAGATATAATAAATCATTCTTAAATCTATATATGTATATACAGGCGTATCGATCTAACCATTTAAGATCTTAATATCACCTCTATATCAGAGATCCCTTTAATATAAGTTTGTCTTTTACCTAGCCTCTTGCTTAATTGGAAACTGAAAAGCAAAGCAAAATTCAAGAGAGAGTTATAAGTATTATATATATATATATATATATATATATATATATATATATACACACACGAACTTATATGTCTTCTCTCTGTCATTTTATGTTTCCATTCTGTCATCCTTCCTTCGTAAAGAAGTTAGTGTGTGTTTTGTGTTTCAGACAATGTATATTCTTACATCTTATTGGTGCTAGAAACCTCATGCGTTAACCCAGGGAAAACTACTGAAAATTCAATAAGACTAACGAAGACTTACATGTAGTAGTAGTTGGATGTGTGCTTGGTTTTTTGTACTCTTGTTTTCCACTAAATTTATTTTGCATCCAGCTGAGGAACTGCGAATGATGACATCCCGGTCATATTACAGTAACATGTACACTTGTAAAACGAACTAAATTAAAACAACTCCCCCCTTTATTACACACGAGAGACAGCATGGGGAAAGACTTACCTTCATTGTGAGAGGACTAAGGTTAGGGAAGGGAGGATGAATGAGCCTAAAGCGCCCAATCTGAAAGTGCTAGCTAGCTAGCAATAAATATATAAGGTGAGGAGAAAAGGTGGCAATGATGGATGGATGATAGTAACAGTGAGGGATAGTGCCAAGTGTCAGTCAGGTATGGGATGGTAATGAAGGCCTTTTTAAACCAATTTTCCTTGAGAGCAGAGATCTTAAAAGCTAACAAGGGCTGAGCCTTGGGATTAGAAAAGTAAGATGAGAGTTTGATGAATTTCATGCCCAAATTGAGCTAAGCCTGATTTCTCTTATGGTTCAAGTCCCCAAGCTCGGCTTAATTCATCTGCTATCTTACCCTTCCTTGCCAATGTGTCTCCGTATCTGACCAAATATTGCCCTCATTCGTTCATTCTGTTATTTTCTATTATTTTATACCCTAATTCCAAGTCCCTAAGCATATAAACTTGTCTATCGTAAAAGACATTCTCTTATATATATTCTTTTTTATTTTGTCACTTGATCATTTCTTCATTTACCAACAACACATGGGTGAGAATATTTTTGCCGGGTGTTACTCTAAGTAGGGAGTATTGTGTCATCGTTTTAACCATTAGATCACAGAAATGCTGATCTTCATGAGATTGAAATGATAAAGGGGGAACTAATCTCTATACTATCTTAGAAGTAGAGTAATGGACAACAATCAATTAAGGAACATTTAAACTTTTAGGCATGTGATGTGAGTATATGTATTTGATGGTTTATCTTCATTCAATTGAGATAGAACGGATTAAGATTCAGCAGAAGATTTCAATAAATTGAAAACAAGGTTAATTACAGAGTCATCTTAAATAATATGAATTGTTCTAATGGTATTCCAATTTTCAGTAGATTCAAAAAGGAGTTAAAGGAACATATTATCGAAAAGCTATATATGAATTCCTAACTGCGTACATTCACACTTCCTACAATTATTTAGGTTTCTAAGCTCCAGTTCCACAAGACAATATTACTCAATTTTCAAACCACGAAGCTACAATTTCGCGCATAGTCTAGTTTCTGTCGATTTGGTTGCATATCACAAACTGCACTAGCAACCACGAATACGGTTAGATTTGTGCCTAAGCCATATCTGATACTTTCCCCAAATCATAAATTGCTAACTTGATATGCAAAAGGCATGTGTCTAGGAACTTGAAAGGCCAATCTAGAAGAGAGGTTTAGTAATTGACCAAGGCACATTGTAGTTAGTACTTAGTAGGGATAAAAACAAAAAGAAAAGGACTATTATTGTTCTGTTGATGAAATAAGTGTGAAAACTGTGGCAGACAAAGACACTGATTTTATCTAGTGTAAGCGAGGTGTGGGCAGCCGAGGAAAACAACTCAGAAAATAAGATCAAAGTGAATGAGGGAATGGGGTCGTTGCTTTAGTTATATAAGTACGCCAATGTGGGACAGTTCTAACAGAGAAGAGAAACAACACCCGCATGGGAATGTCTCACACTCACCGGGCCACTCCTTAGATTTCACCTGCTCCAACTCGTGCTAGAACACTCGTAAACTAGTGCATAACTAGAATTACAAGCTTGGAAGCAATGCACAGTATCGATAACTCCAAACACGTACCAGTGACGAATGTCTATAATATTCCTTCACGCAATCAGATTATATTTTTTCACATACTAGCTAGGTCAAGGTACATTGTTTTCATTTCTCAGTCCTCTATTCAGGCACTATTTCTTTCATACAAATTTACTCCAATTGTCTCATAATGCACGCCGTCACTACATAACGTACATTAATCACTCTGTATAATGTGATTGCGTGATGGAAGGGAAAATCAGCACAAGTTCTAGACTTCTACACCATAATTGAAATATGTAGAATGTTTTAGCTTTGGATATTTATAAAGAAGTTTCTAGAAACTAACACTAGAAGCTTCAAGAATGTGAAGCTACTAAACTAATAGAACAAGAAGCACATAAATTAGAAGTTATTAGATATTTAACTAATGATTTAATAAAAAAGATAAAAGGGAAAATTCTAAAACTTGAGAAAACCTAGAAAGTTCTATCTAATTTTGGTTGGTGATTGTAACCAACTTTAGGAGCCTATAAATAGGCATAGTATCTTTGTGTAATATGTGCACTAATACAACAAGCTAAATGTGTATTAGTGAGTGCATGAATGGAGAGTTCAAAGTATGCTAAAAGTGAGAAAAGCACAAGTGTTAGTGTGCTCTAGTGTATAAAGTGTAAAGTTATTCAATAAATAATAAAGAGAGTTTTACTTTTAGTGTCTCACTTAACATGAAACATATTTATCACATGCTGATAATTGATTTTCATATTTAACCATCACATTTAGAATGTGTTTTTTTCTATTATTTTGATAGAAAAATAACCTTTTTAAACTAAAATAATCACTTTTTATAGACGCTATTCCATATGTTTCAACTCAAAAATTAAAAGTTGTTTCTTCTATCCAAAAATTATTTTTAATATTAAGTAGACTAAAATGAATAGCTTATATAAAAATGATTTTTTTAAAAAAATTCTGCCAAAATAATATATACTGATCATCGGTTACTTATTCACTCATGATGTAAATTAAATATAGTGTAAAAGTATTAATATGCATGTATTTTTTTATTCTTTATTAGTTGAAGGTTAAATTAATTCGTTTCCATATAATTTTATTGACTTTTAAAAGATCTCTATGGTTTTTTTTTTGTGTGTGCTAAATCTCTATGGTTTAACAGCCTGTAATTGGATGATTATAATGTTAAAATTTTAAAATAAATTCTTGTTCACAGACAATCATTGACATTTGTTAATTTGTAAGCAATAATTAAAGATCTATTTAAAATATTAGATAAATTATAGGAACTCATTCAATTAGATTAAGCATTAAAAATATTTTGTAGTTTATATAAGTTAATAAGTTCCTATTTTTACTTTAGTAATACTTAGAAAGTAAATACTTATTCAAAAATAATAAGAATATAAGAAACTAGCTAACTGTTAACTTTTAAAATATATAATCTTTTTAAAAATTTTGTAAAGATCAATAGATTAATTCAACCTTAGCTTTGTCTAATGTATTCTGGTTTCAATTTTTGTGCTGACGTAGGGAGTATTCGTAAAGATCAACAACACTAATGTCATGTTCTCAACAAAATATATACTTAAAGGTAACTATTTAATTTTAACTGTGGTCCTAACTATAATGATAAAACACTAAAATAATTGTTTTTAAAGAGAAAAGCCGACAAAAAAAAGTCAAAGTAATAACTTTAAAGAAAATTAATGTTGCCACGTCAACGGTGGCTATCAAGAACTTTTTGATGAGATATAAGTATAACGCACAGTGGAAGTTTAGTTAATCGTTTGTCCTTCCAGCGGTACCACTCCCAAATATTCTGGTGTTATGCACTCCACGTGTTGCTTTTATTAAAACTTGGTTCCTCTCTTTTGTGTGTATTTTTTAAATACTTTTTGTTGTCAATTATGTGTTCGTAAATAGTCTTGAGTACATTTAAGTAGTTTTTCAGCTCTAAGTAGTTTAATTTTGTATGTTAAGCATATTTTAGGCATATTTACTTGCTCCTAATAATATTTTTAGAATTCTTTTAATATATTTTTCCATAACTTTTGAGTAATAATAAATACAAAACATAATTTTTACTATATTTTTTCTTTTACCCTTTTTCAAACAAGCATATATTGGTATAAATAATGATCCAAGGAAATCAGATAAAAGTTTTACTTTTGCTCCAATCTTTCAGCAAAATTTCAATTTCGTCCCAATTTTGTTTTTAATCTCATTCTGAACATTTTCATAAAATCTCAACATTATCCTATTCATTAACACTATCAATTTAATTAATGAATAATACCAATTTTATTTTAATAAAACTTTGAAAATTATATTGATTGAATAAGATTCAAACATCAACATCATGCATACTACTCAAACCCCTCACTTCTAGATCAATCAAAGTGACTTCAATAATATCAATTTGACTTCAAAATATCCATTTTATATCATATGATGCTTATTTATAGGATTTGAATCCTCTCATTTTCACTTTAAACAGAAAATTGTCCTATTAACTTAATCTTCACCATTAATTGCTCCCACACACAAATCAGAGACCCACATTTAAACACCTCATCACTTAAATAAAAAAATCAGATCTATTTTTTTAAAATAAAAATAATGCAAAATCAAAACCCTTTGCTTTCCCTGAGCGCACCGTCACTGGCAACCATGGAGCCACTAACCGCTGCTGCTAATTGTCTTCCCTTGTTCCCTGAAATTTATACTCCAGTAGGCTGCCATCCCAAGAACAAGCGCAAGAATCACAAAGAGCCATAGATATGAGCAAATCTTATACTATGACGTTTGTGTGGTTGCTTTGTTTCTTCCCAACAAATGGACACAATTGTTGGTTGAATAATGTCTATGAATGAAACCCAAGAGAAGTGCTTATTCGTTATCTTTGCATATGAACGAATTCTTTAACTCTGTGTATGCGATTATCGCATAGAAAAGGGTGCTGTACTGTTGCTATATACTTATCATATATTGATATTGTGATTCCATCATCCATTTGGACCCTCAGCGGCGAGGAGGTGAAGGTGGAGTGGCACAGAACCATGGGCAGTGGAAACCGTAATCCTTGTTGGTGGAAACGCAAAGGGTCAATTGATTTAGTATTGTTTTTTTTAGGTAATGAGGTGTTTAAATATTAGCCTTTGATCTGTACGTGTGAGCAACAAATGGTAAAGATTAAGTGACCAAGACAATTCTTGTTTGAAGTGAAAATGAGAGGATCCAAATCTATTTGTACATTAAAAAGCTCTATTTTTATCTAATTATACTTATTAAAATAAATTAAAAATTCTTTGTGAGCACTGAAATTGAGAAGAGTAGTCCAATTAACATTTTTTGTTACAAAAATTGACTATATTATCAAATATGATATAACATTAATAATTTATCAAACATCAAGAATAAAATTGAAATAAACAATGGGCAAAATTAAAAGAAAAAATTGTACTTTACCTCCTTAACTATATAACATGTACACTTTTGACCTAAACTTTAAAAATGTTCAATTCAACTCCTCAATTTTTTTGAATGTGCAAATTGACTATTCCATTAATTTTTCTATCAATTGTTAATAAAAATATCATAAATTTATGAAATTTTAGAGTATCAGTTGCATATTTAGAAAATTTAGGACTCAATTTGCACATTTTTCAAAATTTCAGGAGAATAAATGTACTTACTTTAGTTGAAATGCACATTTGGGAACAATCAATGGTGGACTTGTATATTTTTAATATTTAGAGGTTAAAATGTATATGGCCTACAATTATGAAAATAAAGTACAATTTTGTCAAATTATAAAATATCACTAAAATTTCATCAAAGAAAATAGAGCTTTTACCAAGAAAACAATGTAAATAAATTATTGCCGTTGAAATAACCTTTTGTCTGACTTAAAAAGATACAAAACTATCACATACTATTTACATAGTAAATTTATGAACAAATTAGTTTATTTATCTCATATTTAAAATAATTTGTAATTAATTTTTTTTAGACAATCTTAAAAAGATGCATTTTGTTGTCAAAATAATGATGGGGAAATAGAGTAATATAGAAGAAGAGAGAATAATATTATTGATAATCTTAAAAGGTCATCTACATAGATCTCTTAGGAGTATCTATAGTCAAATGGGAATTAAAAGATGCAAAATCATATTAAATCATAATAGATTCGCTCTGATCAAATCAAATCTCAATTGAGTCTACATAATATTTCACAATACTCCCCTTTGGTGTCTATTAGGGATATATATATATGCCTCGTTAGAACTTTGTTAAGGAAAAACCGAAAAATCCCAATGAAGTAAAAAGAGTACAACATCCTTGTAAAATAGCCTCAAAAACTTTATCAAGGAAAAATCTTATGAGATAAAAACCTTGATTAAAAAGGAAAAGTACATTATTTCTCCCCATCCAGGAGTATTATGCAAGGTCTCAAATCAACACATCTTGATCTTGTTCAGTAGTTTCTCAAAGGAAGATACGGATAGTAACATAGTAATTAAATATGTTAGATTATCACTTGAATGAATTGGTTGACATCAATTGCTCCATGTTTTTTATAATCATATTAGATTAGTAATGGAAATTTAAAAGAACATTTTTAACATCAACATAATATATAACATCTTAAAGTTCAATAATAACATAAATTCCAAATCTTATTAGGTCCACATTATAATGAAAATAACAAGGTAAAATCATAACAAAAGGTTTACAAATCATAATAACAAAAAGGAAAACTCATTATTTCTTAAGAAAACTAAAATAAATCATAAAGTGTCACTCATGCTCTTAGGAAGGTTAATTCTAAGCTAGGAAAGGGTTGGATAAGGCATATGAGAAATTTGGAGACCTTTTGGGATAAGTTAGGGTGAAAACAATGCACTAGGACGTGTTTGGGAAAAGACTATTCAAAACCTATTTTCTTCCCTTCATTATAAATATAACACATCACAACACTCCCTAAACACGTTTAGGAACCCTATGTCCATCCATCTCTCACTCCTTCTAGAAAACACACAAGTGCTCATTCTCTCTTTGATTATTCTCTTCCTTCATCCTGTTAGCTCCAAAACCCTACAGAAGCTTGAAAATAATATGTTTTGAATGACAACAAAACTAATTTAAAGAAAATATTTTGAAAAATGACTGATGTTTATCTTAAGTTTCTTGAAATAGCAACAGGTTATGTCATTGGCATAACATAGCTCCATTAAACGTAAATAATTTCACTTTACATCTACAAACATGTTTATCTCATTTAAAAAGATGGCAATCAAATGGAAGTGATAATTATATCATATTTTGAGCATATACATGCCTAACGGATCGAAGAAAATTATCCAGGACAAGAAACCAGTTTCAGGACTTTAGAAAATAGTATTAGACTTCAAAAAATACGTTCAAAATGAAGATATCAATCAAACTCTGAAGCCAACATGTTCTACAATCTTCAATCATCATGTTCACAATCTTTTTATCAACAAAATGCTTTGATTGAAGACGGAAGACGAAAATTTTATCAAGGAATTGATATCTATTTAAGTTAATTATTAGTTCTTACTCTTTTGTTCTAGTTCTTTAATTTATACTCTTGAAAATACTTTAATGAAATTACAGGTAAATTTTTTTTTTTTTTTGAACTTTGAAAACAAATGTGAGCCACGCATATTAAGTAAAACCCATCGTTTCGCACATAGCGAGGAGAAATAATAACTAATCGCATACGTACACAACTATCACATGAACATAACCACATCATCATATATATAGTTATAGCATAAGTATTAACCATTCCATATCAAGCACCAAAACACACTACCCACTAACTGAGCTTAAGTTAAGTACATTAATCAAAGACGAACAATAGCAATCGAATACAAAATAAACTAGCATAATATTCCTCTCCTCACTACTCCTTGTAGAACGTCAGAGTAAAAACCACGGATCAACTAGTCTCATGTGGCATAAAGTCCCATGGGTCGGACATGGGCGCCTCGGTGAGGACGGTTGCGCCTCAACGTATAGGCTTCGCTCCTCTCGTCAACCGCATGACCATCGTCTCTTCATCATTATCACCCCCACCTCCATAGGGACAAAAGGGACAAACCTCCTGAGGGGTGACGGAGGGTAGATCCTCTAAGGGTTTGACCATGACCCAACGGAATGAGGTGGTGACGGGGTGTGTACGGAAGTCTTGAACAAATGATGCAATTGGAGTGACATGTGGAAACTCCTGAGCTTGCGGACGCGAATGCTCGAAAGCAAGATCATTTGGGAAAGGTGCAATGGGGAGAACCAGTCACTAGAAATGGGATGCGTAAAGGGACGATCCATAAATACAAACGAACTGTACAATGACCCATAAAATGATAGTACTCGATTAACGGTCATAGTGCATTTCCCACGTAGGGCATCAAGTGAAGATCACAAATATTGCCATCAACCTCCAAAGATGAGATGGAAAGAAAAGAAGAGGGAATGAGAAACTTATAAAGAATCTTAGTAGGGCTTTCACCTCCTAATGCATTGTGTCATCATCATCGTCCTCAAGAACCTCTGGATTCATCATGAAAATGTGAGCATGCATAAGGTTCATTTATTAATTTTCAAATACCTTTAGCCGAGGTCCATGTCTTTTAGCATGAATCTTAATGTCATAGATGTATCATTTTATGTCAAGAATGCATGTCAATGCCATATGCCAATTATCATAAAAATATCACAATCAATGACATAATGAACATAAACCTTTCTAACATGATTTCTACTCAATATTCTTTTAGGTGACTTAAATTTCTTATTCACTTTTCCTTGGTAGCTGTAACACCTAATAATTAACCCAATACACCTAGGAGGATCTGATTAATTACTAGATTTTACTCTTTGCTTCAGTTCCTAATCATGCTTTGAAAATACTTAGTGAAATTATGAGCCATTTTTTTTAAAAAACATAATTGAAAACGTGAGCGCGCCTAACGTGAATGATTTAGCAAAATTTAAAAGACACATAGGAATTTACAAACATCACATCATAATATATTGGCTCCATCATATAGCATCCATAAGCACACCATAATACATATACATAATAACCCCACTCATACATTCCCGTCTTAAACAAATACATCAAACCAGAATACATAAGACAACATATGCACTTAAAAGTAAATAACCTTAAAAGCCGAGGATAGCTATCCTAAAACTAGGGTATATGATCACGCTCAAATCTTATTAAGAACTTTCTATGGCCACTGCCCTGAAATGGTGGAATATATCCTATCTATGATGAATTCCTTTAGAAAGGGACACACGAGATGTACCTGGTTGAGGATGCATAGATGACCTTCGTGCCAATCTTGGCTGCACCAGACTTCCTCACTACCCTCTCTCACACGTGAGGGAGTAGGAGCATAGCTCTCCGATATACATGAGTAGGGTATCCTTGATGGATCCGTCTCAAAATACCTCGTTTGAGGGACATAATCGGGAATTCCATGGACAGCAGATGAGGCGGAGTAAGAACGTAGCATCCTTTCATCATGTGGACGGGTTAACCAAAAACCATTTCGTCACCATACGGAGAAGACGGGGAAAAACGATAACTAGGAACGGGTGTGCAAATGGACGTCCTACGAAAACAAAAACACGAACGCGTACCTCCCTTCAAAGTGATATGAACGATGCTCTGGGTCGTAGTGAAATTCCCATGTAGGGGTATCAACATATAGGACGAATGTTGCCATCGGTCTCGAAGACAATGATGGAAATAAAGAAAGGGAGTGAGAATCTTGCTAAAGAATTCTCTAGGAGGGTATCTCCTTCTATAGTGTCATCATCAAAGTCTCCAGGAACCTCTGGGTTATTATAAAATATTGAGCATGCTAAGATTCATTATTAAGTTCAGAAAATACTTTACCGAGGTTTCAATTTTTAAATCATGCGTCTTATAATGCATCATAAACTTAGCATGTCATATTTATAATGAACTTTTCCTTTTATCAACGCATCATATTCCTCATCATCATATCATAATAACATGCATAGAAGAACATCATATTTCATTTCTTTAGTGCTTTAGGTGACTTAAAATCTTATCATCATCATTATTTTCCTTGGGGGCCGCCCTATACTCCACCCTTTTGGGAGTAATCTAGGTTATGAGCTCATACCTTACTAGTCGTCACTAGCATATACTAATCCCTTTTGATAAGCTAAAATCCCAACTCTACCCTATTGAGAGAACGGGTTAAGGGGGCAAGAATCACCTTTTCACCACCTATAGTCTGATGGGTCCAAAGGATCATTTTCTTATAAGTCTAAGTCACCATTAAGTCTTTGCGTGTTGTATCATAATACAATTCTCAATTCATCATATCATTTTCTCGTTTATAGTTTTATTCTGAATAATATATACCAACTATAATCATGCATCTGAGAATTCCAAGAAATAAGGTGGGTCACAAATAGACAAGCTTAAATACCAAGTCTTTCCTAGCCAGAACCTTTCCAAATTACACTTTCAAGGAATATACTTTCTTCCAAACAAGGGTAAATTTTTAAATGATAAAGAATATTCCATTATTTCATTCATAAGCATTCTCATTGTTTGCAACAGCAACTATAACATGCAAGCCCAGAAATCATTCAATGACGTCAAATACTTAATAAGCGTCAAATCACTACATAGACTTATCATTTAAAACATCAAAGAGGAATCATCATAAATCCTTATCGAAAGCGTCTTAAACAACTGAAACTCTAGAATCGGCAACCTTAATTATTGAACTAATTAATTATGCATCTAAGGGATTTATTACCATCAATTATAAGTCCTAAGAACGTTATTAGACTATATGGGGCAGCATAGACAGGAAGTTGTTCTTAAGTTTTATGGTGTGCTAGAAGTTGCGTTTTTAACCTTTTTATTACCGGCTTTCCCTATGATGCTAAAATTAATTACTAAACTAATTATGAATCATTCTCCCTTATCTAAGCATGATAAAATCTGGTTCTTAAGGCCACTAAAGGCTCTGACAGAATGCATAAATTTCAGTCTCTAAAGTTCTAGAAATCTTTTTTTTTTTGGTTTTCTAGTTGCTAGTTTTATTTTTAGTGTTCTGGGTCAATCCTATACTAATTGTTACCAAATTTTTCTTGACTAACCAATCTTAGGCAGAATTATAACATACTAAAATAGATTTGGCAATGGATCAACTTAAGAGATCAAAGACTAGTATTAACCTAGCCTTACGGTTTATTTATGTAGCTAGTTTTTCTTCTAACATGCATAGAATTGTTCCTCATCATTAAATATAATAATCACAACTTCAAACATATTAAATCATCATCATACAATAGTAGTAAACTTAGATCAATTATCGAATTATGAACCTCACATAATTGCATCAAATCACATTTTAAGTGTACGTAAGATATTGGTTTCTCAAAATCCTTGCAAAACCTCAAAACTCTTTTAGAAACTAATGCTTTTTGTTAATCTTGAAAGGAATTATAGAACTAAATCTGTAGCTATTTAGAATCACTTTAGGCCTACCTTAATCATGAGGCCGATTTATATATTGAAAGAATATTCATGATTAGAATTTTCACTTAAGATAAAAGGAGCAAGTCTTGAGCTTAAGAGATTTATGTGATATCTTAGAATCATAAACATGCTATGTAACCTCATTTTAATCTTGTCATTATAAACATGATATGCAAATCCATTTCTTTATCTTTAATATTCAAGGTGATGACTTGGAATTAAACATGATGCAAGAGATTGAAATATAAACATGATGCAAGAAACTTAGCGCGGTAGTCTATTGGAACTAGTGGAGGGAGAAGAATCTTAAGAAACCAGAGCGGCGGAGTCCGCACTACTGAAGGGAGAAGAGAACTCTTATTACATCATATTAAGCTCCAAACTCAAGAAATCTTAAAGAATGAATTCTTTGACTCCAATAATCTCAAAAAAGCTTTAGAGTTTTTATTACCATGGTTCCAACTTTGCTTGTGATACTTGGGCAAGTCTTTGAGCTCTAGGATCTTTAAGTGATGACATAAAATAAACATGCCATGCATTGATTCTTTTAGCCATTATAAAATAAAGTGAGAGCATAAAATAAATATGAGATGCATCCTCTTTATTATCTTTGAAGATTAAGTGACAACTTGAAATATAAACATGAAATGCAAGCTTGGAAATTTAAACATGAGAATGCAAGTTCATTTATTCATTCTTGAGAATTTAGTGATGACATAGAAAGTAAACATGGTTATGCAAGGCATAAACTTAAATATGGATGCAAGTTCATTTTATTTCTTTACTAGAGCTCCTAAGACTTTAGAGAAATATAAATTCAACCCAATATATCTTAGCAAGACAAAGTGAAAAATACATCTTTCAAGTTCTAAACTCAAGATCTTTATTTTTACATCATAAAAACATCATTCTTTAAAGTTTTGCATCAAGTGGAATTTTCAAGCTTTAGAGGCCTAACTTGTGATGGATTTACAACCAACACTCAAGATCCTCATCATGAAGCTATCATCATATTCCCATATAGGCCTTATATTCGAAAATGTTCAAAGGAAAAGAAAGAAGAAAATTGAATGGAAAAGCTAGAGAAAGTCCATGAAATCATCATTTTGAACCAAGAACAACACTTAGCAAAGTATAGAAATAAGCTTAAAGATAACTCCCTACCTAATTTGTTTTGAAGGAAAGGAAGAGAACTTGGTTTCTTTGAATGAAATGAAAGAAAATCTCCTTGAAAAATTGATGCTAAGGTTTCAACCAAGGGAGGAAAGAATGAGAGCTTTTGAGCTTTGGAAAAACTAGAAATGTGTAACTATGATTCAAGGCTTCTAACACTCCTCAAGTATGCCTATTTATAGAAGATTTTGAAGCTCATAAATGGACAAGAAAAGGAGGAAAGTCTGACCAAATTTGATGAGGAAAGAAGGAAGAAAAACCATCTTGTTTGGTGGCTTAAAACATGGAATCATGTTTTCATAGTTCCTTGTTTTCATACCTTGGTTTTTGTGCATTCTTTGACAAATTTTCTGATGCATTATGGACCAATAATTTCGTCCATTACAACCCATGGAAGAGGAAATTTGTGTGTTCCATGTATTATTTAGGTGTAGGTAAGGTATTCTTGCAATTTAGAGAATTTACAATTAAGGGCTTAGGTGAATTAGTAAGCAATTTGAGTGTTTTTAAGCAATTTTGGGTTCTAATCAATCTAAATAAATAATTTTGACTCTAGATTAATAATTAGAATTTAATAACTTTAATTTGAGCCTAATATTGCTTAGGTTTCATTAGACGAATCAAAAATCTCAAAATTCGCAAAATTGCACAAAGAGAGGGGCAAAATGGTCATTTCGCTTAAAAATTGCCAGACCACTGAGCTTAACCAATGGACAATCATAACTTAAAAACATGTTTTAAAACATTTTAGTGAGGTTCGGGCTTAGTTGACATGCAAATTTGAGTTAAAGCAACCGCAGGGCGTTTTGGTCATTTCGCGCGTCTGGCTAAAATTAGGATTCTTCTCCTCTATTAACACATATAACACAAACAATCCCTTATTATCATCAAAACATCCCCTTGAGGATGGGTGGGGCCCACGATCCTCATTTTCTGAAAATAACCTCAGGGCATTTTGGTTATTTTACACATACAAAAATTCGGGTTTGCAACTCTTGCAAATTGCCCATAACCTCTTTTCTAATGTTATATTCCTTATTTGAGGATTGTTTGGTCTTAAATTTTATGTAAGAATTACTTAGGGTAATTCTGTAATGACAGGAAAAATTGGGGCGTTACATTACTCCATTTTAAAAAGAATTTCGCCTCGAAATTCGTTACTGAGAATAGCTCTGGGTATTGTGCTTGCATATCTGATTCCAGCTCCCATGTGAGTTCTTCGGTTTCACCTTGTCCCCATGCTACTTTGATCAGGGGTACAGCCTTGTTTCTTAATTGCTTAACTCCTCAATCAACGATTATCGTGGGTGGTAAGTTAAACGTTAGGTCATCTCTTAATTGTACATGTTCTGGCTCTAGTATATGACTTGGGTCAGATTGATATTTTCTTAACTGGAGACATGGAAATTGTAACACCCTAATAATTAACCCAATACACCTAGGAGGATACTGATTAATTACTAGACTTTACTCTTTGCTTCAGTTTCTTAATCATGCTTTGAAAATACTTAGTGAAATTACGAGCCATTTTTTTTTTTAAACATAATTGAAAACGTGAGCCGCGCTTAACGTGAATGATTTAGCAAAATTTAAAAGACACAGGAATTTACAAACATCACATCATAATATATTGGCTCCATCATACACATCCATATTACATATCATATAGATATTTTGCCTACCAACAGAATAAGACTAAGTGTAGGCAATCTAATAAAACATAAATAATATATGGATGGAAGGACATCCATTAATGGCACCTAGTAATAACACTCTAGGGATAGGGATAGATATATGAAATATTCAGTGAAACTAGGAGGATTCAAGTTCAACTACCTGGTGACACCTTGATGTGATTCACGAACGCTTCCTTTGTTTTTAAGACGAGATGGAAAGAAAATAGAGGGAGTGAGAAACTTATAAAAAGAATCTCAGGAATACTCACCTCATGATGCATTGTGTCATCATCATTGTAACATCCTCCCAAGTACAACCCCATTCTTAAGCTATGATATCGTACTCGAGAGTTGTTACTTGTTAATTAGCGGACTCTCTTAATTATCTATGGCAAGCTCGATTCACGTGCAGATAACTAAGCGTAATTATATTAAAACATATTACAAGTAAACATCATATTCATTGAATACACAGCTAAAATACAAAGGAAGCTCCTCTACGAGCTTTACTACATGTTTATCCTCTAATACATTTACATACATTTTTCCATCCCACTAAGTACAACAGAATAAAACAGGAACTGCCATACTGACAGGAATCTACACTCCTTTGCATAGCAGCATCCCATCCCCTGCTTAACCTGAGGCGACATCTAAAACAAACACATAGGGGTGAGAATATTATAAAATTCTCAGGAGGGTAGTTTCCCCCATATAGTACACACAGGAGGCCTAAGCAATTCATGCATATACAATATTCATACAAAATCATACACAGAAATCTTGAAAACCCGTAGGCCGGGAACTAAGGATAATATCACCATAATCGATCGAGTAATAATATGTACAATCAGAAACTCCATTCCTCATATCTTTCTCAATTTTCTCAACATAGGGAAGGCTTATTCTCAGAGAGAGATACATTCACAATTCACAATTTCATAGAGGACCATAGACTGCTAGGACATGAGCTCATTCCTATTCGATCACGAACTTCATTTTTTTCCATTTCCTAATCACTCAGAGGTCTATGCCTAGCCACACGTCTATCGACTCATAACTTTTCTAGGGAAGTCCTTCTTTTTGCCTTCCCTCTCAATTCTTTCTAAGCCTTGTTTCTGTTTCCCATATGTCTCAAACATACACAGGAAGATATGCACATACTATCATAGAATTTCAGCCATTTCCATCTCATTATCCTGGCAGAATTGAAGTTCTAGGCACAACAATTTGTTACCATACCAAACAGCCATTCCACCCTTAAGGAAAATTTCACATGACACTTCAATGTGTCTAAAACAACCTGTAAAAATTTCAGGGCAATCAGAGTTATATAACCACTTCAATAAAATAGGCAAATCTGGTGGTCAGAAGTCACAAATTCATAGTCTAGACTTGTGTTCTCAGAATATTTAACCCTAGAATTCGATGGAATCAAGGTACAAGAAAATTCACAGAGGTATTTCAACATGTTATTAGTCTTGTGTAAAAATTTCAGGAGCTATCTCAATCAATTTCTATGATTAAAAATTCGGGCAAGTTTGTTACTTCAGTCTCAACAATTTAGACAGCAACAGTTACAATTCGGTTCCTAATTTTTTTGAGGCATCAAACCTTAAAATTAACCCCCAAGAAAATTCGTGTGTTTAGTTTAAGGGCTTAACTACAACATATAATTTTCATGGCTCATGAAACCACCCACAAATTTTCCAGAAAATTCGTGAGAAATTCTGATTACAGAACAGAAATCAGTCCAGCAACCTAGTTCCAATTTCACTTGAGAGAAAACCCATTTTAAAACCATCCAAACACAACACAAAAATTCATACATCAATATCAATATGTTAACCATCAGTATCATCAAAATTTTCTGAATTAGGGCAAGCCAAAACAGAATTGAAAAATTCCACAAGAAAGGCAGCAGAAAACCCTACTTTGAGAGCTCTTGAGCTCTATGCTCCAAAGGATGCTCTAGAATGCTTTTGCTTCACTTTAAAGCTTCCCCACCAACATCAAACCCTTCCTTTAACCTCTGATTGTGTGCCCTCAAAGTTGGAAAATGTGATGGATTCAAATTATAATCGGTTAGATTTGTAGGTTATGATGAATAGAATAAGTTTAGTGAAGAGAGTTTGTGGTTTTAGTGACTTTGAGCTAGGGTTTTGCAAGCTTGAAGCTTGTTAATGGAGTTTGAGAGGAAGAACAATGGAGGAATGGTTCTTAGAGAGGTCTGGCCAAAATTGTGATGAAGGGAAATGATAAGATGTTGATATTTTGAGTTTAGGGCAAACTACATAGAATTTTCAAGTCCAAAATGTTTTCTTTTCTTAAAGATAAATGTAGTAATTTTTTGTAAGCATCCTATTGGTCCTAATAAAGTGGCAATGGTGTGGCTTCTTCTAAGCCACACACTTGTCTAGATGGGTGGCAAACTTTCACTGGAAGTTTCATTCGGTGTAAGAAACCACATTGAAATTCATCGAACGGGTAAACACCATACCGATTGAATCGATATTGCCCGAAAATTAATTTTAAGTATAAAATTATCAATCTCACCCATTTCTAACCTTATTCCCATGTTTTCCTAATTTCGGGCACCTCCTGGCCTGAATCTAGGGTTTCAGCCCCGCCGGGCCTGGGGCCCGCAAGGTTACTATTCCCATTTTTTTTTTTTTTTTAGAGGTTCCATTGGGCCACCCTCATCATCGTTGTACTCAGAATTTTGAAATTATGAATAACAAAGCTCAAATGAATTTTTAAATGATTTTTAGGGTGTTACATTACCACCCACCTTAAAAAGAATTTTGCCCTCAAAATTCCTTTGAAAACAATTTCAAAAGACAACATTCATAAATCAAATAAGGAATTCACACATACAGTCAAACAATTCAATCAAATCCTAACGTTCTACCTTAGGTCGAATTATTAGGTAGTGACGTCCTTCACTTATGGTAAAGACCTACTCTCGTTGTGGCTTTGTAGTTGGCTTCTCAGGAGGCTTTGGATATCTTTCGGACATTCCCAGATCTTATGCCCCGGTTTCCCACAACGGTAGCATACGTATTGTTCAGCTAAGCAAGGTCGTTCCCATGATTCTTTCCACATTTTAGGCAATCTTGCCACAATTGACTTTGGTAGCGTTTGTCATATGGGATGGCTTGGAATTGCTTCTTTTGGGGTGAAGCCTCCTCAAGCTTTGGTCCAGGTGCCAACCTTTTGTTAGAAGTGTCCTTAGCAAATCTGGCCATTGCTAACTTCTTGTTGGAGTCCTCTGCACGTCGGCACTTGTTCACTAGGGTTGCATAATCCCGAATCTCTAAGAGACCCAAGAACTTCAATGTCTTCACGTAACCCTCCTTCATACTTCATGCATTTCCAAGCTTCATCTGGGTCACGTTGATAAATGGTAGAAAACTTGCAAAGCTCTTCAAACTTGGCTGTGACTCAGTTACACTCATGGACCCTTGTTTGAGTGCCATAAACTCCAACTCCTTTGCATTTCTCATCTAAGCAGGAAAATACTTGTGATAAAAAGCCTCCTTAAAAACTTCCCAGGAACCTCAGTTTAGAAGCTTCAAATAACCCCTTGGTGCCAACCCACCAGAATTCTGCATCCGCCTCTAACATGTAAGTAGCAAAAGCCACCTTTTGGATCTCATGCAAGGAAGGACTGAGAAAATTTTCTCCATGGCCTTAATCCATTCTTCGCTTTATTGGATTGAAGGCTCCTCGAAAAGGCGGGGTTTGCCTTCCTGAACTTGAATTTCTGGTATTCCATGTCCACTTCTACTTCTCCAGGATTCCCAACGCATTTCCTTCGCTCGATCCAACCTTTCCATCATCCTGTTGGCGACTTGCTTGTCTCTCATAGCCGCTCATTTCACGAAAGGTGTCCATCATTTCAGCGTTATTCCCTGCTCCCTCCCAGTTTGCCGATTTGAAGTCATCGATCCCGTCACACCAAACAAGAATTATTGAGTTGATCAGGCTCAATACCAAGCTAAGTGTGGCAGGAATCCACAACATTCCAACCGCAGTCATACACATATATAACATTATAATGCATGACATCTACTAAGGAAGCATAGCTAGTCCATTCCTCAAGGTCCTACAAGGATGAACTGCTCTATACCATAATGTAACATCCTGCCTTCATGGATTGACGACTGCCCACAAACCAACACGGGTCTTTCAATTGTGCTTTGTCCTCACTTACATTTGAGGAACTTCTGAATCACCTATCCAAAATTACCCCAAGTCAAGCACGCTTAACTATGAAGTTCTTTAGGCTACCGAAAAGAAAGATGCATCTTTGTGCATAGGTAGTACCAATCAATTCACATAGCTCCTTGCTATAGTCCCATACCTAGGAGTGAACGCCCGGGACGAGGCAGGGAGTGATCGTTGTCAGAAGGCACGACAAGGAGCCTCGCCTCCAGCTAAGGGGTACATGAATGAATGATTACACACCCGATGAGAGGATCCTACTATAAGGTATGGGACTATACAGTTAAGGAGGGCTTATATGAATTGATTGGTACTACCTATGCCACAAAGATGCATCTTTCTTTTCGGTAGCCTATCACAAAAGAACTCCATAGTTAAGCTGCTTGACTTGGTAATTTTGGGATGGGTGACCTCCTGGAAGTTTTCCTAGGAAACGTGTAAGTGAGGACAAAGCACGTTGAAAAGAATTGGTCTCACCTCCATGAAGCAGGAGGGATGTTACAATCATCGTCCCAGGAACCTCGGGTTATTATGAAATAGTGAGCATGCTAAAATTGATTTATTAAGTTCGAAAATATACTTTACCGAGGTTCGTCGATTTTAATCATGCGTCTTATAATGCATCATAAACTTAGCATGTCATGTTTATAATGAACTTTTCCTTTCATATATAATAACATAGTTATGCATAAAATCACATCATATTCCTCATCATCATTTCATAATACTATGCATAGCAGAACATCATATTTCTCATCATCATCTCATAAATACTATGCATAGCATAACATCATATTCACATAATGCATTTACTTAGTTTCTTAGGTGACTTAAAGTTACTTTCATCATCATTTTCCTGGGCCACCCTATACTCCACCCTTTTGGGAGTAATCTAGGTTATGAGCTCATACCTTGCTAGTCGTCACCAGCACATACTTATCCCTTGATAAGTAAAAATTCCTCTACCCTTTTGAGAGAACAGAAGGGGGCAAGAATCACCTTTTCACCGCCTATAGTTTGATTG
Organism: Dalbergia oliveri; assembly: GCA_030441495.1. NCBI lineage: Eukaryota > Viridiplantae > Streptophyta > Magnoliopsida > Fabales > Fabaceae > Dalbergia > Dalbergia oliveri. Next base: position 19,560,745 of record JAMLFY010000016.1, read on the forward strand.
GTCCAAAGGATCATTTTCTCATATATTTTGAGTCACCTTTAAGTCTTTGCATGTTATATCATAATACAATTCTTCATTCATAATCATCATAACATTTTCTCATTTATAGTCTTATGCCGAAATAATATATACCAACTGTAATCATGCATCTGGAGATTCCCAGGAAAGAGGTGGGTCACAATGGACACGCTTAAATACCAAATCTTTCCTTAGCCAGAATCTTTCCAAATTGCACTCTTCCAAGGAATACACTTTCTTCCAGGAACAGAATATGTCTTTATTTCATGCATAAGTTTTCATTGTTTGCAACAACAACTATAACATACAAACCAGGGAATCAATCAATGACACCAAATTCTTAATAAGCATCAAATCACATTTTAAGTACACATAAATTACTAGCTTCCCATAAAATTCTTACAAAGTTTTAAAACTCTTTTAGAACTAATTCCTTTTGTTAAACTTGAAAGAAGTCATAGGACTTTAGGCCTAACTTAACCATGGGACCGATTTATAACTTGAAAGAATGTTCATAATTAAATCTTTCACTTAAGATAAAAGGAGCAAGTCTTGAGCTTTAGAGATTTAGGTGACATCTTTGAATTATTACCATGCTATGCAACCTTATTTTAATCTTATCTTTATAAGGTGATAGCTTGGAATTATAAACATGATATGCAATTCCATTTCTTTATCTTTAAGATTTAAGGTGATAACTTGAAAATTAAACATGATGCAAGAACTTGTAATATAAACATGATGCAAGAAACTGGAGCCTTAATGCATAGGACCAAGGAGAGGGAGAAGAGAATCTTAAGCAACGGAGCGCGGTAGTCCGCATAGGACCGGTGAGGGAGAAGAGAATTACATTTTTTTTTAAGCTCCAATTCTCAAGACTTCTTAAAGAATAAATTCTTTAACTCCAATTATCTCATTTCTTCGCTTATGATTCATAGGCAAGTCTTTGAGCTCTAGGATTTTTAGGTGATGACATAAAATAAACATGCCATGCATTGATTCTTTTAGCCATTATAAAATAAAGTGAGAGCATAAAATAAACATGAGATGCAACTTCTTTATTATCTTTAGAGATTAAGTGACAACTTGAAATTTAAACATGAAATGCAAGCTTGAAATTTAAACATGAGATATGCAAGTTCATTTATTTATTCTTGAGAATTTAGTTATGACATAAAATAAATATGGCTGTGCAAGGCATAAACTTAAACATGGATGCAAGTTCACTTGATCTTTTTACTAGAGCTCCTTCAAGACTTTAAGAGAATTATGTTTTCAACCCAATATATGTATCTTAGCAAGACAAAGTAAAAATACATATTTCATATTCAAACCTCAAGATAAAAACATTATTCTTTAAAGTTTTGCATTAAATGGAATGTTCAAGCTTTAGAGGCCTAACTTGTGATGGATTTACAACCCATATTCAAGGTCCTCATCATCAAGCCATCATTTCATTCCTTCCTAGGCCATTTGGCCGAAACCATGAAAGGAAAATAAGGAAAGAAAAACTGAAATTTTAGAAGCTTTGGAAACTAGTGAAACCTTCAAGTTTTAGAGATCTAACTTGTGAAAGCTTTGCAACCAACACTCAAGAATCTCATCATCAAACCATGGTCTCATCATAAGCTAGGCCATATGGCCAAAATACTTTAAAAAGAAAGGAAGAAGAAACTGAAAATGAAAACTTAAAAGAAAGCTCATGAAAACATCATTTTTGAGCTAGAAACATAACTTGTCTTAGCATAAAATGAACTTAGAAACACCTCCCTACCTAATTTGATTTGAAAGAAAGGAAGAGAACTTGGTTTCCTTGAGTGAAATGAAGCAAAATATCCTTGAAAAGCTGAAGGGAGAATTCAACCAAGAGAAAGAAAGAAAGAAAGCTTTTGGTGCTCCTAAGACTAGAATTTGTGTAAGTTATGAACTAAGCATCTAAACTATCTTCAAGCATGCCTATTTATAGAGATTTTGCAGCTCATAAATGGACAAAGGAAGGAAAGAAATCTGACCAAAAATTAGAGGAAAAAAATAAGGAAGAAAAATCATTTTGTTTGGTGGCTTAAAACATGGAATCATGTTTCCATGTTTTCATGATTCTTTGTTTTCATTCTTTGGATTTTTGTGTAATAATTTTCTGACTTATTACTCAATAATTTCGTGCATTACAGCCTTGTGGAAGAGGATTTTGTGTGTTCCATGTATTTTTTAGGTGTAGGCAAGGTATTCATGCAATTTAGAGAATTTACGGTTAAGGGTTTAAGTGAATTACTAAGCAATTTGGGTGTTTTAAGCAATTTTAGGTTCTAATCAATCTAAATAAATAATTTTGACTCTAGATTAGTAATTAGAATTTAATAAGCTTTAATTTGAGCCTAATATTGCTTAGGTTTCGTTAGACGAATCAAAAATCTCAAAATTTGTAAAACTACAAAGAGAGGCAAAACGTCATTTTACTTAAAAATTGCCCGAGACCACTCGAGCTTAACCAATGGTTAATCATGGCTTAAAAACACCTTTTAACACATTTTAGTGAGGTTCGGGCTTTGGCACGCAAATTAAGTTAAAAGCGTAAGGGCGTTTTGGTCATTTGCGCGTGAGCTCAAAATTAGGATTCTTCTCCTCTATTAACACACATAACACAAACAATCCCTTATTAATATCAAAACATCCCCTTGAGGATGGGTGGGGCCCACGATCCTCATTTTCTGAGAAAATAACCTCAGGGCATTTTGGTCATTTTACACATACAGAAATTGGGGTTTGCAATACTTGCACGAATTGCTCCTAACTTCTCTTCTAACGTTATATTCCTTTATTAAGGATTGTTTGGTCTCAAATTTTATATAATATTTACCTACGGAATTCGGTAATTCTAATGATAGTAAAAATTACAGGAAAAATTAGGGCGTTAAGAGAACATCATGAAGGTTTGGAGACTCCTGGGAGGTATACCGGAAGCTACAGATCTACTTTGCTAAGGATTTCAACGGGCCAAGAAATCTTGGGCTCAATTTCTTTACTTTCATTGTTCTTACGCCGCGGTGGGTGATCCTTAGGAACACATGGTCCCCTTCTTGAAAATCTAGCAATTTTCATCGCTTGTCCGCATAGTTTTTCGTCGACTTCAGTAGGAAGAACCTTATCCCTAATCTTCTTGATTTGTTCCGTTGTTTCCCTCATAATATCAGTTCAGTAGACTTGCTCTCCGCTTCATACCAACACAAAGGAGATTGACATTTCCGTCCACAGAGGGCCTCGTACGGTGCCATACTGATACTTGCATGATAACTGTTGTTATATGCAAATTCAATCAGGGAGGTACTTATCCCAACTCCCTCTTTGATCCAAAACGCATGCCCTTAACATATCCTCCAAAGTTTGGATAGTTCTTCAGACGACCATTCGTTTGGGGTGATAAGTTGTGCTTAGACACAGCTTGGAGCCAAATGCCTTCTAAAAGGCTCCCCAGAATCATGACGTAATCGGATCCCGATCCAAGATTATCGTTGACAGGACTCTAACCTTACTATCTCCTAAATATATAACCGTGCTAACCTATCCAAGGAATAAGTCACCTTAATAGGTAAAAGTGGGCTGACTCAGTCAACCGATCCACTATTACCCAAATGGCGTCATGATTCACTTGGGTCCTGAGTCGAGTTACAAAATCCATGGAGACTATCCACTTCCACTCGGGGATTGGTAGGGGTTGCAACATTCCATGCTCTTTGGTGTTCAATCTTCACCTTTTGACACACCAAGCACTTACTCACCCATGTGCACACATCCTTCTTTAACCTGGCCACCAGAACATCTTTCAAATCTTGGTACATCTTGGTGGCACCAGGATGAAGGGTGAAATGACTCTTATGGGCTTCTTCCAAAATATCCTTTCGAAGGTCACCACTAGTAGGTACACAAATACGATCTTCAAATCTCCACAAACTATCATTCCTTTGGATAAAACCTTTCAACTTATCAGCTTTTACCTCTAAGGTTTCTTGAAATTCTGAATCTTTCCTTTGGGCTTGAGCAATTCTTTCCTTGAATTCACTTGTCACACTAAGATGGCAAGCTCTTATGCCGTTAGTGGTCAAGGTCATTCCTAGGTTTAGGTCTCTAACCTCAATTAACTCAACCTCTTTCACCATCAAATGGGATATTTGTAAAGATTTTCTACTTAGAGCATCAGCTACAACATTAGCTTTGCCTGGATGGTAGTTTAACCCAAAATCGTAATCTTTAAGAACTCCATCCACCTCCTTTGCCTCATGTTTAGCTCCTTCTGTCAAAGAGGTATTTCAAACTCTTGTGATCGGAAAACACCTCAAACCTCACTCCGTATAAATGGTGTCTCCAAATCTTTAAAGCAAACACGAGAACGGCTAACTCAAGGTCATGGGTAGGGTAATTTGTCTCATGCGGCTTGAGTTGTCTTGATGCGTAGGCCACCACTTGCCTATCTTGCATCAATACGCAACCCAAACCTTTTCTCAAAGCATCACAGGACACTTCCAAAGGCACATTGGGTCGGGTAACACTAAAACAAGGGTTGAGGTTAGCTTGTGTTTTAGGTCTTGAAAGCTCTTTTCACTCCGGGGTCCATGACAAAGGGGTTTTTTCCTAGTTAGCTTGGTCAAAGGTAGAGAAATCTGGAAAATCCCTTGATAAACCGATGTAATAAAGCTAAACCTAAGAAGCTCCTTACTTCATTACCGTGGTTAGTCTTTCCCAGTTTAATCGTTTCCACCTTACTAGGATCTACGGCAATTGCTTTCTTAGATACTACATGCCCTAAAAATTTCACCTCATCCAACCAGGTTCATGTACATTGCCCAAAATTGGTCTTCCAATCTGTTTGTCCCTCACTGAACACTGGCTTTTGGGAGTCCCAGGAGGTCCCATCCCAAAATTACCCCAAGCCAAGCACGCTAACTTTTGAGTTCTTTCATGATGGGCGAAGAAAGATACATTTGTGGCATAGGTAGTATCAATCAATTCATATAAGTCCTTAACTATATAGTCCCATACCTATAGAGACTCAAGGATCCCTCTCATTCGGGTGTGAAATCAATTCATTCATGCATCCCTCGCTTGAGGAGGAGCCGCTCCTTGTGCCTCCGCACCTTACCCACTCCCTGCCTCCCCAGGTACTACCTATGCCACAAACATGCATGTAACGCCTGGGACGAGGCAGGGTGACGCCGTGAGAGAGCACTGACAAGGAGCGGCTCCCGCCTCCAGCGAGGGTACATGAATGAACTGATTTCACACCCGAATGAGAGGATCCTAAGCGCAGAGGTATGGGACTATACACAGGAGGGCTTATATGAATTGATTGGTACTACCTATGCCACAAAGATGCTTTTTTCTTTTGGAGCCCATCATGAAAGAACTCAGTGAACGTGCTTGGCTTGGGGTAATTTTGGGATGGGTGACCTCCTGGAGTTTTCCTAGGAAACGTGTGAGCGAGGACAAAGCACGTTGAAAAGACCCGTGTTGGTTTGTGGGGACAGCCATCAATCCATAAAGCAACAGGGATGTTACAAATGGTATCAGAGCCTCACCTTCCCAGGACGGTGTGGTTCGGGGATGAACCAAGCGGAAGCTGGTGGGCATGTAACGCCCGGGACGAGGCAGGGAGTGATCGTTGTCAGAGGGCACACAAGGAGCGGCTCCGCTCCAACCTAGGGGTACATGAATGAACTCATTTCACACTCGAATGAGAGGATCTGAGTCTTGTATAGGTATGGGACTATACAGTTAATGAGGGCTTATATGAATTGATTGGTACTACCTATGCCACAAAGATGCATCTTTCTTTTTGGTAGCCCATCATGAAAGAACTCACAGTTAGCGTGCTTGGCTTGGGGTAATTTTGGGATGGGTGACCTCCTGGGAGTTTTTCCCAGGAAACGTGTAAGTGAGGACAAAGCACGTTGAAAAGACCCGTGTTAGTTTGTGGGGACAAGTCAATCCATAAAGCAACAGGGGATGTTACAATTCACACTTGGAAAGCTTGGCATATAGTTTCTTTTCCTTCAGGATTTCTAGTATTATGGTTAGGCAGCTTGTTCATGCTCCTCATGGGTCTTATAGTAGATGAGAATGTCATCTATAAAGACAACCACGAACTGATCTAAATAGGGTCTAAAGATCCTATTCATGTAATCCATAAAAATTGCTGGAGTATTGGTTAATCCAAAGGACATTACTAAATCGAAATGGCCGTATCGAGCGAAAGGCCGTTTTTGGTATATCTTCATCTATCACCCTAATCTGGTGGTAACCTTACGTCAAATCAATCTTAGAAAACACGTTGCACCTTTAAGCTTGGTCCATCAAGTCATCTATCCTAGGCAAAGGGTATTTGTTCTTCGCTTCCACTTTATTCAATTGCCTATAGTCAACACACATCCTCATACTCCCATCTTTTTTCTTCACAAACAACACATGGGCTCCCCAAGGTGACGCACTGGGCCTACAAACTTTTCTCCAATAAATCCTCTAATTGAGCCTTCAACTCGGTCAATTCTAATGGGGACATCTGATAGGGCTATGGATATGGGACCTGCACCTGGAAGCAATTCTATAGAAAACTCTATCTCTCTCTGGGGAAACTCTGGTATCTCATCCTGAAATACTTCGGGATAATTCCTTACTATTGGTATCTCATCGATACTTTGCTCAAGGTCTACATCACTAGCGGCTAGGAAAATATAGCTTTTACTTTCACCCTTACCACAGTCCATTTCCACGATAGTTATGTAGACTTATAGGTTTCTTAGGTTCAATGGGAATAGGAAGAAAGGTGATGGTTTTCTCATAGCAATTTAACAGGACATGGTTGGCCTCAAGCCAATCCATGCCAAGAATCACATCTAGACCTCGCATGGGTAAGCAAATAAGATTTAAAACAAAGGATCTATTCTCAATAATAAAATTGCAATCTAGACAACATTTACAAGTCCTGACGAGTTCCAGGAGGGGTAGAAACAATAAGATCAAAAGAAAGTTCGTCCACATGTAAGTTAAGGCTTTTAACACATGAGTGGGAGATAAAAGAATGGAAAGCGCCAGAATCATATAGTACAATTAAGTTTTTACCATGCATGTTACACTTACCTTCCACGAGATTTCGTGACTTCGTCGTTTCTTTGGATTAATGGTAAAGACCCTTCCTTGGTACTGACTTTGGGATTAGGGGTTGACGGGTTCCTCTCTGTGCATTCTGAGAGTAGTGGCCTGGCTTTCCACACCGGTAGCAAACATTTGTTCCAGCTCGACATGGCATGCTTCCATGATTCTTGCCGCACTTGGGACATTCCGTGGATGGTGGGGGTCGGGAGGTGCCGCGGACCTCTTTGTGGTGCTTTCCCGTTGTTGTTGTTATTGTTATTGTGATTGTTGTTGGGGTTATTATAGCGGTTATTGTTGTTCAGCCTTCCTTGTTGAAAGTTCCTTTGTGGACCTTGGGGTCTCAATTGAGGTGGAATGGGGGTCTCTAACACCCTAATATTTAACCCCATACGCCTAGGACGTATCAAGATTAATTATTAGTTATTACTTCTCTTTAAATTCATTTACAAAATACTTAGCGGAAATTACAGGTAATTTTTTTTTTTAAATGAAACATGTAAAACAAGTGCGAGTCTTTGCGTGTAACATAAATGTAACGTGAAGCGAAAGAATAAATAGATCATACAGAACATAAGCATTAAAGAATACATAACTATGAAAACATTCTTCATCACATTAGTTAACATAGTTTAGTACAATACCACTAGAATATAAAAGAAACATAAAGTCTTACCCATACTAGTGGGAGAGTTGCAGGATAACAACGTAAATGAGAAACATAACAACGAATACATGAAAGCAACCCCAAAAGATACTCCCAAGCTATGACACTCCCTCCCTCGAACTATGGATGATGCTCTTCCCCGTCCCTCTGGCACATACCGAATGAACTGGGCAAGCTCCTCGGATGCGTGAAGGCGGAAGGATGGCAATCATGCCCTCCACGGCGTGGCGCATCTCCTACATCGTGCTAACCTCCGCGCATCACCGCTCTCCTCCTACCCATCCGATATCCATGGGTACAGGAGGGGCAACCCTCCGAGAAAGGATGAGAAGGAGGATCCTCTGACGGTCAGGCCTCGAACGTCTCTGGCGAGGCACGTACTCGGGGTAACCTTGCACCGCTGGAGTAGAATGGGCGCGACGTTCCCTCGTCTCGGGGTCGCGTCCTCTCAAAATCAGGTCGTCGCCAAAAGTTGAAGTCGGATCGAAATGATAGCTGGAAGAAGGGAAGCAAACGGCGTCTACATACACAAAAACGCGCACCTCACAATGACCCTTGAAGTGGTAGGATTGATGCTCTGGGTCATAGTGCACCTCCCAGTGGGCGGGTCAATGAAGATCACGAACGATGCCATCGATGTCTAAGACGTAATGGAAAGAGAAAAGAGAGAGAGGGGTGAGAATCTTGCTAAAGAATCTCAGGAGGGAAAACCTCTATCCTAGTGACATCGTTTACGTCCCAAAGAGCTTGGGTTTATTATGAAAAGGTTAAGCATGCATAGGTTCATTATGAAGTTTTCACAAGAGATATTTATCCAAGGTCCATGTCTTTTATAATGAATCTTAATGCATGTATGCAACATAATAGTCCATGGATGCATGGCAGTTTTAGGCAAACCAAACAATAATCAATCAACATTTAAGTGGCATGAAACTTTTCTTTGAACATCATTCCTTCATCTTAATCTTGTGACACTAAACATAATAGTAACCGCACCCCTTAAACTAGGCTATGAGCTCATACCTTAACTAGTCGTCACTAGTTCTTACTTATCCTCTTGATAAGCGAATCATAAACATAATCATAATCATAATCATCATAAATCCCGACTCCAGAGTACGGGTAGGGGGCTAAGGATCACCCATCATGGGACTTTTTCCTTCTTCGAAACGCATCGACGGTTAAGACCAGCGACTTTGTCCGCTTTGGCAGGCTAATGTCTATGCCCTCACGGCTTTACCTTCTCCTACCTAGCAGGAGAAGTACGTCCTGTGTCACCTTAAACATCATATTTCTCAAAAACTTGCTTAGTCTCTTAATTTGACGGAAATTCGGCGGCATAACAGCTACTATTCGAATTCCTCAAATTTGAGTCATGCCACATAATTTCAATCACATGCATCATTTTCATGGAACTCTCTCAAATCAATAATTTTCTAGTTCACATGAGCATATCCCTCAATCTCATTCATAATTCGAAACCTCATGCATTTTAAATACTTGGCACAACACTTCATCATATCAACATATCAATCATTCACATAAGGTTTCATACTTGAAATGTAATCATATTCACGTCATTAAGAATATACTTCTCGGTCTCATGCTCACATCACACCTCCTATCTCATGGTGTCTTATGCTTTGGCCCTTACGGGCTTAAATCCTTTTCTAGTAATCTTATCACCCATTGAAGTCTTTATCATATCTACGGGGTTTGTTCTTTATAATTCTTCTAACCTTATGCTCACTAATTCATCCAACAGCTTATATAGATTACTCATCAAGATCATTTATACGACTACGGGGATTCTAGAATCTATGCCTTAAACTCTTTGTAAGTTCTATCTTCGCTTAAGATTTATGTTCAACTCCTAGGCATAATCACTAGTTATGAACCATCTTCCTTAGCTCACTTATGCTAAGAGAAGTTTTATTCTTGTGTCTAAGCATTTTAAGATTCTAGTTCTAATTTCTTCCTATTTGTTTAGTCTTTCCATTTTCTAAAACGTTCCTCACTTCGCTCAAGCATATTACGCATTTAATCCCTCAAACAGAATATATACAGTGGCCACAAGGATAAGACAGGAACCAAAAATATTCATCACACATTATCACATAAACTCATGTTATAAGTGCACACAAGTTGCTAGTTTTCTTTTGGGACAATTTCAAGAGTAGAAAGGTGTTTTGGTAATCGATTACATGTACCTGTAATCGATTACTAGGAGCTAAATTTATTTGGGTTTAACAATGAGGTAATCAATTACATACAATGGTAATCGATTACTTAGGGTTAAATTTCTTTCCTAAAAATGAAAGAACATTGGAGTAATCGATTACACTAACAGGTAATCGATTACAGAATTTTAAGGAGATTCTGGGCATGAAGAACAGCCTTGGTAATCATTACATTGTTTGGTAATCGATTACCAGAACCAAAAGTCCTTGAAAAACCTATGGTAATCGATTACATAAGATGGTAATCGATTACCAGAACCTCTAAATTTGAGAAAACATGATTTTTGACACATTCCAAACTATTTAGACATCTTGAGACCTCATAAAACAGTTTTCCAACATTTTCCTGAAATCATTCATGCATTTTACAAAATCAAACCATCATTGAATCATAAAACACATCCATTTCTTTTAATTAAAGTTTCCCTTTGAAGATACTTAGGGCAAGTCTTTGAGCTCTAGAGTATTTAGGTGATGACATAATCTTAAACATGCTATGCACTTCATTTTACTCTTCATTACAAAGTAAAGTGAGGACATAAAATAAATATGAGATGCAACCTCATTATTATCTTTAAGGATTAAGTGATGACTTGAAATATAAACATGAAATGCAAGCTTGGGAATTTAAATATGATAATGCAAGTTCATTCATTTATTCTTATGAGATTAGTGATGGCATCAAAATAAACATGAGATGCAAGACATAAACTTAAACATGAATACAACTTGTTTTATCTTGACTAGAGCTCTACAAGACTTTAGAAGAACATCAATGGCCTTAACCCAACATGTATCTTAACAATGGAAGATGAGCTTTAGAGTTCTTAACACCAAGTCTTCAAAGAAGTCCTTGGTTTGAACTTCATCATCAAGCTCAAGAAAATGGATTAAAACCAAAACTCCAACACTTTAACAAAACAAACATAAATAGAACTACTCATATTCTTTATTTTATTGCTCATGGGCTTCAATCTAGAGTAAACTCTTAGAACCCGACCAACTTTAAGGTTGGCAAGGGTAAGCTTAGAGCTCTTTGAAAACTTGTGATTAATTTTCTTTAACAAAACTTTTGTGATCTACTTGACATTTTTAGCAAACTTTATTCCAACCAAGGCAAAGGAAACCGAAATATTTTAAGGAAGAAAAGGAAAGAACCGAAAATAAAACCAAGAAAAAGAGAAAGAAACACAAGCATGTATGGTCCAAGACCAAGTTATTTCAAGCTTTAGAGGTTTCTCACATGACAACAACAAGTCATTATCTTGAAACCTCATCATCAAGCCCATGTTCTCTTTATAAAGAGGCCTCTTGGCCGAAAAGAAAAGAAGAAGGAAAAGAGTTTGAAGCCAAGAGAAAAGCTAGAACTTCTTCTAAGGACACAAGCAAAACATTAAAAAAAAACCCTACCTAAAGAAGTCTTGAAGAGAATGTAAGGAAGCTTTGTTTTCTTGATGAAATGAGAAGGAAATCCTCTTGAAATCTTGAGGAAGAATCGGCCAAAGTGAGGGAGTTTGGGAGGAAATGAGAGAATTTTTGCAAGAAGTGTAAACTTAACAAATGAACCAAAGTGTGACAAGGTTCATCAAGGCTTGGTATTTATAGAAATTTTCAACAATGAGGCTTCCATGGGAGGAGGAACCGGCCACTTGAGGGAGGAAGGAGAGAAGAAATATCTCTTACAAAGGTATGGTTGTAAGCATGGTTGAAGGCATGATGAGGTATGGGCAAGCATGGCTTGAAGTATGGCTCTTGAGTGTAATTGAAACAACATGATGGGCTATGGAGGGGGAGCCGGCCACTTAAGGCCAAGAAAGAGAAAAAAAATTAGTTCATCTAATTGTGGGTTAAAGGTGTGTTTAGGTGTGTCTCTGATTAGGCTTTTGATTAGGAGTTTATAAGAAGGTGTTTAGGTGAGGTAATTGGGTAATTAGGAAGGTCAAGACTTGATTAGGGAGTGGTCATACTAGATTAACAAATTAAATTGATTTTCTTAGTCAAATGAGGTATGGCACAATTCCTTAATTTAAGGAATTGGAGAGAGAAAACACTATTCAAGATTCCATGACTAGGAATCTTGAATTAAAGAATGCAATTAGAGTTTAACTAAGCAACCTTAGGTTCTAATTAACCTTAATAAATCATTTTGACTCTAGATTAATTATTGAAATAAATTAATCTTCGATTAGAGCCTAATATTGCTTAGGTTTGCTTAATTGCGTCATTAGGCTCACTGGACACGTTCTCTAGGGGCAAAATGGTAATTTTGCACTAAACTGCCTAACCTTCTGGCTTTAACTAAACATCAAACATCACTTAAAAACATCATTCTAAACTTTCTGGAAAAATTCGGGCTCAAACGGCACCTTTTACCCGTGTAGACATAGGAGGGTATTTTGGTCATTTTGAGCCGAAAGTTCAGAAAACGAGATTTTCACCTCGGATATCATTCATAACAATATAATCCCCTTTAAACATCAGTTGACCCATTCGAGGTTGCCGGGGCAACTATCCTCGAATTCCTAAAAATGACCAGGGGCATTCCTCATTTCTACTCTAACAGGAGAAATTCCTGGTTATAGAGGTCTGCCCTTGAACCGTCGACCTTGGTGTCACTTCTTGGTGACATTATCAGGTTTTGAGGTGCTCAGCTTCTCCGCCCTTCTTCAATGATGCGACATTTGTTAACTAAGAGAGAAATCCTAATCTCCAAATGTGCAACTCCACATGAGTCTGCCTTTAGCCCTGACTCATATTTAATGCATTTCCAATACCGTTGGGTTACCCTATACATCCTTGAGAACTTAATAAGTTCTTCAAATCTGCAGTGTACCGGGCCACATTCATATTTCCTTGGACAAGTTGCATAAACTCAATGTCCTTGACATTTTTGATCGACTCTGAAAATACTTCTCATAAAAATGGACCTTAAATAGCTCCCATCAATGTCCATGTCGGTTCGCCTCAAGAGTCTCCGGCACCTGCCTAACTAAAAACCGGCATCTCCTCAAGCACATGGGTAGCGAAGGTGACTTCTCGTCCTTTGAGCATAGGACTATAGCAAAGACCTTCTCAATATTTTGAATCCATTCATCTGCTACATTTGGATTGAGGGTCCCCTTGAAAATTGGTGGGTTTGCCCCTTAAACTCCCAATACGAGCATGTTCGGTGATCTAATGGCCTTGATTCGCATTAGCTTGGCGAGTCCTGATCCATTCGTTCCATCATCATCTCATTGTCCTTGCCACATCACGGAGTGCTTCCTGGTCGTTGTCTGGTTATTCTACGCGTTCCTAGTCTATTGTCGACGTGCCATTGGTCCCTATACACACAAAACAACAACACTGAGGTGATATGGCTTAACATTCCATGCAAAGTGAGCAAGTTACCATGGCACGTGCTACATAAGTCTCATGCATCTCAATCCTCAAGTCATCCTAATGATAAACATTTACACATGACATTTCTAACGTATTATGCTTAAGAAGAGTGCCCAATCCTTAGGCTTGTGAACTTAACTTGTCTCTATACCAAAATGTAACACTGAATAATTAACCCAATACACCTAGGCAGGATTCTAATTAATTACTAGACTTTACTTTTTCTTTCAGTTCCTTAATCATGCTTTGAAAATACTTAGTGAAATTATGAGCCATTTTTTCTTAAAACATAATTGAAAACGTGAGCCGCGCCTAACGTGAATGATTTAGCAAAATTTAAAAGACACATAGGAATTTACAAACATCACATCATAATATATTGGCTCGATCATATAGCATCCATAAGCACACCATAATACATATACATAATAACCCCACTCATACATTCCCGTCTTAAACAAATACATCAAACTAGAATACATAAGACAAAATATGCACTTAAAAGTAAATAACCTTAAAAGCCGAGGAGCTATCCTAAAACTAGGGTATATGATCACGCTCAAATCTATTAAGAACTTTCTATGGCCACTGCCCCAAATGGTGGAATATATCCTATCTACTAATGAATTCCTTTAGAAAGGGACACACGAGATGTCCTGGGTAAGGATGCATAGATGGTCTTCGTGCCAATCTTGGCTACACCACAGTTTCCTCACTACCCTCTCTCACACGCGAGGAAGTAGGAGAGAGCTTCAGAATATACATGAGTAGGGGTATCCTCTGATGGATTGTCTCAGAATACCTCATTTGAGGGACATAATCGGAATACCATGGACAGCGAATGAGGTGGAGTAAGAACGTAACATCCTTTCATCATGTGGACGGGCGTGCTCAAAAACCATTTCGTCACCATACGAGAAGACGGGAAAATGATAACTAGGAACGGGGTGTGCAAATGGACGTCCTACGAAAACAAAAACACGATTCGCGCACCTCCCTTCAAAGTGATATGAATGATGCTCCTGTTTAGTGAAATTCCCATGTAGGGGTATCAACATATAGGATGAATGTCACCATCGGATCTGAAGACAATGACGGAAATAAAGAAAGGGAGTGAGAATCTTGCTAAAGAATTCTAGGAGGGTATCTCCTTCTATAGTGTCATCATCAAAGTCTCCAGGAACTTTGGGTTATTATAAAATAGTGAGCATGCTAAGATTCATTATTAAGTTCAGAAAATTACTTTACCGAGGTTCGTCAATTTTTAAATCATGCGTCTTATAATGCATCATAAACTTAGCATGTCATATTTATAATGAACTTTTCCTTTTATTAACGCATCATACTCCTCATCATCATATCATAATAACATGCATAGAAGAACATCATATTTCATTTCTTTAGTGCTTTAGGTGACTTAAAATCTTATAATCATCATTATTTTCCTTGGGGGCCGCCCTATACTCCACCATTTTGGGAGTAATCTAGGTTATGAGCTCATACCTTACTAGTCGTCACTAGCATATACTTATCCTTTTGATAAGCTAAAATCCCAACTCTACCCTCTTGAGAGAACGGGTTAGGGGCAAGAATCACCTTTTCACCACCTATAGTCTCATGGGTCTAAAGGATCATTTTCTTATAAGTCTAAGTCACCATTAAGTCTTTGCGTGTTGTATCATAATACAATTCTCAATTCATCATATCATTTTCTCGTTTATAGTTTTATTCTGAAAGTATATACCAACTTGGAATCATGCATCTAGGAGATTCCAGGAAGAGAGGTCACAAATGGACACGCTTAAATACCAAGTCTTTCCTAGCCAGAACCTTTCCAAATTACACTTTTACAGGAATATACTTTCTTCCAACAACAAGGGTAAATTTTTAAATGACAAAGAATATTCCATTATTTCATTCATAAGCATTCTCATTGTTTGCAACAGCAACTATAACATGCAAGCCCGGAAATTATTCAATGATGTCAAATACTTAATAAGCATCAAATCACTACATAGACTTATCATTTAAAACATCAAAGATGCATCATCATAAATCCTTATTGAAAAGTTAAACAACCGAAACTCTAAATCGGCAACCTTAATTATTGAACTAATTAATTATGCATCTAAGGGATTTATTACCATCAATTATAAGTCCTAAGAACGTTATTAGACTATATGGGGCAGCATAGATAGTAAGTTGTTCTTAAGGTTTTACGCTAGAAGTTGCGTTTTTAACCCTTTCTCGTTCCCGCTTTCCCTATAATGCTAAAATTAATTACTAAACCAATTATGAATCATTCTCCCTTATCTAAACATGATAAAATCTGGTTCTTAAGGCCACTAAAGGCTCTGACAGAATGCATAAATTTCAGTCTCTAAAGTTCTAGAAATCTTTTTTTTTTTTGGTTTTCTAGTTGCTAGTTTCATTTTTAGTGTTCGGGGTCAATCCTATACTAATTGTTACCAAATTTTTCTTGACTAACCAATCTTATGCAGAATTATAACATACTAAAACAGATTTGGTAGTGGATCAACTTGAAGAGATCAAAGACTAGTATTAACCTAGTTTTACGTTATTTATGTAGCTAGTTTTTCTTCTAACATGCATAGAATTGTTCCTTCATCATTAAATATAATAATCACAACTTCAAACATATTAAATCATCATATAGTAGTAGTAAACTCAGATCAATTACCGAATTATGAACCTCACATAATTGCATGAAATCACATTTTAAGTGTACGTAAGATATTGGTTCTCAAAATCCTTGCAAAACCTAAAAACTCTTTTAGAAACTAATGCTTTTTGTTAATCTTGAAAGGAATTATAGAACTAAATCTGTAGCTATTTAGAATCACTTTAGGCCTATCTTAATCATGAGGCCGATTTATATATTGAAAGAATATTCATGATTAGAATTTTCACTTAAGATAAAAGGAGCAAGTCTTGAGCTTAAGAGATTTATGTGATATCTTAGAATCATAAACATGCTATGTAACCTCATTTTAATCTTGTCATTATAAGGTGATAACTTGGAATTATAAACATGATATGCAAATCCATTTCTTTATCTTTAAAATTCAAGGTGATGACTTGAAAATTAAACATGATGCAAGAGATTGAAATATAAACATGATGCAAGAAACTGGAACGCGTAGTCCGCAGAACTAGTGGAGGGAGAAGAGAATTAAGAAACCGGAGCGCCGTAGTCCGCATTGACCCTGAAGGGAGAAGAACTCTTATTACATCATATTAAGCTCCAAACTCAAGACTTCTTAAAAATGAATTCTTTGACTCCAATAATCTAAGAAAGCTTTAGAGTTTTTATTACCATGGTTCCAACTTTGCTTGTGATACTTGGGCAAGTCTTTGAGCTCTAGGATCTTTAAGTGATGACATAAAATAAACATGCTATGCATTGATTCTTTTAGCTATTATAAAATAAAGTGAGAACATAAAATAAATATGAGATGCATCCTCTTTATTATCTTTGAAGATTAAGTGACAACTTGAAACATAAACATGAAATGCAAGCTTGGAAATTTAAACATGAGAATGCAAGTTCATTTATTCATTCTTGAGAATTTAGTGATGACATAGAAAGTAAACATGGTTATGCAAGGCATAAACTTAAACATGGATGCAAGTTCATTTTATTTCTTTACTAGAGCTCCTCCAAGACTTTAGAGAAATATAAATTCAACCCAATATATCTTGGCAAGACAAAGTTAAAAATACATCTTTCAAGTTCTAAACTCAAGATCTTTATTTTTACATCATAAAAACATCATTCTTTAAAGTTTTGCATCAAGTGGAATTTTCAAGCTTTAGAGGCCTAACTTGTGATGGATTTACAACTAACACTCAAGGTCCTCATCATCAAGCTATCATCATATTCCCATATAAGCCTTATGGTCGAAATGTTCAAAGGAAAAGAAAGAAGAAACCGAATGGAAAAGCTAGAGAAAGTCCATGAAATCATTATTTTGAACCAAGAACAACACTTAGCAAAGCATAGAAATAAGCTTAAAGACAACTCCCTACCTAATTTGTTTTGAAGGAAAGGAAGAGAACTTGGTTTCTTTGAATGAAATGAAAGAAAATCTCCTTGAAAACTTGATGCTAAGGTTTCAGCCAAGGGAGGAAGGAATGAGAGCTTTTGAGCTTTGGAAAAACTAGAAATGTGTAACTATGATTCAAGGCTTCTAACACTCCTCAAGTATGCCTATTTATAGAAGATTTTGAAGCTCATAAATGGACAAGAAAAGGAGAAAAGTCTGACCAAATTTGAGGAGGAAACAAGGAAGAAAAATCATCTTGTTTGGTGGCTTAAAATATGGAATCATGTTTTCATAGTTCCTTGTTTTCATACCTTGGTTTTTGTGCATTCTTTGACAAATTTTCTGATGCATTATGGACCAATAATTTCATCCATTACAGCCCATGGAAGAGGAAATTTGTGTGTTCCATGTATTATTTAGGTGTAGGTAAGGTATTCTTGCAATTTAGAGAATTTACAATTAAGGGCTTAGGTGAATTAGTAAGCAATTTGAGTGTTTTTAAGCAATTTTAGGTTCTAATCAATCTAAATAAATAATTTTGACTCTAGATTAATAATTAGAATTTAATAAGCTTTAATTTGAGCCTAATATTGCTTAGGTTTCATTAGACGAATCAAAAATCTCAAAATTCGCAAAACTAAAAAAGACGGGGCAAAATGCTCATTTCGCTCAAAAACGCCCGAGGGTACCGAGCTTAACCAATGGACAATCATAACTTAAAAACATGTTTTAAAACATTTTAGTGAGGTTCAGGCAGTTGGCACGCAAAGAAGTTAAAACAAGCATGAGTGTTTTGGTCATTTCGCGTCGAGCTCAAAATTAGGATTCTTCTCCTCTATTAACACATATAACACAAACAATCCCTTATTATCATCAAAACATCACCTTGAGGATGGGTGGGGCCCACGATCCTCATTTTCTAAGTAAAATAACCTCAGGGGTATTTTGGTCATTTTACACGTACAGAAATTCGGGGTTTGCAACTCTTGCACAAATTGCCCATAACCTCTTTTCTAATGTTATATTCCTTATTTGAGGATTGTTTGGTCTCAAATTTTATGTAAGAATTACTTAGGGTAATTTGGTAATGACAGGAAAATTGGGGCGTCAGAGAGCCGCCCTATATCTTCTCTCCTCTTGAGAGTTTTAGGTTATAAGCTCATACCTAACTAGTAGTCACTAGTTTATACTTATCCCCTGATAAGCTAAAATTCCTTACTCCAGAGTGCTGGTTAGGGGGCATAGGAACACCTTTCATAACCATTAATTCTTGGAGTCTAAGGGTCCTCCTGATCACCTCTCATAACCTTTAAATCGGAGTCTAGAGAATCATTTCCATGTGTCTTATGTCACCTTAATATAGGCATGTTAATTTTAGAGATGTAGTGTAAGCATATAATCATAATTTTATCATAACACATATCATATTTATAACTTTCATATATCGTGCATCTTAACAAATCAATCATAAACTCATCATGCCACAATATCCTCATGTCATTAATTCACATATGCTTTCACATCTTTTCTATATATTTAAATGGCATAATACAAATCATCATCTAATAGTGGTAAACATGATCCTACCTAGTATGCGAAAATCAAGAACGGACAAGCCAATGCACATGCTATGCTCAAATAGGATATATACAACATACTAGAGGCCACATTTTATATAATATAAAAGCCAAACATACATAGTTATCAATTCATGTTA